>VDFB02000020.1:137882-455333 GCA_007258455.2 Sequoia sempervirens
GTGGCAATATGATGGGTATGTGGCTGATGACTTTTGTTTTACCCAAAATTGATGAAACAAAAAGGTTTTTAAGGATATTCTCAGCTTTCCATCAATATAAATTATTCTTTACTTTTAATTTAATAAGGGGAATGTGCAAGATCATCATGGAAAAAATAGGCCCTTGAGTGGCAAAAAAAAATCAGAGTTAGGCAACTTGACATAAAAATTTGAATAAGTTATCTATATTATTTCCAAAATATGTAAGAATAGAATCTATAGAAAATTGTATGTAGCTCATGAACTACTTGGTTTGTTTGAAATAAAAAAGAAATATATTTGGTGAAAATTTGAAATTTCAATGCAGTAGCACTTAAATTTCAGGGAAAAAATAAGTAGGTGTCTGTCTGACCACCCTAACTACAATAAAATGATAATATTTTTTATAAGATTTTTGATATAAGTAGAGGACTCATGTTCCGATGTGATGCATAATTTTTTGTAATTATTTTCCAAGTAAATAATTAATTATGATTTTTTTTTATTACAAATTTTTAAAAATATAAAAAACTCGTATGTCTGACCACCTTAACTTGGTCAAAACTTCATGAATTTTTTTTTTTTAATCCTATAGTATGAAAAGCATAGAATATGACACATGTTTTGGATTCAAAAAATGTGATACTGTTTGAAAGCTATAGATGTTTTTCAATTCTATCACTCAGAACTTTAGTCATAATTTGAATAGAAAATGAATAATAATTGTTTATTAAATTCAAAGTAAAGCATAATTTATATTGATGGAAATCTGAGAGTCTCCTTTAAAAACCCTTTTTGTTTCATCAATTTTGGGTAAAAAAAAGGTCATCAACCACATACCCATCATATTGCCACTTTTTGGCCCATCATCATCTTGCACATACCCTAAGTAATTATTATTCATTTTCTATTCAAATTATGATTAATGTCCTAATTGATAGGCTAATTGAAAAACATCTATAGCTTTCAAACGGTATCATGCTTTTTGAATCCAAAATATGTGTCACATTCTATGCTTCACATACTATAGTATTAAAAAAAGTAAAATTGAATTTCATGAAGTTTTGACCAAGTAAGGTGGTCAGACATACGAGTTTTTATATTTTTTTAAAAGTTGTAATAAAAAATTCATAATTAATTATTTACTTAGAAAAAAATTACAAAAAAATATGCATCACATTGGGGCATGAGCCCTCTACTTATATCTAAAATATTATAACAAATAATTATCATTTTATTGTGGTTAGGGTGATCAAACATACACCTACTTCTTATTTTTCCTAAAGAAGTCTGCTTTGCATTGAAATTTCAAATTTTCACCAAATGAATTTTCTTTTCAAACATACCTAATTATTTTAGAAACTACATTCCAGTGCAAATTCTATTCTTACGACACCGGAAATATGCAAATAACATTCAAGCCACAAATCAATAACACAACTTTGATTTTATTTTGCCACTTAAGGGCCCTATTTTTTCATGATGATACATTATCAGAAAAAGAAAAATGTGCAGTTTCAACTGAAATTGGTTATAGTAGAACCACACTAATATAATATGAGACAAAAGAGAAAGGTTTTGGATGATAGTTCAGAAGGAAATTGGGAAATTATGTGTAGAGCTCCCCATTTTGACAGGATTGAAGATGTTGTTAGGAACTTGATCTCAATTTTTTTGAATGATTAGACCCGTCCATCATCAAATACTAGAGATTTTATGAGACATGGGATTGGGCCCAATATTTATGAAAATCATATTAAACATTGGCTAGACAACACAACTTGAGATGTATATGAACTTTTATAATATGTATCCTCATATAAACATTGTGAAAACAATATTTGAAAGGATAAAACCATATTATGTGAAGATGAACAAGTTTTTGAAACTTGATGTTGTCGTTATCATATTGAATTTAATCTCTACTATCATGTATTTTGAAAGATGAGAGAAGAAAGTTATGGTTTTAAAAATGCACCTCCAAAATAGGTAAGTTTTTTTCATAAAATCCATGTTATGTGATAATGAAAATGGACCTCAAAAAAACTGCATAAAAGGAATTTGTGAACCATATGGAAATTTGGCTAAATTTCCTTTGAGAAACAAAAATACTGACCTAACAAAGATAGTAAATTGAAAGAGCTACAAGTATGTAAAGTTTCAAATAAATTTTGGGAAAGAATCCACAAGGTGAAACATTAAGAGATAATTTCTCACTTGGAACAATTTTATCAATAGTTGACTTTGTAGAAAATTACTCTTTTGTACATAAAAAAAAATCAATTGAAATATTACTTTTCAAAGCACATCACTATTATGGTTCATGTGTGTTATCAACATGCACAATTAGAATTAGATGGTGTTGAGAGTAAAGATGAACAATGATTCATTAAGAAAGAATATCACTTTTATAAAATGATAATAAAAAGCATGACACACTTTTTGTAGAACATTGCTTTACAATTTTTTTTTAGAATTTGAGAAGCAGGGGTGTAAAATTTGAAAAGAATTTTATATGGTTAGATGGATGTGCGACACAATTCAAATAATCACATCCATTTTATGAACTATCTAGATATCATAAATTTTACAAAATACCACATGTTTGGAGTTTCTTTCAGAGTGGGCATGGAAAGGGCGAGCATGATGGTGCAGGAGCTTGTATCAAACATGCACTAAGAAAGTGTCAAATGAGTTATTCAGGAGATCGTATAGATGATGCACATGATGTTGTTGAATGGTGTATGAAACACTTTGCATCAAATGAGGCCGGCACATCTTCAAGAATGAACCAAAATGTTCCACATAGAGTGTTTTGGGAGATATTGAGTATGTATAAATTACATTTGAAAATTTGAAAATTTAAATTTAATTTATATATATACATGTTCACATAAGTTTGGTTTTGTACACGTATCTATGTGTGGACAGAAGATCGATGCATGAATACAAGAGGGTAGACAAAACAATATCTTTTCATTATGTTATGAGTTTAGATAATCACCCTGGATGGAAATTATACATAAGGGGTTACTCTTTGTTTATGCACTGAGTGCATTGTGGGAAACTTTGATGCATGCAACAAACAAGAAATTGGATATGTTAGTAGATGGGATATGGTGCCACTATTTATTTTAGACTATAGAGAATGGGGATTCACTACTAGCGAGTCTCTTTATTCTAAGGAGATTCGCAAGGGGTGAACTACCCTAAACTACCTCAGGGAACAAAGTGAGAGTTCTAGAATTAGAAAGTGTAGATCACTGATGTTTTCCAAACAAACTGATGGGCTCTCGACCAAAGGATGATAGCATGACACAAGGATGATAGTGTGGCATACTATAGTCCCAAAGGCATGCTAGTGTCTCGTATGGACTAGAAATTGAGAATGTGATAGAAAATAACAAAGTGACTTCTAACAATCAGATTACTGAGAATTTATAGAATGTGAGAAAATCACATAATGTAACAAGACTAAAATAAAGTGAAGTATAAATGATAAATTAAGAGAATAAGAGATATAAACTTCTCACAACAACCCAAGTAATGAAGCCTTCAACACATGAATATCTTCAATGCATGCATGCATAAGATCTAAAGAAAATGTTGGGGATGTATAGGGGTTTGCCTCAGTCAAACCCCCATTTTGGTGTTCCCACCTCCACAAATGGCTAGATAGATAGAGAGAAATAAAGTATGCAATGAGTGATAAAAGAAAACCCCGCTATGGAGGAGAACCTGTATCACAAAGTATAGATGTAATAGATATGGGATATGTGAATCCTAGGATGCTCACAAGCACAAGGTAAGGGATATAGTAGTTGCAAGGCTTAAATAAGCCACAAAGGGAGAGCAAGATAGCTACAAGAGCCAAGAGTGTTGTAGAGGGTGCTATGAGAATGCACTTGAATGTTGTAAAAGCTTGAGAGCTTGAGGTTGTTGTAGTAAGTTGTAAAGAGCTATCTAAGCAAGATATCAAGAGGAATATGGGGAATGTCCAAGATAGAATCCAAGAAGGAGAAGACCAAATGGATAAAAAAGATGACTTTTAAAGAGGGAAAAGAATTTTCCTGAGCAATTACAAGGCATCTTAATCTGCTACCACTGACAAAAGGAGCTAACAAGTGGAAAACATGCTCAAAAGCAACAGTTTGAATTTTGAAATGTCATGAGACACTAGTGCATTGCACGAATGTCTACACAATGTGCTAGTGTCCATACATATCAGGCTACAAAATAACGAGAATGGGTAAAGGACAAGGTTTGACACAAAGATGATGTGTGAAGGTAGCTATTGAAAATGGGTCTTGAGCATCTTGAGAGGGAAAAAGGCTAATGAAAGGGGCTAAAATGAGCCTACACAAGTGCTAAAGGACTGGACACTACAAAAGATGCAAGAATGTATGTGAAATTGCAAGGGGTGCAATTTTACAACATTGCATTTCCCCCCCACTTTAGTGGGCATATGAATCTACACTAATATACATGCTAAAGGAAATATACTAAACATAAATAACATCATTGTATGAAAAGGATACTATAGAGGAAGCATATAACTCTTCAAACCAAAGAAGCATTCCCTCATACTGAAGACCTACAAAACAAATGCAATAGACAAGAAACACCTGTACAAGACAACAATGTTAGAACATAAAAAGCCATTACATCATGAGGTTAGAACATAAAAACATATACACATAGGAACAGACAAAAAACTAAAATATTTGAGTCAAAAAAGTTGTAGTCAATGGAAATGGATGCTCCCCACCTTTGAGGCATAAACACAAGGATAGGGTTCCTATTTCACACTTCCTACACTCAAGGACACCTTAGAGATCTCAATCCAATAAAGAATGGAGGAAGAGATCTGACAATAAGGTATCCTAGGATATGATTTCATATTACAAGAGGAGTTCACCACCAAGTAAGAACTTGGAAAGACTAATGCAATGCAAGATGCAACACCAAACCCTAGTTTGATGCAATGACCTACAACATGACCTAGAAAAGTGTGTAAGACAAAACAAAAATTTGCAAAATAGAAGGTGTGCACTTAGAAGCTTGTAGAGACTTGAATAGAGACTAGAAATTCTACAAATCCTAAAATTTTGGTCTACTGTGACTCATGCACCATTCTAGGTGAATCAGTCCCAATTCTAGATTTCTTCATAGGAGTAGGTTTCAAACAAATGGGTATCCAAATCTACAAAGATCATTGAAAAACACCTACAGTGGGACTGATTCACCATTTGTGGCAAATGAGTCCAGTTTAGATTTTCTTAAACTTCAAAGTTTGAATCTTCTCTTCTTAGTCTACTCAATCTACTCTTCTAAGTTTGTAGATCTGAAACTCTAATTTTAGGGCTATAGATGACCTTTTAGTAAATACTATGACCTTGCAAATGGGGAGGAAACTCCAACATGCTTGTAACCTAATATTCGATGATATTTCAAGCTCTAAGAACCCTAGATTTGTAATTACACATGTAAAGAGGAGAAAACTTGTTGATTGTTAGTGAATAGGGGTTTTCCTTGGTGAAACCCCTTTTAGGTAATTGTTGTGTGGTCTTGCAACATGGCCCAAGACTGAAAGACTTGGGGACCCAAGTGAAAAATAACTCTTATGGAAGGAGCTAGCAAATTGAAATATCACTAGAAGTAAATAGCAAAGAGAAATATTTAATACAAAATTACTTCATAAAATAAATGTTTTAGGCATTGGATACTGGGTACCAAAGAAAGTTGAAAAGGTGAAAGGTAATACGAGTTTGAATGGAAGGCTTTGGTCTAGTAAAATGGAGTCTGGTATAACCAAATTCCAGGAAAGTTTGTGGGTGGAGCTAAATACTAGGTACTAGGTATTGAGTTGCAATGTGAAGTGAAAATGTTAAAACTTTAAGATTATCTAATGATTCTGGTAATCCGGTATATATATATATGAGGATTTATGATATGTTGGAAAATGTGTTATTTACAAGATTTGGTACTAACATTTGAATAATGGTTTTATTTACATGAGATGTTATGAATTTTTTCTTTATTTTAAAGGGATTTAATGTGTGGAATTTGTGATTGTAGGAGATATGGATTGTGATGCAAAGTTCAGGTATGGATGGTCAAACAAATTGGATTTGCGAACAAATCTAATGATGTTACTAGATTCAATGATACACTTTAAAAGCTCATGCTGGAATGGAATTTGTTATAAAGATGTGTCAGGTACCAAAATCGTGGGATGCTAGAGTTCAAGTATGGAGTATAGAAGTGTACTTATTATGAGAATGACTTATTCTTGGAATGTTCAAATCAAGGAACTTGAGATATAGGAAAAATACTTCCACCTGATCACTCCATTTTTGTGGGAAGTTCCTCTATTTTGAAGTTCCTCTATTTTGTTTGAGTGGATTTGTTTGGTTCAAGAAATAACCATAATGATTAAAGATTAACACTCAAAGAGCTTCAATGTGTAATTGGAGTTGACTTCCATTTACTTCGATTGCAATTCTCCTATTGGTCACTACATTTCACCTGCCTTGATGTGATTGGTCCCTTGGATTTCCTCTCAAGTATTTGTCTTATCCTATCTGAGCCTTATGTTCTATAAAAGGCCCAAGGGTTCCCATTTTTTATTTTAAGTTCAAAATTTGTGGATGTTGGAGGAGCATAAACTTTTTGAACCATAGATTTTTGGTTCCTATGTACTTCTCTAGCTCTTCTAGGGTTTTTCACCTAAAAGGAGAGAGTAGGGCCAAAAATGCTAAAGGGTTCATTCAAATTAGGATGTGTATGATATTGTAAAAGCTTAATGAGATGATATAAATGCAATTATATGAACCAATTGATTGGTTATGAATGAAAAATTAAGAATTATGATATGTTGGAAAACGCATTGTGTAATGCAACAATGAACTATAAATGAATGGAAAACTTAACAAAAATGAATCAAACTGAAAGTGTTCACCTGGAAATTACATTTGAAATGTTGTTGATGCTATTTTTTAGGCCTAGAGGGACTCATTTGCCATTTTGGGTGAATCAGTCCCAATTCTACCAAATTGTACTGAAACTCGTTTCTAACAAAGGGGTATCTAAAAATGTAAAAATCCAAAAAATGACCTTGGGATGGGACTCATTCGCCACCCATGGTGAATGAGCCCACTTTTTAATTTTAATATTTTCAAAGGTGGATTTCAAAGCTTTTGATATGCACTTTGATGCCCTATAGGGGTCTGCTTCTAAAACTCTGATTTATGAGTCTAAAAATGAGATTTTGTTGATATTTTGACTTGTTGAATGAGAATAAGACTTGAGAAACCTTGGAACTTGATCTTCAATGATTTCCAAGATTCCAAGGGACCTAAATCTACAAACAAACAAGAAGAAAAAAAAAGGGGAATGTTAGGGCATGGGGATTTGCCTTGTTCAAAATTTGTTTAGGTAATTAAACAAAAAATGATGAAAGAATGGAATGAAACATGCAATAATGGAATAGATTAGATTTCCATGATGACTGATCTTGAAAGTCTGCAACAATGGAGGAAGATTCAACCCTTGAATGTCTTTAGGAGCTTTCTTGATATCTTGCAATGATAAAACCCTAAGTTGCTTGAAAGATTGGTGGATGAATAATGAAGAATAGACGTGAATTGATTTAATGGATTAATGGATGTAAAAATGAGTTTAAAGAGGTTATTTTATAGGAAATTCACCTATTTTACCCATTAATACCTCATCACAAGTTGACATGAAGTAATATCAAACTCAAATTTCACTTTTTTTCCCACTCAAAGGTCAAAATTGAGCCAAATGGGACTCATTCTCCACACATGGTGAATGGATCCCACCTGGATGGGATTGATTCACCATGCATGGTGAATGGGTCCCATAGGGGCCAATTTGATATCTCATATGCCAAGAGATAAGGAAATAAGGTCTAAAATGTAGCTTTGTCAGGTATTTGATCATTTTAGGCCTTAGGATGCACAATATGGATTAATATGGGACTATTAATGATGATGTGAATGTAAAATAGGGCTTGGGACACAAAAAAATGTCGAAGTGTGATTAAATACACTTTACAACACTAAAATGAGGTCCACATAGCCTAGAAAGGCACAAGAACCATTGTGAATGTGCAAGACACATTACAACACTAGTTTAACATTAAGTTTATTTCAAAAAACTTCTAGATTGATGTAATAATGTTATTAAACACATTTTATAATGTTGAATTAGGGAGGAATAGGTTAATTAAGTCTAGAAAACTGTGAAAGCATCTTACAACACTTTACAACACCTTTACAAGACATCATTAAAAGCATGCTATTCAATTCATAAGGGCCCAAAACCTAGTGTGGATGCATAAAATGCCTCACAAAACCTAAATCTAGGCCTCATTAAGCCAATTTATCATGGATTAATCCCATGTCAAGCAAAGGGTACTTTTTTCTACAGCACACTTTTTCAAATTTTGTTCATTTTTTCTATTTTCTGAACCATTCCAACATAAAACTTTGTATGCATGTAGACATTGATTAATATCCTAGAGATTATTAGATAGATACCTATCTCAATATCTTTTGTAGTTGGTTTTGTTATTTCAGTCGAACAAGACTGTATGTTGTGCCATTTAAGGGTGCATACAGAACCTACTCGGTGTCCAAAAATGAAACCCCTCTCTTTAAAAGCTTGCATCATTTTATATGTAGTTGTGAAGCAATCTAGTGAAGTATAAAGTGGTTTTCTCTATTTTAGTTGATTCTTTGGGGCATGCATGGAGAATAATTGGGAGAAACTTTTAATTTTCATTATTTTTATGATTTATTTTAAAGTAGATGTTTAAATTATGGAAAATGTTCCAAAATTTGAATGAATGGATGGAATTTTATTGAAAATATTTTGTTTTCCATGAAATTGTAGAATGCTTAATGCTAAATCTACTTAAGTGATAGCAAGGAATTCATGATGTTCATGAAATAATATTGTAAATCTTTTGACTTCATGATACTATCTTTATGATCCAACTGAAAATTCAATGCCTAAAATATTTAATCCAAAACAATAGTCCCTTTGAGGTTAACAACAAATATCACATCAATACCTGAGAGTGACCCTAGTGCAATCATGACTTGGTTATTGGAGACTTGGGATTCAACTAAAGCCAATCTTTTCCTATTGTAGAAGAATTACCCTTTAGTTTGTCTTTGTTCCATATCTTTCAAGAAGGATAGGCTCTTTGTGGTCTTGTCTGTGAAGAATTTATTCACCCTATTTGTTGCGAGTAAAATCATCATAAACAATAATCAAACCAAATGATGAAACAATAAAATTAAAGCATGGAACATGAAACAAAGAACATGAATCATGGACAATGATACCTTGAATAATTCCTTGTAAATGATGTCTTATAAATCTGCAACTTAACATAAAATGGCCATGAAGGATGTAGATCTTGATCTTGGCAATAGGAGTAGAATAATGTTTGATCTTGGATTGTCAATGCTACATCACAACACTAGCTCAATAACATGGTTAATGCTTGATATCCTTGACATGATGATGGACCTTGAATTGCTGCAACAATTGATCATGAATTCTACCCTTGAATACCTTAAAATTGATCTTGAAACCTATCTTGATGACCTTGTGAAAACTTGGAATGCTTAAATATTGAATGCTTGACTTGATAACATGAATGTATGATGAAATAATGATTTGAGAGATTTTTTATATAGAAAATTCACTCAAATGATTGCTAATTTGATCCCAAAGGATGGTATGGAGGAAATTTGAACTTAAAACCCAATTTTTCCCACTCAAACCTTAAAAATAGCTCAAATGGGACTCATTCACCAAGCTAGGAAAATGAGTCCCACCTAGATAGGACTCATTCACCCAAAGTGGAAAATAGGCCCCATAAGGGCTATTTTGCTAGCTTAAATGTCAGGGAGTGAAAAAATTAAGTTAATATATTTATCTTGTTAGGTTTTTGATTGAAATATGCCTTAGGATGCACAATATGGGGTCATAAAGACCTATTAATGATGATATAGAGGTCATAAATGCAATAAGGCCCAAAATACAATGTAAAAGTGTAAATAAATACACTTTACAACACTAAATTAAGGAAAAATTATGTCTATTTAGCTTATAAGAGAACTAAATCCCATGTGAATGCGTAAAGCACATTACAACACTAGATTAGGTCTAACTTAGTTTACAAGCCTCCAAAATTTAATGTGAAAGTGTAAATAAATACACTTTACAACATTAAATTAAGAGTTAAGTTAATTTAGCTAAGTGTTGATGGTGTTTTTATGCACTTCTCAACACAGGAAGTGCGTAGGTGCACTACCTCTCTTGAAAGACAATCTCCCACAATCTAATTACAGAACACTATCCCAAGGTCTCTCAGGTGTCAGGTCATGAGAGTGGTTAGATACCTCAGTAGTTGATGTGATTTGCTGGAATCACAAGGCGACCTTACAGAAATACAAAGTGTGGATACAAAGCATGAAGTCGGATCTTGAAAAGGAGTCCTTAGGATGGAAAATTGATATGCATCGGCTGTAGGTTCAAACAGCAATCTTGAACTCCATTTAGTTGTTAGAT
The DNA here is from genome assembly GCA_007258455.2 of Sequoia sempervirens. Classification (NCBI taxonomy): domain Eukaryota; kingdom Viridiplantae; phylum Streptophyta; class Pinopsida; order Cupressales; family Cupressaceae; genus Sequoia; species Sequoia sempervirens. The sequence goes on from VDFB02000020.1 coordinate 148,512, forward strand.
TTGGCTTTACAATGTGCAATGAACCTTAGCATAGGTTAGTTACTAAAAAAAAAGAAAAAGGGCGAAGGAGGAGAAAAGTTTCTAAGTCTAAAGCTTGCTATGAATAGTGAAAATAGAGTTCTTGCAATGGAAAATTCCTCAAAACAATATCCCACTTAACCAGAGATTTCATAGTATCATGGAAATTGTGCTATCTTCTGAGGGCTGCAGATATTTCATCCTTCATCCACCACATACATGCATGAATCAAAGATAAATATTTGGGGTAGCTTCAAATCAAGTCCAGGCTAACTTTGCACAGCTATCTACCTTTAGCAAATAGCAAAAAGTATGGACTAAGGGATCATCAACAAAGCAGGAATTTTCACAATCACCCAACAGCATTCCTAAGGTTTATCCAAATAAAGTAAACAGCTAACTAAACAACCATAAGATCTAAGCTAAACATGTAAAATTGGAGAATGAACCAAGTAGCATGAGAGAAATTAAGGAAATACACCAAGCCAATGATATTTCTTATAAATTTCTACAGCACGCCTTTACAACAACTCAACTCTCACTTTTGCAAATGAGAGGAGTGCTCTATTTATAGTTTTCCAAAAGTTAAATGAATGGCCAAGATTCATTACAATTGTGTGGCCAAGATTCATTACAAAATAGGGTTTCACCTCCCCCCAAATAGATTTGCAATTTAAAATACATTTTTGTCCCTTCCCTATTTTGTCATCTAGTGGATGGCACTATAGCAATTTTTGTCCTGTAGCTAATTGCTATTTTCTTTGTTGTAGCTACTCTTCAGGAAGGTCTTCTTCCTTGGATGGGCTGTCCTCTTGCTCCTCAGAAGCTGTGTGCTCTATATACTTGAGGATGACCGCTTGGAGCTTGTCTATCTCGAGGATCTTGCATCTTAATACCTGGTAACTCCATTCCTTAGCATTCTCTTCCAGTCGCTTCCAATCCTCATCATACTTCGAGCCTTGGTCCCTGAACAACTCAGATTGGTCGAAGGCGCGGGTAGCAAAACTCAAGAATTCTATTGTGATTTCTCCGGCTGTCCCATCCTTCATCTTCTCCTGGAAGTATGGCTTGATCTTTTCTGCATCCATTTTTATTGTGGGCATATCATAGCCCATCATCAGCTTAAGGTATTGGGCGTATTCTGCCCGGATTTGTTTAATCCACTCAATATCTGGGTCCACCTTGTTGAGGATCTACTCTAACCTCTCCTTCTGGTTATCGAGGTCTCTGCGTCATACATCCACCAGCCAGTGATCTTCTTTCTTCAGCTCTAGCTTCTCTTCCCATGTGTCCTCAGGCATCTGAAGGATGGCTGCAATTCTTGGGAAGGTGGAGTCGTATGTCGCAGGGAAATTGGTGCAAAGCCTCTTTGTGCCCTCCAAAGATCCGATCAAATCTAAGAACTTGTTGGCTATTCACACAGCCCTGCTGATTCCCATGTTTCTGATGTACGTGACTTGTCAGAACCAATCTTCAGTAGTCTTCTCCAAGTTCTTCCTTCTCTCCATCTTGTCTATCTATTCTTTGGAGAGCAACTGCGGTACGACTGCAGAGGTAGTGGGTAAGTCGTCCACTAAGGACCATTGCTAGATATAATCTGTTAAGGCAGCAACCTGCGCTTTGAGCTCGTCTTTGGAGACCTTGTCCTATTTGATTAGGTGCACCACTGTGGCCACTGACTCCTCTAGGTGTCCAACCTTTTGCTCTCTAATCGTCGTCCCTAGGTCAATGGTGGAGACACTATAGCTCACCCTAGTTTGGCCAACTATAGGCGTTGCAATTTGCATCGCTCGGGAGCCAGAAGTGTCCATTGTTATTTTGGATTTGACCTTGGGCTTCTCCTTCTTTGTTGTGCTTAGGGATCGAGCCAAGATAGCCTCCAAGCTCGCCCTTGGTTCTTTCAGGACAGGAGTTGTCTTCTTCAGTTTCTTCTCCAACCAATCGAGCATAACAGACTTATCTTTGGGTGCATCATGGCTTCTTTCACCTTTCTCAGTCAGAGGTAAGACTTCTGCCTCCTCCTTTTGTGGCTCCCCTTTCTCTTTCGCAACATCCTCCTCCTCTTCATCGGAGTCGCGAATAAACACGAACGGGCAGCTTGGTGGATAATTGTCGGTTGGGATCTTCTTCTTCCGTTGCCTCCTCTTCTTTCTTTTCTTTAGTAACCTCGGCCTTGGGGCTCTTTACAACATGGGTCTCAGCCTCAGATAAATCCTTTTGCGGCTGCTCCTCCGGCGGCTGCCCCTCTTCACAATGTGGTGACCTTTCTGCTTCCTCCCCAACATCCTTTGGCTGCTGCGCCGACTCCTCCTCAAGGTCTTCATCAAATGTTTGGATGATCTCCTTGGCAGCCGAGCCACCCTCTTCATCCCCACTCTAAGAAGAGCCTGTCTCTTCTCCCTCATAGGCCACCTTGTTGATGGTTTGATGCTCGTACTCGAGGTGCTCATGATATTCATTGGCCTCCTCCTCAATAGACCTCGAGGCTTCCTGCTCTCACTCCTCCAACTCTTTCAAGATTTGCATTGTGGCTTGCATGGCTGGCGGCCCTGTTGGCTATTATGAAGGCTGAGTTGTTGCGAGGGCTTGGGCGAGGGCTGCCTGGAGAGCTGGATTCATCAATATTTGGAAGAGCTCAGGGGGAAGGTTCTGCATGTGCCTCGCAAGAGCCTTGGGCATAGTGGAAAGGGGGACAGGTGATGTTATTGTTGCCACAGGGAGGGATGTGATTGGAGACATGGTGGCAGAGGAAGGAGGAGTGGTCATACCAGAAGAGGAATCAATGATGACCACTAACCCAGCTGGGGGTGAAGGGGCAAGATGGACAGAAATATCTACCGCCTACGGAGATGAGACGACCGCAGTATGGGAGGCGGGCGGTGCACCAAGAGGGGGAGGGAGAAGCAAGGGAGGCTACAATTGTGTTGCAGTCACCATCTGTTTGAGCCTCTTGGGAGATGAGCCTCTCGTGTCTTTCTTTGCTTACTCTTTAGGGTCCGCAGATTGCCCTGTCTCCATTCCCTTTCTCTTATGGGCCCTGGTAACTGGAGGAGACTGGGAGGTCTCACCAGTCGACGTGGTGGTAGCAACGTCTTCTATGGCACTTGGTTTGCTCTTGAGCCCTTCATATGTTAGGACTACTCCTTGCCGCTTTAGGTGTGCCACCTGCCCATCGACCCACTCCTTAGTGCGAGTTATGATCGGCTGGGTGATGGTATCTAGGTCATCAACCTCTTGTTCGTCCTAGTAGATTGATGGTATGGGCAGGTTAGCAATCGCAGGGTACCTCGGGTGCATTATCATGGACTCGTCCTCCTCGAACTGGTCTGGTACTAGGAACGGTTGCACTCTTTTTAGGAATAATACCGTCATATGCATGTAGTTCCTGGTGAGCACCTCCTTGTCATCTTTGCAATCGGCCCAAAAGTCTTCAATGTGGTATTGGTGGGCATATGCCGGTCCCAGTGCTTTTTTGACATGGCCATGTGGATCCATCTGCGAGTGGGCAGTGTACCAGTCAAGATTATATTCCTTAAGTTCCTTCTCAAAATTGCTGGCACATTGAGAAGTCTGTAACTGGTACAGGCCCTGGCCAAGCATCATGGGATAGGAGATCCCTGTCATGTGCTTATTGCTAAAGACTGTTTGGATGTGTTGGAGCTGCCGAAAAAGCTCCAAGAGGATGATCCTATCATTTGGGTACTGCGGCAACCTGTTTGGCCATTCCATGAAACCCTGAGCCCGGATGTAGGTGAACTTGGGGAACTGGATAAACAAGAAGGCATATTCTTTTAAAAGCGCTCTGGCACTGTGGGAGACCCTCCTCTCGAAGTCTCCAGCGATTAATCTGATGATATGGCTGGTGAAGGTGTCATTGACCCGGCAGTACTCCTTAAAGTTGCGGTATTGAAGTTGAGGGTATTTGTCGAATGGCTTGAGACCTCACTTATGCCCCTGATCGGGCGCTACAAACAACTCGTTGTACTGTCTTTGACCTACCAGGGAATATACCAGGTAGGAGGTCATGTAAAACTTAGAGCTCTTCTTGACATTGATAAACTGCTCATGGAAGCAGTTGCTAATGATGCCTCCCCAGTCGAACGAGACCTTGGTGTTAACATCCTCATTCCCCTGCAGGATCTACTCAATATAATATGCCATCCATTCCTGAAAGTAGGCGGCTGCTGGGAGATCCATGACCCTGCTCAACATGGTCACCAGGTCGTGATAGTCTTTGTGGAAATCGCTACGGAACAGTTCTTGGGGAACCTTTGCAGTGCTGCCCCGTTTCTCCTTAAGCTAGTAGAGGTTGATAGACTTCTTGCATCCTAACGGACTAGCATCCCATGCTGCTTGGCATTGTTCCAATGAGGGGACCTCCATATGTGGGAATGTGGGAATGTGAAATGTTTTCGTGATTCCTTCTGGTGACATGTCGGCGAGGATGTTCCCCTCCTTGTCCACAATTGTTCTAGTATCAGTTTGATAGGCTTCTCGGCAAGCCATTACTAGTTCGAGTGCCACCAGAGAGGGAGGGAAGTCGCCAGCCTTGGCTATTCCACTTTGCCTTATTAGTCTAGCATTCTTTGTCATAGGGTTGACCTTGACCCTTTGAGTGAACTCGTCTATGTCCACCTGACCAATGTTTGTATCCAAAATTTCCTTCCAGTCTGTTGAGACCTTTGACTGGAGTGGCTCACCTTGAAACTGAAACTTCATCTGATCTTTATCTTCTTTTCCCTGAGCGGTCCTCCCTGATTTCTTGCCCTTTTCATTTTCGGTGGAGGCCCCTGATGTTCCTGGAGCCGATTCCATATATTATGCAAGCAAGGGAAAAGTTAGTGCAACAAGATATCAAAAGCGTTCATGTTATTCCATATATCAAAGATAACACATAAATAATTATTCAAGTATATCATAAATTTTATCCTTAGGTGGTATCGATCTTCATTTCACGGTGTTTGGACAATCCGGGCCCAGAGGGCCGAACTTCCCCGAAAGGAATGCTGCCCAGAAGGGAAAATACAATGGAAAACTCCTAGAGACCCTTCTTGGTCAGATTTTCATGTTTCGAAAGGCTCATGATGGAGAGGAGCGATATTTAGGATGTGTGTCGAAGTCAGATTCTAGATTTGATCTTGTTTGGATGGATTAAAGGGGCACCAAAGATTTGAAGCCGGGAAGCTGTCAGGCGACGGAAGGCAACGACGGACACCAGGCAGAAATTTGGACAAGGAAGTCAAGAGACGGAAGCCTGAGGGATGGGGTCCAGGAGGCTAAAGGATGGCCGACATGGGGTTTATCAATTAGGTCTGGCGTCATTTGGCATGGTAGGGCCCGGAGGCTGGGGAGATGCGACGCGCCGACCGCCATGAGATTTTGTTGATTTCGAGCGACGGTGGGGGCGAGCGGGGGCCCAGGACCTGATGGGCGGGAAGCTGGCAGGGGTCCGCCGTGGAGGATGGTGGAACCGTCATAGAGTTCCAGGGACGAAACTCTGAACGGCCGAGCCCGGAGGGTCCCACGGCAGCGAGTAGTTTCGGTGAGGCCAGATGGCAGACAGAGGTCTGGGCCTCGGCGGGAGAAGATCCGCGGACTTCCGCGGACAAAAGTCCAGAATCTGGGGTCCGGGGACACAAAAGTCATCATATGAAAAAGAACAAGGCAACGGCAGAGGGCCGCTCGGGGCCAGGAGCCCGGAAGGCAGCGAAGTGCATGCCGAAAGGCCTCGGACTTGAGGAACGATGAAAAATAAGGAGCGGAGGCCCGATACCCGGGGTCCGAAGGTGGAAAAGACAGACCAATTCATTTGCCAAAGGCTTAAACAAGCCGATAGATCGGCAAAGCCTGAAGGGCGGGATGCCGGGCAACGCTCACCGTCATGAAGAAAGCTATCCCCCGCCGAAACTCTGGAGATGGAACTTCGGGGTTCCGGGCCCGGGACGACCAAAGGACATGCCCCTACATTTCAATTTTCTACAGTCAAGCCATGGTTGGGATCCGGCTGTCTGGGAGGTAGGGTAGTCTAGGTAGTTGAGGGCATGACGAAATGTGACCGACATCCCGAGGAAGGAATCCCGACGACCCGGATCCTGATAGGAGGATAGCCGCCATTATGTCATCAATCAGACGGCGAAAGGGAATCCTGAGCCCGAGGAGGCCAGTTGCCCTGTGCGAAGAATAGCTGCCTCAGAGGAAAGCTCTGAATATGCAGCAAGGGCACCCCTCATAGGTTCGCCAATTTGATCATATGGGTAATGGGCGCAACCTGGTGCTCTATCGTTTACCAGCCCCTATCGATTTGTTCATTCATTTAAAACTTCAAAAATCATGAAAAGACATACGGGAGGGCGAGGGGTTGGCCTACCTCAAATACGCAGAGCGGGGAAGCGTGTGATCCACCGAGAATCGACGGAGTGGTGCTGAAGTCGAGGATTGTGACACAAACGAAGGCGGTGGGCTCCAGTTGATCGCTTGTGCAATTCGCTCCAACTCGGAATGTGAAAATGACTTTGGCGGGCCGGGCATTATATACCCCAACTGCCATTAATACCGGCAATAAATGCCTGTATGGCTGCGAAAAAGTTGGTGGAATTCAAATTTAGGGCGGCGACGGTGGCGGCGATGCTGGGACTCGACATCTGGAAGGGCGTGGAGTGATGGCCGCCATTTAATTTTTGACAACTTTGAATGGCCATGGCGAAGATCGGCCTGGGGCCCGGAGGGTGGGAGGCTAGAAGGAATTCACCGCCGAAAGAATCTCGTGTTGTTTAGTGGTAACGGCGAGGAGCATCCAGGGACCCGAGGGGCGGGCGGCCGCCGGAGGGTCGCCGTAGTAGACGGCGAGCCCGGGACGGAAGTCCAAAAGTGGACTTCCAGGGCCTAGGGCCCGAAGGGGCAGGCGCCACCCCGGAAATCTTCAACGAACTTAAAGCGGAGGTCGGCAGGGTGGACCCCGAAGGGCGGATGGACGCCTAGAGAACGCCGCGAATGACAGAAAATGCAAAGGGGAAGCCCAATAAGGGAACCCCGGACGCCCGGGCCCGGAGGGGCCTAGGGCCATCCAGAGCCAAAAGCCAGAAGGAACCCGCGAGGCCCCCAGAGGGTAGCAAAAGACCAAAAGCGGAGGCATGGTTGATTCACGATGAAACCTTTGAGCAACATCGACCATGCGAAACATCAAAAAAGAGGGGCATGTAAAACGAGGCAGCCCCAGGAGACCCGATGAGGCGAAAGAAAAGAGGTCCCCGTTCCGAACAGGGCGTGTGTGCTAAGGGCACAATAAATGGCGACTCCGCTGGAGAACGCTCCAGAGCGTTCTAGGGATAAATATTCATTCAGGACCCAGAATCTTTGGTTTCGCAGACCAGGAGCGGCTTCCAAAGATGAATCTGGGAGAACGAGGTCTTTAATTGGGTCAGCTTACGGAACATCTCAAAAGTGTGCGAAGTGAGTTCATTCATTTCTTTGGGATAGTGACTAGGGTTACCAATTCAACCGAGTGAGCTACATAGATCACCTAACACCAAAAGTAACCCTGACATTGCTCCGCTACCAGTCAGGCGTCCATAGCCCTGACAGAGTTGTCGCTACAATCTTATGGATATTACTCTACTGCCAGCCAGGCGTCCATAGCCCCGGTAGAGTTATCCGAACACCCATACAGTCATTTATTTCCTTTTTTCAGAGTTTTTTTTTCCTTTTTTTTTTGCTTTGATATTTTATTTCTCTTTTACTATTTAGTTTGACCGGGTAAGTATTGAAGCCTACAATGGGTTTGAGACTGTAGTGGTTACTGGAGTAGACTTGAGATTTTTCACTCACTAGGGTGTCATAACAACCATAGTACGGTCCTTCAGAATTTATTATTATGTAATTTGTGTGAGATCCGAGATGTGGGTAAGAAGATCCAGTTAAGGGTCAAGTTCTGAGCAGAGTTCAGACAAGAAAATCATTTGCGGACAGCTTTCAAAGACCGATAGTCTAGAGTGAATGTTTAGCCAGAGAACACAAAGAACGAACAACAAAGTGGACCGCTTGTTAGGCGAGCACAGCCACCGCAAAGGAGCAAAAAACATCTTTTAGAACAAAACTGCCGGGAGGGAGAAAGCAAAAGCGACACAAACAAAATGTAAACAAGCAAGAAAGAAACTACTCTAACTTATGTATAAGTATTTACAATGAAGAGCTCGAAGGAGCTCAAGCCTAGAAGTAATGCTTCAGGTGCTGCCCATTGACTGGCAACGGGATATTCTCACCAATTAGGGTCTTTAAGTGGAAGGCATTATCTCCTAGGATTTCAGCTATTTGAAAGGGGCCAAGCTAGAGCTTGTCGAATTTGTTGTGTCCCCCTTTCTTCTCATGGGTCTTGTCCCAATATAGGACCAAATCTGCAATTTTAAAGGCCTTGATTTTGGCTCGGCGGTCGAACCATCTCTTCACTACGCCCTGATGCTTGGCAAAATTTTCTATTGCGCAATTTCAAACTTCCTCTAAATGTAAGAGCTCAACTAACCGAGCTTCCTTACGATCTCCTCCCTCATAAAAATCATTGATGAACTAAATAGTAGGAATCTTTAGATGGATGGAGAATATAAGCTCTAAACCATAAACAAGGTGGAACGGAGAATTGTCAAGGGCAGCCTTGTGGTGGGTGCGATCAGCCCAAAGGGCGAAACAGAGCTGGGTATGCCAGTCCTTGGTATTCCTATCTAGTAGTTTCTTGATCACCGTAATCAGATTCTTATTCGTGGATTCGGTAAGGCCATTGCCCTAAGGGTAGTAATTGGACGAGAATTTAAGAGCTATTCCATAGTCAAACGCCCAACTAGCAAATTTTAATGAGGTGAATGCAGGTCCATTATCACATACCAAAGCATATGGACAACCAAAATGATTTAAAATGAAACTTTCCAAGAAATCATTAACCACTTCAGTTGTGGATTGCTTACATACTATTACTTCCGTCCATCTAGTACAATAATCAGTAGCAGTAAGAATGTACCTATATCCCGCAGATGATGGAGGGCTTACCGGACTGATGAAGTCAAGATCCCATTGCGCAAAAGGCCTTACCTCCAGCACAGGCTGCAGTGGGACAGCAACATTCCTCTCCCTGGTGGCAGCTGTCTGGCACGTTGGCCAATAATACCCCGCTCTCAATATTTGATGTGCCGTGGAGGAACTAGAACTGTGGCCCGTGCCAAACTTATTGTGAAATTCTTTCAAGACGCATTCTGCTTCTTCCTTACCAAGACATCTCAGATAAACGCCTTCATGATTCCTCTTGTAGAGAATGGAACCTTGTAACATGTAACCATTACTTTTCAATCTTAGGGCCTATTTTTTGACTCCCTGCAGGTGCGGTGGACACTTGTGATTCAGCAGATAATAAATGACATCTTGATACCATTCTTTCAGGGAGACATCTTCAAGCTGGTACTGTTGTACTGTGAGTTCAGGTCCAGCCTCTGTTGCTGTTTTGGAAATTATGCGGGTGAGTGCCTGCCCTCACACCAATTTCATCGGTTGGATTTTCATATTATACTCTTGTAGCAGGGTGACCCACTTAGCTCTTCATTCACCCAATTCATCTTGCATGAGTAGCGTCTTGATTGCTAGGTCAGGGACAATGGTGAACACCTTGTTGCGTAGAATGTAGTGTCTAAATTTCTTCACTCCTCAGACAAGAGCGTATGCCTGCTTTTCTATGTTGTGGTAACACAATTCAGCATCTTTGAGGGGAGCACTCATAAAGGTGATCGGATGTCCGTTTCCTTCGACGTCTTTCTGGGTCAACATGCTAGCACAAGAATGCTCTGAAGTAAATGAATAAATATAAAATGGCTTCAGATAATCCGGGCTAACTAATACAGATGCCTCGACAATGGCCCGTTTGATTTCTTCGAAGGATTGTTTGGTATCCAGCGTCCATTCAACTTTGGCGTCCTGTTTGAGCATGGCATTGAGAGGTTTGACAATTTCCACGAAACCTGTGATGAATTTCTAGACAAAATTGATTTTTTCGAAGAAAGATTTTAATTCTTTCTTGCTGCCTAGAGGCTGAATCTTGAGTAAGGACTCAATGCGCTCAGGATCAATGGAGATTCCCTATTCTGAAATGATGTGCCTGAGTAATCTGCCTTCAGTTACTCTGAAAATGCACTTCTTGGGGTTGAGAGAAACCTCGAATTTCCTGCATCTCTAAAATACTTTGCATAAGTCAGAGATGTGATCGCCCCACTTCTTAGAAAATACGGTCAAATAATCCATGTAGATGATTATGCACTTGCCAATTAGGTCCTTGAAGGTGATATCCATGGCGCGTTGGAAAGTGGCGCTGGCGTTGATGAGCCCGAACGACATTCTTCTGTAGGCAAATGTCCCCCACTTAGTGGTGAACATCGTCTTGTGGCGATCCTTGTATTGCACCATTACCTGGTTATACCCAGAGTATCCGTCGAGGAACGACATCATCTGGGAGCTGTTGACGATTTGCAGCACCTCATCTAGTGAGGGCACTAGATAGTTGTCTTTTTCTGAGGCGCGATTAAGATTGTGAAAATCTATGCACAATTTGATCTCTCCATTCTTTTTCCTGATCGGGACCAAGTTAGCTACCCACGTGGAGTGTCTGACTAAAAAAATGATTCTAGCTAAGAGTAATTTCTGCACCTCCTTGTAAACAATATGTTCTAGCAAGGCATTGATAGGGCATTACTGCTGATGGAATGACCTCACTTCTATATTAAGAGGGATAGTGTGGGTAATGACAAAAGTGTCGTAGGTTTTCAAATCTTTGTAGCTCCATGCCACCACGTCATGGTACCTTCACAAATAATCCGTGATTCCCTTCTTTTCTTCAGGCGAGCACACATTTTCGATGAGAACATTCCTGGCATCCTCGGCTGTCCCAAGTTTATGAGCGTTACACTGGTTGTTTATAACCTCCTTTTTTGTTTGTAGATCCTGATCCCTGATCTGATCTAAATCAAATACACACTCTAGCTGAACCATGCTTCTGGGGACTGTATTGGTTTTGAGGTTGATGACCCCCTCTATGTCAAATTCAGCCTCTTGTAGATCAGTTTCATCAATTATTTGAGCTACAAAGACATCTGAACTTGTGATGAACTGGAGGATATGCTTGTCATTATTAAAGACCTGTAGGTGAGTAACATTATCTAGGACTGATGGCATGGATGTTAACTCAACAGTGAATTTCTTGAGCCCAGACAAAGAGAGGGGTTGCAGAGTGCTAGCCGCTTGAGCTAAGGCATCGGTTGTGCGATTCTGCGCATGAGGGATCAATTGTATGTTGAATGCATCTAGGCCCTCTAAGAGGTCCCAAACCCTATGCCTATAATTCGTGAGCCTCCGATCATGACAGGAATACAACTTCCTAACCTGGTTAACTACGAGTACGGAATCCCCAAAAACTTGCAACATTTTCACATTTTTCTTCAAGGCCATTAGAAAGCCAAGGACTAAGGCCTCGTATTCTGCTACATTATTAGTGCAATAAAACTGCAATCGGTGAGCAGCAAGAAATATCTTACCCGTTGGACTGATGAGTTTGAATCCAGCTCCAGCTCCTTGCCTCGACTTTGATCCATCAAATCAGAGCGTCCAGTACGCGGAGGATTCCTTATCTTCATGTCCGATCGAATCTCCGTTCCCTTTCAGCTGGATAGCGAGCCTTGTGATCTTAGGGGAGTTTTCTGGTTCAGAGCAATGATCAATAGGCGATTCTTGTGGTGTCTCCTTTGGTGTTTCTGTCTGAGGAACAACTACTTTTCTAACATGCTCCACTGCTGCTTGACACAAGCAACAATCAAATTCAGAGTGTGCAGCATTATGAACCCTGCACCAGTTTGGCAATAAGAGATCCTAAAAATTCATTCGAGCTTCTAGGCTGAGATGATCCCTTACACACTTTTCCATGAACTCCTGGAAGCCATTGAGTAGTCCCCAGTCGTCATCCTTATCCAGCTCATTATCAGCTTCCACTGATACTTTCGCGTCTGGGGGCATTCATGGGGAATCGGTTGAGGGACTACACAACACTAGTAGTACCTCATCTGCATGTTCTTCCTGAAGCTCAAGCTCCTTTTGGTAGGAAAAAGGGTGATAGTTCCCTAAATCAGTCTCAGCAAACAACACCTCGTTGAGATTATTGTATTCCGTGATCATATACTTCATACGGGGCTCACGATCGATGCAGATCTGATTTGGCAGCCCCTTCCACAGCAGCCACATGTGAGAAAGGTCTGTGGAGGTATATCCATTCAGTGCCTTGGTGAACTCCCTTCCCAAAATAATTCCATAAGCATCGGGAATACGGCCACTTGGATATCAATGACCTGTTGTATCCGTAGGTCTATAGAAATTTGCATGGGGATTCAGTTTATTTCACCCATGATATTGATCTCTATTTTATCCAACTGGGTCACCTTTCTCTTTGAAGGCATGGGAGTAATGCCGAGAGCCTTGCATACGGCCAAGGGCATGACATTGGCGGAAGCTCCTAAATCAAGCAAGCAGTTATGCAGATTCTTTCCAAAGATCCTAATAGTGGTCAGGAAAGGCATAGTTTCTAGTCTCCCTTGGAGGATACCCACAGGTGAGTCTATTTGAGCTATTTGACCTTTATTCCTATCACTACCCATATCCTTTGCTTGCTTAAATTGCTAGTCCTTAGAAAACTGCCTATTAGCCCTTTCTAGCTCCTTTTCAGTTTGTTTACTCGGTGACTAATTCATAGGGACATCCCTTCCTTTCCAAACATTATCTTGTATTTCTGGTTCTTTCCTAGGCTCTTCAAAGGTTACCCTCTTAGCTGAGGTTTCTTGTGTTGTATTAGAGGACAAAACCCCATTTAGAACCTGGAAGAAAGCATGCCTCATGGTAGGAACCCTAAGTAACTCGAAGGCTGACAAACTGATTTTTACCTTTTTGAACTCTTCTGCCACATATTCACCAATTTGCTCGATTTCGGAGCTAAAAGCTTGGCCTATGGGAGAACTAGGGGTTTGAATCTTGGTTTGCCCAAGCAGATTTTGGGGTTGGCCTTGAGGCTGACTTTGCGGTTGGTTTTAAGACTGGTTCTTGTTGAGGTATTGGGCAGGTACATGAGGAAGCCCAGGGTTGTTACTAGCATTTGGATCAGGCGGGGTGGCGAAATTGTTTGGTGGGGTAGAAATTGTGAAGCGTCACCCACTTGCCTATTCCTAAGGAAGTAAGGACTCAACCATTGATGGAACATGTGGACCTCATCCACAAATGGTTCTTCTTCATCTATTGGACCATTATCTACTAAATCAAAGAGCTGAGCTAAGGTTTGTTCATTACTTACCTCCTGCACTTTCTCATCCTCAGTAGGAGTAGGCTTGACTTTGGGCTCATTACAGTCGCCTTGCGAAAATGGCACCTGATTGACCACTAGATAGGAGGAGTCATATGGCTCAGACGGGATGATGTCTCTGCAGTTGGCATTGTCGGTAGCATTTTGTACCTCCACTTGGAAGATTTTAGCAGCTGTCTGGAACTCGGGATAATCCAGCTCGGAATGTCTGCTAGTTTTGTGAAGTCGACACCATCTGGACAAAGCCGCCTCGGCTAGGTATACGCCGCTGGATGTTTTGTCGTTGCTTACCAGTTGATCAAATAGTGTGGAGACACCACCATTGTTGGGCCTGGTGTTGCATGTACGGTTCTGCCTCTGAAAGGGTATTTTTTCTGTATTTTGATTGGTGTTTTGCCCCCTTTCATAATTCTGCCTGGAGGAAGTGCCTACTTCACGATTGTCTCTATTGTTTCTATTGTCTCGACTGCCCCTATTGAGGTTGGCCTGAAAATTGCGTTGAGAGGCTTGCAACTGATTATTCTGATTCTTTAGATGCATCATCTCTATGGACATTTCTTGATCATCTCAGTCAGCTCCTCTAGCTTGTCTTTCTCGATTGCACCTCTGGGCAACGGGGCCAAATTTTGGAGAAAAGAGGGTGGGGCCACCAGCTGATTTTGATAGGCTGGAGGAAAATCTAGTCCCGACAAGTACAATGGCACCTGGGGCTGTTGGGAATATGTCTGCTATTGCGGAACCATCTGGGAATAGTTGTACTGCTGTTGGGGCTACAAATAGGAAGTCGTAGGAGGTGCATAATTCAATGGCTGCCCCAGATGCGGCACCATAGGCAATTGAGGCACCTGGTTCATAAGAGGGGTTTGGTGAGCAAACGCCTGATTAAACCCCTGAATCTGCATTGGGTGGGCCACTGGCCCCAAAGAGGGCAACGGGCTAGAGATATTTTGCTCCAAGTCCGCACTAGCAACAACAGCTTCTACATAGGCAGCCAGTAGGGTAGCAGGCGGTGGGCGCATCCTCTTCACCAAGGCCGATGTGAGGTTGTCCAGGGCTGCATAGTAGACTGGGAGAGCCACCGCATCATTATGGACGTACGGATCCTGAAGCCTTATGTGAGCCCGATGGAAGTGGTCATTGAAGGAGCTGATAGGTTCGTTGACCTCCCTTCTGATAGACATGAACTGTTGGTAAAGGTCCGAAGGGTTGATGAGAATCTTATATTTCTGCAAAAAGACATTCTTCATCAGGTTCCATAAGGTGATGGATCCCCTCGGTAGATTAATGTACCAATAAAAGGCTTCTTCCCCCAATGAATGCAGAAAAAGGTGACATGCAACATCCTCGTGGTCCACTTGCATTTCGGTGACAGCTGTCTCGAATATTTTGATATGTTTTTCAGCTATCTTTTGCATATCGCGTGGATGGAACTTCGAATAGAAGCCTTCCAGATTCTTGGGCGTATCATTATAGACCGCAAAATGTATCGATGATGGGTTATGCGCCAACCAAGCCATGGAGGGAGGCGGAGGTGGTACTTGCTATTGAAAAATAGGAACTTGAGGTCGTATTTGCAACACAACAGTAATTTGGGGCTGCACCTGAGCTATGGCTGTCTTGACTGTGCCTTGGGCTGAAAGGGCCAGGAGAGGAGCAATCCCCTGGCTGCCAAAGGTAGACGGTGCAAATGTTGTTTGAGATGGTTGGGTGGAAGATGAAGGCCAGCCAAATGAAGGTGAGGGCAAAATAGGGGCGGATGGAATGGAGGAAGAGGAAGAGGCAGTGCTACTTCCTTGTGCTCATTTTTCCCTCGTAGAAGGCTGCAATTCTATGAATTTTCCCTTGTTTGGTGTTGACCGTAGAATCTGTTAACATCTCTTTGGGGAGAATGATCTGATCCGATCCAGCTTCGCTTTATCCTTTAACTTAGTATTTCAAGCGTGGCCCTCCTTCTAGCGCTAGTTCTGTTGATGGTGTTTTTATGCACTTCTCAACACAGGCAGTGCATAGGTGCACTACCTCTCTTGAAAGATAATCTCCCACAATTGAATTACAGAACACTATCCCAAGGTCTCTCGGGTGTCAGGTCATGACAGTGCTTAGATACCTCAGTAGTTGATGTAATTTTTTAGAATTACAAGGCAGCCTTACAGAAATACAAAGTGTGGACACAAAGTATGAAGTCAGATCTTGAAAAGGAGTCCTTAGGATGGAAAGTTGATATGCATCGACTGTAGGTTCAAACAGCAATCTTGAACTCCATTTAGTTGTTAGATTTGGCTTTACAATGTGCAATGAACTTTAGCATAGGTCAGTTACTAAAAAAAGAAAAAGGGCGAAGGAGGAGAAAAGTTTCTAAGTCTGAAGCTTGCTATGAATAGTGACAATGGAGTTCCTACAATGGACAATTCCTCAAAATAATATCCCACTTAACCAGAGATTTCACAGTATCATGAAAATTGTGCTATCTTCTAAGGGCTGCAGATATTTCATCCTTCATCCACCACATACATGCATGAATCAAAGATAAATGTTTGGGGTAGCTTCAAATCAAGTCCAGGCTAACTTTGCACAGCTGTCTACCTTCAGCAAATAACAAAAAGTATGGACTAAGGGATCATCAACAAAGCAGAAATTTTCACAATCACCCAACAACATTCCTAAGGTTTATCCAAATAAAGTAAACAGCTAACTAAACAGCCATAAGATCTAAGCTATACATGTAAAATTGGAGAATGAACCAAGTTGCATGAGAGAAATCAAGGAAATACACAAAGTCAATGACATTTCTTATAAATTTCTGCAGCATGCTTTTACAACAACTCAACTCTCACTTTTGCAAATGAGTGGAGTGCTCTATTTATAATTTTCCAAAAGTTAAATGAATGGCCAAGATTCATTACAATTGTGTGGCCAAGATTCATTACAAAATAGGGTTTCACCTACCCCCAAATAGATTTGCAATTTAAAATATATTTTTGTCCTTTCCCTATTTCGTCATCTAGTGGATGGCACTATAGCAATTTTCGTCCTGTAGCTAATTGTTGTTTTCTTTGCTGTAGCTACTCTTCAGGAAGGTCTTCTTCCTTGGCTGGGCTGTCCTCTTGCTCCTCGGAAGCTGTGTGCTCTATATACTTGAGGATGATCGCTTGGAGCTTGTCTATCTCAAGGATCTCGCATCTTAACGCCTGGTAACTCCATTCCTTAGTGTTCTCTTCCAGCCGCTTCCAATCTTCCTCATACTTCGAGCCTTGGTCCCTGAATAACTCTGATCGGTCGAAGGCATGGGAAACAAAACTCAAGAATTCTGTTGTGATTTCTCTGGCTGTCCCGTCCTTCATCTTCTCCTAGAAGTATGGCTTGATCTTTTCTGCATCCATTTGTACTGTGGGCATATCATAGCCTGCCATCAGCTTAAGGTATTGGGCACATTCTACACAGATTTCCTTAATCCACACAATATCTGGGTCCACCTTGTTGAGGATCTGCTCTAACCTCTCCTTCCGGTTATCGAGGTCTCTGCGCCATACATCCACCAGCTAGTGATCTTCTTTCTTCAGCTCTAGCTTCTCTTCCCACATGTCCTCAGGCATCTGAAGGATGGCTGCAATTCTCGGGAAGGTGGAGTCGTATGTCGCAGGGAAATTGGTGCAAAGCCTCTTTGTGCCCTCCAAAGATCCGATCAAATCTAAGAAGTTGTTGGCTGTCTGCACAGCCCTGTTGATTCCCATGTTTCCAACATACGTGACTTGTCAGAACCAATCTTCAGTAGTCTTCTCCAAGTTCTCCCTTCTCTCCATCTTGTCTATCTGTTCTTTGGAGAGCAACTGTGGTGCGGCTGCGGAGGTAGTGGTTAGGTCATCCACTGACGACCATTGTTGGATATAATCTATTAAGGCAGCAACCTGCACTTTGAGCTCATCTTTGGAGACCTTGTCTTGTTTGATTAGGTGCACCATTGTGGCCACTGACTCCTCCAAGTGTCCAACCTTTTGCTCTCTAGTCGCCGTCCCTAGGTCAATGGTGGAGACACTATAGCTCACCCCAGTTTGGCCAACTATAGGCGTTGCAATTTGTGCCGCCCGAGAGCTAGAAGCGTCCATTGTTATCCTAGATCTGACCTTGGGCTTCTTCTCCTTCTTTTTGTGCTTAGAGATCGAGCCAAGATGGCCTCCAATCTCGCCCTTGGCTCTTTCAGGACAGGAGTTGTCTTCTCCAGTTGCTTCTCCAACCAATCGGGCATAACAAACTTATCTTTGGGTGCATCATGGCTACCTTCACCTTTTCTCAGTCAGAGGTAAGACTTCTGCCTCCTTCTCCTTTTGGGGCTCCTCTTTCTCTTTCGCAGCATCCTCCTCCTCTTCGTCGAAGTCATGAATAAACACGAGGTGTTTAACGGGTAGCTTGGTGGATAATTGTTAGGTGGGATCTTCTTCTTTCGCTGCCTCCTCTTTTTTCTTTTCTTCAGTAACCTCAGCCTCGGGGCTCTTTACAACATGGGTCTCAGCCTCAAATAAATCCTTTTGCAGCTGCTCCTCTGATAGCTGCCCCTCTTCACAATGTGGTGACCTTTCTGCTTCCTCCCCAACATCCTTTGGCTGCTGCACCGACTCCTCCTCAAGGTCTTCATCAAATGTTTGGATGATCTCCCTAGCAGTCGAGCCACCCTCTTCATCCCCGCTTTCGGAAGAGTCTATCTCTTCTCCTTCATAGGCCACCTTGTCAATGGTTTCGATGCTCGTACTCGGGGTGCTCATGATATTCATCAGCCTTCTCCTTAATAGACCTCGAGGCTTCCTGCTCTCGCTCCTCCAACTCTTTCGAGATTTGCATTGTGGCTTCCATTGCTAGCGGTCCTATTGGCGGTTGTGAAGGCTGAGCTATTGCGAGGGCTTGGGCGAGGGCTGCCTGGAGAGCTAGATTCATCAATATTTGGGAGAGCTCAGGGGGAAGGTTCTGCATGTGCCTCGCAAGAGCCTCGAGCATAGTGGAAAGTGGGACAAGCGATGTTATTGTTGCCACAGGGAGGGATGTGATTAGAGACATGGTGGCAGAGGAAGGAGGAGTGGTCATACCAGAAGAGGAATCAATGATGACCACTAACCCGGGCGGGGGTGAAGGGGCAAGATGGACAGAAATATCCACTGCCTGCGGAGATGAGACGACCGTAGTCTAGGAGGCGGGCAGTGCACCAAGAGGGGGAGGGAGAAGCAAGAAAGGCTACAATTCTATTACAGTTACCATCTGTTTGAGCCTCTTGGGAGATGAGCCTCCCGTGTCTTTCTTTGCTTGCTCCTTGGGGTCCGCAAATTACGCTGTCTCTATTCCCTTTCTCTTCTTGGCCCTGGTAACTGGAGGAGACTAGGAGGCCCCACCAGTCGATGTGGTGGCAGCAACGTCTTTTATGGCACTTGGTTCACTCTTCAGCCCTTCATATGTTAGGACTACTCCCTGTCACTTTACGTGCGCCACCTGCCCATCGACCCACTCCTTAGTGCGAGTTATGATCAGCTGGGTGATGGTATCTAGGTCATCGACCTCTTATTCATCCCAGTCGATCGACGGTATGGGCAGGTTGGTAACCGCAGGGTACCTCGAGTGCATTATCATGGACTCGTCCTCCTCGAGCTAGTTTGGTACCTGGAACGGTTGCACTCTTAGGAATAATACCGTCATATGCATGTACTGTCTGGCGAGCACCTCCTTGTCATCTTTGCAATCGGCCCAAAAGTCTTCAATGTGGTATTGGTGGGCACATGTCGGTCCCAGTGCTTTTTTGACATGGCCATGTGGATCCATCCTTGGGCGGGCAGTGTACCAGTCAAGATTATATTCCTTGAGTTCCTTCTCAGAATTGCTGGCACATTGAGAAGTCTGTAACTGGTACAGACTCTGGCCAAGCATCATGTGATAGGGGATCCCTACCACGTGCTTATTGCTAAAGACTGTTTGGATGTGTTGGAGCTGCCGAGAAAGCTCAAAGAGGATGATCCTGTCATTTGGGTACTGCGGCAACCTATTTGGCCGTTCCGTGAAACCCTGAGCCCGGATGTAGGTGAACTTGGGGAACTGGATAAACAAGAAGGCATATTCTTTTAAAAGCACTCTTGCATTGTGGGAGACCCTCCTCTCGAAGTCTCTGGCGATTAATCTGATGATATGGCCGGTGAAGGGGTCAATGGCGTCATTGACCCGACAGTACTCCTTCTTAAAGTTGCGGTATTGGAGTTGAGGGTATTTGTTGAATGGCTTGAGCCCTTGCTTATGCCCCTGATCGGGCGCTACAAACAACTCATTGTACTATCTTTGACCTGCCAGGGAATATACCAGGTAGGAGGTCATGTAAAACTTAGAGCTCTTCTTGACGATGATAAACTACTCATGGAAGCAGTCGCTAATGATGCCTCCCCAGTCGAACGAGACCTTGGTGTTAACATCCTCATTTCCCTGCAGGATCTGTTCAATATAATAAGCCATCCATTCTTGGAAGTAGGCGGCTGCTGGGAGATCCATGACCCTGCTCAACATGGTCACTAGGTCGTGATAGTTTTCGTGGAAATCGCTACGGAACAGTTCTTGGGGAACCTTCGCAGAGCTACCCCGTTTCTCCTTAAGCTAGTAGAGGTTGATAGACTTCTTGCATCCTGACGGAATAGCATCCCACGCCGCTTGGCATTGTTCCAATGAGGGGACCTCCATATGTGGGAACGTGGGAATGTGAAATATTTTCGTGATTCCTTCTGGCGACATGTCGGCGAGGATGTTCCCCTCCTTGTCCACAATTGTTCTAGTGTTAGTTTGATAGGATTCTCGGCAAGCCATTACTAGTTCGGGTGCCACCAGAGAGGGAGGGAAACCGGCAGTCTTGGATATTCCTCTCTACCTTATTAGTCTGGTATTGTTTGTCGTAGGGTTGACCTTGACCCTTTGAGTGAACTCATCTATGTCCACTTGACCAAGGTTTATATATGAAATCTCCTTCTAGTCTGTTGAGACCTTTGACTAGAGCGGCTCACCCTGAAACTGAAACTTTATCTGATCTTTATCTTCTTTTCCCCAAGCAGTCCTCCCTGATTTCTTGCCCTTTTCCTTTTTGGCAGAGGCCCCTAAAGTTCTTGGAGCCAATTCCATATATTCTGCAAGTAAGGGAAAAGTTAGTGCAACAAGACATCAAAAGTGTTCATGTTAGTCCATATATCAAAGATAACACCTAAATAATCATTCAAGTATATCATAAATTTTATCCTTAGGTGGTTTCGATCTTCGTTTTAGGGCGTTTGGACAATCCAGGCCCGGAGGGCCAGACTTCCTCGACAAGAATGCTGCCCGGAAGGGAAAATGAAATGGAAAGCTCCCAAAGACCCTCCTTGGTCAGATTTTCATGTTTTGAAAGGCTCATGATGGAGAGGAGCGATATTTAGGACGTGGGTCGAAGTCAAATTCTGGATTTGATCTTGTTTGGATGGATTAAAGGGGAACTGGAGATTTCAAGCTAGGAAGCTGTCAAGCAACGGAAGATGGCAATGGCAGAGACCAGGCAGAAATCTGGACGAGGAAGTCTGGCGACGGAAGCCTGAGGGATGGGGTCTGGGAGGCTAAAGGATGGCTGACATGGGGTTTATCAATTAGGTCTGGCAGCATTTGGCGTGGCAGGGCTTGGAGGCCGGGGAGACGCGACGCGCCGACCGCCATGAGATTTTGTTGATTTCGGGTGATGGTGGGGGCGAGCAGGGGCCCGGGACCCGATGGGCAGGAAGCCGGCAGGGGTCCGCCATGGAGGACGGTGAAACCGTCATGGAGTTCCTAGAAATAAACTCTAGACGGCTGGGCTCGGAGGGTCCCACGGCAGTGAGTAGTTTTGGCGAGGCCAGACGGCAGACGAAGGCCCGGGCCTCGGCAGGAGAAGATCCGCAGACTTTCGCTGACAGAAGTCCGAAATCTGGGGTCCGGGGACGCGAAAGTCGTCATATGAAAAAGAAAAAGGCAACGGCGGAGGGCTGCTCAGAGCCTTGAGCCCGGAAGGCAGCGAAGTGCATGCCAAAAGGCCTCGAACTTGAGGAACAACAGAAAACGAGGAGTGGAGGCCCGATACCCAGGGGCCGAAGGCGGAAAAGACAGACCAATTCATTTGCCAAAGGCTTAAACAAGCCGACGGATTGGCAGAGCCCGAAGGGCAGGACGCCGGGCAACGCTGACCATCATGAAGAAAGTAAGCCCCCGCCGGAACTCTGGAGATGGAACTCCGGGGTTCTGGGCCTGGGACGACCAAAGGACATGCCCCTACATTTCAATTTTCTATGGTGGAGCCATGGTCGGGATCCGGCTGTCCGGGAGGCAGGGTAGTCTAGGCAGTTGAGGGCACGGCGAAATGCGACCGGCATCCTGAGGAAGGAATCCCAACGACTCGGATCTAGATAGGAGGATAGCTGCCATTATGTCATCAATCAGATGGCGAAAGGGAATCCCGGGCCCGAGGAGGCTGGTCGCCCTATGCGAAGAATAGCTGCCCTGGAGGAAAGCTCTGAATTGGCGGCAAGGGCACCCCTGATAGGTTCGCTGATTTTGATCATATGGGTAATGGGCGCAACCTGGTGCTCTATCATTTACTAGCCCCTATCGATTTGTTCATTCATTTAAAACTTCAAAAATCATGAAAAGACATATGGGAGGGCGAGGGGTTGGCCTACCTCAAATACGCAGAGTAGGGAAGTGTGTGATCCACTGGGAATCAACGGAGTGGTGCTGATGTCGAGGATCGCGATGCAAATGAAGGCGGTGGGCTCCAGTTGATCGCTTGTGCAATTCACTCCAACTCAGAATGTGAAAATGACTCTGGTGGGTCGGGCATTATATACCCCATCCGCCATTAATACTGGCAATAAATGCCTATATGGCCGCGAGAAAGTTGGTGGAATTCAAATTTAGGTTGGCGGTGGCTGCAGCGATGCCGGGACTCGGCATCCGGAAGGCCGTGGAGTGATGGCTGCCATTTGATTTTCGACAACTTTGAACGGCCACGGCGAAGATCAGCCCGGGGCTCGGAGGGTGGGAGGCTGGAAGGAATTCGCCACCGAAAGAATCTCGTGTTGTTTAGCAGCGACGGCGAGGAGCATCCCGGGACCCAAGGGGCGGGCGGTCGCCAGAGGGTCTACTTCGCAGACGGTGAGCCCGGGACAGAAGTCCGATAGCGAACTTCCGGGGCCTGGGGCCCGAAGGGGCAGGCACCGCCCCGAAAATCTCTGACAAACTTAAAGCAGAGGTCGGCAGGGTGGACCCCGAAGGGCAGATGGACGCCCGAAGAACGCTGCAAAGGACGGCAAATGCAAAGGGGAAGCCCAATAAGGGAACCTCGGACACCCGGGCCCAGAGGGGCCTAGGGCCGTCCAGAGCCAAAAGCCAGAAGGAACCCGCGAGGCCCCCGGAGGGCAGCAAAAGACCAAAAGCGGAGGCATGGTCGATTTACGATGAAACCTTTCAGCAACATCGACCATGCGGAACATCAAAAAAGAGGGGCACACAAAATGAGGCGGTCCCAAGAGACTCGATGAGGCAAAAGAAAAGAGGGTCGTCGTTCTGAACGGGGCATGTGTGCTAAGGGCACAACACTAGGGAGGGCCCAAAACCTAATGTGGATGTGTAAAACTCATCACAACACTAGATCAAGGTGATATCAAGTCTCATTCATCATTAATTATTCTTGAATTAATCAAGGGATAATTTTTTTGTAACTCCAAAAGTGAAAGAGACCTCGATGTAGTGTTGGATGTGGTTGTGTTCCTGATATGTGGTTGTCATTGATAGCAACACATGATGTGAAAAACATCATCAATGCAACTATCTTTAGCAATTACTCCCCCTTAGGTTCTGACTCTTTTCTCCTCAACTCTTTCACATGACTCTTCTCCCTAGATAATTCATTGATTGATTCTGAGATGACAAATGTTATGAATCTGATGACTACTTATGAGATCTAAAAAAAGTTGGAAACCTTGTATGAAGGTGATGTTAATGTGAAGATTGCTAAGTTGTAAAGTGTGAAAGGAAAATATGAAATGTTGAGAATGGCTGATGATGAGAACATTACTTCTTTCATACTAATAGTGAATGAACTTGTGTGCAGTATCAGATGTATTGGTGAACGATTGGAAGAATTAGATATTGTTGCTAAAGTGCTTAGATCCTTTCCTATTGCATACAAAGTCAAAGCTACTTCTATTCAGGAGCTCTAGACTATAACAAATGTAACCAGAGACATGTTGATTGGTAAGCTTACTGCTTTTGAGTTAAATGAGTTTGGTGATGCTCTTCGTAAGATAGAATCTGCATTCAAGGCTACTACCTCCCAGAAGGATAAACAGAGATATGATCCAGGAGAAAGTTCTTCTAGAAATATATTCAAGTATGAGGATGAAATGAGAGAGATTGAAGAAGAGGAGAGAAAACTAGAGGAGCTTGAAGCACTTGTTGTCAAAAGGTAAGCCAGAGGAGAAGGTAAGTGTAAAGGGAAATTTCCTATTAATTTTTTTTCTTGCAATAAGATAGGTCATTTTGCATCAAGATGTACAGAAAGAGTTTGTAAGCCAAGACCTAATAAGCCTAGATTTCAAAGAAAGTGCTATTATACTGCTAATGAAGGTGTGACAGATGATGAATTTGATAAAGGGAATGTAAGTGAAGATGAATGGGTATTTATTGCTATCAAGGAAAATAATCTTGTGTCTACTGAATCTATTAGTTGTACAAGTGTGGAGAAAGCTCTAGCGGCTAGAGTTGAAGAAAAAGATGAATGGGTGATTGACAGTGGATGCTCTCATCACATGATAGGTGATAAAATAAAATTTGTGAGTATGGAAAAGTATGATGATGACAAAGCTAGTGTAATCCATGGTAGAGGATGTATTTCTCTTGATGGTAGGAATAATACTGATGATGTTCTATATGTGGAAGGTTTGAAGCATAATCTCTTAAGTGTTGGAAAGATGGTTGAAAAGGGATACAATCTTCAATTCAAGAATGGAAAGTGTAGAATATTGGGGAGTTCTAGAAATGTGATTGCTTCAGATACAAAAACAAAAGGTAACATCTTTCACCTAAATGCTACTGGTAAAATTTGTATGATTGCTCAAGTTGATGAAAATTGGTTGTGACATAGGAGAATGTGTCATGCAAACTTTGACAATATTATCGAGATAAATTCTACTCAGGAAATGAGAGATCTTCCTAAGTTGGTAAAGCATACTAATACTATATGCAAGGGATGTTAGTTAGGGAAGCAAACTAGAATTTCATTTCACAACAAACAACATTGTTCAAATGAAGTGTTGGAGCTTGTTCATACTGATTTGTGTGATCCTTCTAGAGTCAGAAGCTTACAAGGAGACAAGTAATTCATGTTACTTATTGATGATTACTCTAGATTGATGTGGGTTACTTTCTTAAGGGAAAAATCTGAAGCTCTAAAGAAATTCAAGATTTTTAAGGCTATGGTTGAGACATAGATAGTTCTGAAGATTAAATGTCTAAGATCAGATAGAGGTTATAGAATCATAAAGAGTAAATCACAAAGGTTTTCTAAACAAATTGATGAGCTCTCGGCCAAAGGATGATAACACAACACAAGGATGAAAACATGGCGCGCTATAGTCCCAAAGGAACGCTGGCATCTCATATGTCTCATATGGACCAAAAACTGAGAATTTCACAAAAAACAACAAAGTAACTACTAACAATCAAATTACTAAGAATTTCTAAAATGCAGGAAAATCACAGAATGTAACAAGATTGAAATGAAGTATAAATTATAAATTAAGAGAATAAGAGATAGAAAATTCTCACAACCCAAGTAATGAAGCCTTCAACACATGAATATCTTCAATACCTACATGCATAAGATCTAAAGAAAATGTTAGGTCCGTATAGGGTTTTCCTCAATCAGACACCTATTTTGGTGTTCCCACCTCCATGAACAACTAGATAGAGAGAGAAATAAAGTACACAATGAGTGATAAAAGAAAACCCCACTATGGAGGAGAACCCATATCACAAAGCAGAGATGCAATAGATAGGGGATATGTGAAATCCCAGGATGCTCACAAGCACAAGGTAAGGGAGACAGTAGTTGCAAGGCTCAAGGAAGCCACAAAGGGAGAGAAAGTAGCTGCAAGAGCCAAGTGTTTTGTAGAGGGAACTGTGAGAATGCAAGAATGTTGTAAAAGATTGAGAGCTTGAGGCTATCATAGCAAGTTGTAAAGAGTTGTGTAAGCAAGATAGAAAGAGGAATATGGAAGAATGTCCAAGAAGGAGAAGAAGACCAAATGGATTGAAAAGATGACTTTTAAAGAGGGAAAAGAAGCTTCCCAAGTGGTTACAAGGCATCTCGAGCTGTTACCACTAAAAAAAGGAGCTGACAAGTGGAAAACATGCTCAAAAATAGTTGTTTGAACATTGAAACATCATGGGATGCTAGTGCGGCACATGGACATCCTATTGGAAAAACAAGGACAAAAAACTAAAAAGAGGGGGTGAATCAGTTCTCACAAAATAATAAACTTTTCAAACTTAACTTAATCTCAGATCTGATGAATAAGCAATTAAACAAGAAAAATTAACACATTAGAGAGATAGAGAACACCAAGATTTTTTTTACGTGGAAACCATGTTAGGGGAAAAACCATGGTGGATGTTAGTCCACAAGATTATACCTTAGTAAAAGAATAATGAAATCAATTAAAGGGAATGCACATGCATTCAGACACACTGCCTAGAGCTCACTGCTCAATTAAAGAAGGGGCTCACTGCCCAACAATACAAAATAGGATTAAAATCCAAAGGGTATGAACTGCGAAAATAAATTCTACACAAGCTTGATTATAGTTCCAATTAAGTAGAGAAAACTCCTTCACTTTTTCACTCAAACTACTTCACACTTCGCTCGATCTTCTTCACACTCTACTCTACAATCAAATGATATTCACACATACACACATAGGAGCACACCCAACACATAAAGCACCTTTTCCACACACTAAATCAATGAAACAATCGCTCTTATATATCTACTACATGAGATTTCATCAACAACTTAGTCAGCCAAGAAAATAAAGCATATTTGCAATGTCAACCCAAATTTATAAATAAATTTTTAATGTGAATCCACCATGGTTGGCCACAACATAGTGGAGACCCAAATTAATATCTCCAACACAAAATTACTTTAATTAATTTCACCTTGAATAGCCACAACACGCTACCATCATCATGTCGGCTAGGAACATGAAAACCCAAACATGTGCAAGAAAAGATCTTTGACCATGAGCACATTGATTAATGTGGACGTACCACAAAGATAGAGCACAATCTAGAAACATCCAAGAGCACCAAGAAATAATAGAGAAACATCCACAACAACTAGACTTACCATAATTACACAATCTTCACTCAGAAACACTAACAAAGACCACAAAAACACTGTCAGACCACAACATGATCAAATCAATACACAAATCTCTGAAAATTCCAGTAGATGATCTAGATACACTCAGTAGAAAACCCTGTAATCCATAGTATTTGAACTTCAATTTAAAGAAAAAGATGTCTTCATGACTTGTACAGTTCCACTGGGAACCTGGAACACTTTCTTTTATAATTTTCTCAATATCCTCGACATTTACAAACTCTGACACACTAAATGATAATAGTGTTTCCATCAATGACAACCACATATCAGCAACACATCCACAACATCCAACATGTCCGCGAGGCACATTAGGTCTAGATAAATCACTCTACAAAATGATGAGAATAGGAAAAGCACTAGGTTTGACACAAAGCTGATGCATGAAGGTAGCTGCTAAAAAGGGGTCATGAGCATCTTGAGAGGGAAAAAGGCTAATGTAGGGGATAAAATGAGCCCACACAAATGCTAAGGGAGTGGACACTAAATAAAATGAAAGAATGTATGTGAAATTGCAAGGGGTGCAATTTTACGATACTACATAGACATATACTATGAAAACGAGGATGAAATATTTGAAGACATTACTTTGATTTCAATTGATTATGACCATATTTTAGGATTGGTTAGAAAAGGTACATGTTTAATTTTTCAATAATTTATTATATAAATTTAATGATCTTTAAAGTCTAGACAATTCTATTTTTTTAGAAATTTTCTATGTAAATTTGGTGTACAAGAGATGCTTTTGTAGTCATAGGAGATCCTGGAAACATAGAAGGTGTTAGCTATTATGTATTGTGTTGCATAGAAGAGAGGAATAAGCTAACCAAATTTGAAACAAGTGATGGAATGTTGTTTCCCACAGGTGAGCTTGAATTTAAAATTATATATACATTGAGTACATGTACATGTTACCTTAAAAACATTAAATACATTGTATAAACCTTGAGTGAAAAATGTTGTACATGTACACATGTCTTGCCTCAGATTCATGTTTATCGTGCATGTTCTATTGTGGTGCAAGGGATATATCTCAAACAATTCAAAATTGTTCAACATGGGATTCATTTTATTGACTATCAACCTGATAAGGAGGTATATCAATATAGTCACATGATAAATTTCTACCGCCCTACATCTTCATGCAGTTCCACATGCAAGTGGGAAAAAAATGGAGACTAGATAGTGATGATCATAAAACAAAATTACATGCTATTGAAGAATAGGATGAACCTGAATGTTTGAGTTAGATTATATCCATGATTTTAAAGGTCACTTGTAAAAGTATACATGTTCAAGGAAGAACTTATAGTAACTTGTTTGAACTCTAGAAATTGTTGTAGTTACTTATAATATATGTTGGTGAAAAGTATTTTAAATTTGGTTGTACACAAATTAGTGATTGAAACACATTTTTCCTTAAATTGAGTAGATATTTCCAATTATATATTTGTTCCATGGAATTCTTACTTGTTCAAGAATATTTGATTTCATTTGAAAATTAAATTGACTTGATTGATGCTTAATTTTATATGTATTTATTTTGTGCACTATGTCAACAATTGAAAAGTTTTTAGATCTATTTAATACAAACTTTAAAAATTCATTTTTCCATTTCCTTTTAAATTGAGTCTATTTCCAATTATCTATATTTACTCCATGGAATTCTTAAGTTCAAGAATCTTTTCATTTTCATTTGAAAGTTCAACTCCACTTATAGCATCATCTCTCATTTTTTTTGCTTGCATGTAAACTCATATGCAATACTTGTTTGAAACCTAGTGAAGTTATTCAAAATCATTTAACCTGCATTCCTTATCATCTTTTTCCAATTGCATAAATGTTCCATGGAAGTTCACAAATTAATGATTGAAACAAATTGGTATTTAAGTTATTTAAATTAATTTGAATGATGCTTAATTTTATATACATATAATGTGCATGCTATGTCAACAATTAAAATTTTTGTAGATCTATTTAATACAAAGTTTGAAAATTCATTTTTCCATTTCCTCAAATTGAGTCTATTTCCAATTATGTATATTTGTTCCATGGAATTCTTCAGTTCAAGAATCTTTGATTTCAAATTTGAAATATTTGTGTATTATAATTTTGAACCATATAGCCCATGCTTACATGAAATTATATTTAACATGACATATATTTAATTTCCTTGTGGCTTTAAAGGTACATATATAGATAGAAAAGTTATTATAAATTGATTCAAGAATTCAATGCTAAATTTTATGTTACACATAATTGTGCCATAGAAAAATGGCCCCTTGTCATTCTCATGGCCTTTTAGGTCTTGTTTCATGGTGTTGGAACTATGTTGCTCTGATTTTATGTTGTATCATGGCTTGAACATGCTTATTTAGGTACTAAAACTCAAAGAACGATGTCTTGGGAAGGTGTTGTAAGACATTTCTACATTCTTCTAGTATTTATTTAATACAACTTACCTAAAAATCACCTTTTTTCTCATCAACAAAGCCTATATTGAAGTGTTTTAAAGTCTTATAACAAGCCTTCATGCTTTTCTAGGGACATCTTCACTATTTACACCTTTCTCATGCTTTATTTTGTCTTTTTATGCCCTCATATGACTTAATTAAGTGTATTTTTGAATGTTATCCCAACAAATAACATTAAATATAACATTATTCTCAACACTTATTTTTAGGTCCTAGGTGGGACCCATTCGCCATGGGTGGCGAAGGAGTCCCCTTGGACCCAAATTCAAAATATTCCAAATTTCCTTTTGGGATTTTATTCAAAAACACTTGATGTCGGTATGTGATGTATGAATGGATAGTAAGGCACAATAATTGCATAAATAAGTTATTTTCATCTCATTTCAACCCCCCCAATTCATCAAATTCACTTATCCACCTATACATTCAAGCATTCAAGCATCTTACATCAACAATTAAAGCACTTTTCAAACACTTTGAAGTTGCCATTGGCATTACTTCAGAATTACAAGATCAAGAGTAAGGTGAGTGGATATAATTTGCATGTTATTACTTTATCTTTCCCTTGCATTTCATTATCTTTTCAAGGTTTTAATTACCAAAAATGGGGTTTGACCAAGACAAACCCCTATTCACTAACCCTAATCATTTTTCCCCTTTTGCTTGTGTATTTGCAACCCTTTTTTTTGCATATTTAACAAGTTATAAGGTGTTGAAGATTGTTTTTCATGTAAACTAGGTACTTCAAGTCAACATAACTCAAATTCAAGCTTGGAGAGACTTAGTTGTCTATTTTTTGCAAATTTGACTTCGGTAACTCGACAAGCAAACATTCCCAGATCTGGTGTTGCAGAGTTGTCTCCTTGTTTTTTAGAAATTTGGGAGAGGAATAATTAACCACTTGTGGTGAATGAGTTCCACTTTAGGACTTGAAACTTGAAATCTGTTAGATTTCAGATCCCGGCAGACAAAAATCAACTCTCAACAGTTTTTCATCAATAGGAGGACCGATTCACCACCCTGGGCAAATGAGTCCCACTGTGAAAAATAAATAAAATTCATCAGCATTCCAGACACTCTAAACAACTCATATTTCATCCAGGTGTACTCAGATTTACCCCTGTGCCTTCTATTCTACATAATTTCTTCATTCTCAAAGTTGTTTGCATATCACAATGTGTTTTCAAACATAGCTTGAATTGCACTTTTGCATTCATTTTATTTCATTTTTAATCAATCAATTGCATTTACTCAAGCTCATTTACATCATATCACATTACGCACATCCTCATTTTAGTGTTACGTAAGTATTTTGGGCCTAAATCTCTCTCATTTTAGGTGAAAAACCTTAAAAGTGCAAGAGCCAACATTTGGGTTCCCAAAATCTTTGTCATAATAATGTGTGCCAAGTTACAACAATTGAGAATTTTATATCTATTTAATATTACTATCTATTTAAAGGTGAAAAGATGATCATTATCCTTTATATAGAAATTAAATAGAACCTTTAGAATCTAGTTCTTTTACTTGTATTACTTTTGATGGGGTACATATTAGGGCTTGTAACTTACTTGTAGTACTTTTGATGGGGTGAATTTAGAATCTATTTTTGTGATTGTGATTCAATTAAACTATAAACAACTTTTAAATCATTATTCATATTATTTTACCAAATAATTATTCTCATGTATGATTAAGGGGTATGTGTAGGATCATCATGGAAAAACAGGCCCTTAAGTGGCAAAAAAATTAAAAAAAATTAGAGTTAGACAACTTGACATAAAAATTTGAATAAGTTATCTATATTATTTCAAAAATATGTAAGAATAGAATTTGTAGAAAATTAAATGTAGTTTCTAAACTACTAGGTTTGTTTAAAAAAGAAAAAATTCTATTTGGTGAAAATTTGAAATTTCAATGCAGTAGTACTTAAATTTCAGAGAAAAAATAAGAAGTAGGTGTTTGTTTGACCACCCTAACCACAATAAAATAATAATATTTTTTTATAATATTTTAGATATAAGTAGAGGACTCATGTCTTGATGTGATGCATATTTTTTTGTAATTTTTTCCCAAGTAAATAATTAATTATGATTTTTTTAGTACAACTTTTAAAAAATATAAAAACTCGTATGTCTGACCACCTTAACTTACTTCAAGAAATTCAACTTTTCTTTGTTTAATCCTATAGTATGCGAAGCATAGAATGTGACACATGTTTTGGATTTAAAAAATGTGATATCATTTGAAAGCTATAAATGTTTTTCAATCAACCTATCAATCGAGACTTTAGTCGTAATTCAAATAGAAAATGAATAATAATTACTTATTAAATTCAAAGTAAAACATAATTTATATTGGTGGAAACTTGAGAATCTCCTTTAAAAACCCTTTTCGTTTCATCAATTTTGGGTAAAATAAAAGTCATCAGTCACATACCCATCATATTGCCACTTTTTGGCCCATCATCGTCCTACACATACCCTAAGGCCTCATCTTACTAAAACTCTAATCTCATCGATGTTTTATTATGTTTAGAGAATAATCTAACTTACTATATTCTAATGATATTCAACTTGACGAATACATTAAATCATTTGAATCCTTAGTGTACATTTATGAAATAGATAGGGAGCATATTCCCCTTTGTAACCATCATTGTAGGGTTTAAGTGTGATCTATTTGATTTATTTATTTACTTTCTAGGGATTATCCTTGGACACCTAATGTGATTACTTTATTGGATCTCTTTATCTTTTCCTTAACTATCTTATGGCTTATTTTACTTTGTTGTTTCTCTAATCTTTCTCTTGGGTATGTGCAGGATCATCATGGAAAAAATAGGCCCTTAAGTGGCAAAAAAATCAAAAAAATTAGAGTTAGGAAAATTGACATAAAAATTTGAATAACTTATCTATATTATTTTAGAAATATGTAAGAATAGAATCTATAGAAAATTGAATGTAGTTTCTAAACTATTAGGTTTGTTTTAAAAAAATTAATTTATTTGGTGAAAATTTGAAATTTCAATGCAGTAGTACTTAAATTTTAGGGAAAAATAAGAAGTAGGTGTTTGTCTGACCACCCTAACCACAATAAAATGATAATATTTTTTTATAAGATTTTAGCTATAAGTAGAAGACTCATGTTCCGATGTGATGCATATTTTTTTGTAATTTTTTTCCAAGTAAATAATTAATTATGAATTTTTTATTACAACTTTTAAAAAATATAAAAAAATCATATGTCTGACCACCTTAACTTGGACAAAACTTCATGAAATTCATTTTTTCTTTTTTTAATCCTATAGTATGTGAAGGATAGAATGTGACGCATGTTTTGGATTCAAAAAATGTGATACCATTTGAAAGCTATAGATGTTTTTCAATCAGTCCATCAATCAAGAATTTAGAGGTAATTTGAATAGAAAATCAATAATAATTACTTATTAAATTCAAAGTAAAACATAATTTATATTGGTGGAAAGCTGAGAATTGTTGGTATGTGGCGACTGATCATGCTATACTGTATAGCCCATGGTATACTGTACACCTTGGCCCCCTGTCCTCACCGGGGTCCAGGACCAGGCCGGGCCCAAGGCGAGGGTTCGGGGGCAGCAGCCCCCAAAAAGTAGGGGTTCAGGGGCACAACCCCCAAGAAATTTTTTTTTGCCATTTTTTTTGCATCGTTCAAAAAGGAAAAATATCCAAAAAAAAAGAAAACCGACTTTGTAAAACCCTAATTTTGGAAGCTTCTAAAAGCTTGTTAAAAGGGGTTGGGATGGGGGTTACAAGATGAGGAAAACACACGATTATTTGCAAGGTTGTAATAGGTTTTGCACTGGATAATAAAAGTATTGGATGGCTGCGGTTTGGTGGATGTAGCCCAGATTGGGTGAACCACGTTAAATTCTCTGTGTTATGATTTATTCTGTGTATGTTTTAGTTTCTCTGTTTATTATTAAATCTGCATTTAATTGTTAGATATCTGCCATCTCTAACCCTAACAAGAATCTCCTTTAAAAACCCTTTTGGTCTCATCAATTTTGGGTAAAAAAATAGTCATCAGCCACATACCCATCATATTGCCACTTTTTGGCCCATCATGATCCTGCACATACCCTCTTCTACCATTATTTCTAGTTAATTCAAAGGTAGTATTTTGTATGACATCAAAGTATGAATTATGTTGTTTTCCTAAAAAAATTGTACAGTCTCTTAATCTTTTCCAACTTTCTATCCTAAGAAAGGATTCAATACTTAATTTATTCTTTTCAAACTAGATCAAGCAATAACTACATATGTGTACGCACATTTAATGTATTTAATGTACATTTAACATGTTTAACATTTATAAATCATAAATATGTGAGCATGAGTTCTCTAAATCTAGATTTAAAATTGTATAAACACTCTTGAGTGTAAACATGTAAAACATCATAAAATGGATTTTCTACTTATGGTTTGGGACATAGAGCAAACACATCTCCCAATCATTTCATTGATGGGAAACACTAGAGATCTCAATCTATGATATGTAAACT
The DNA here is from genome assembly GCA_007258455.2 of Sequoia sempervirens. Taxonomy (NCBI): domain Eukaryota; kingdom Viridiplantae; phylum Streptophyta; class Pinopsida; order Cupressales; family Cupressaceae; genus Sequoia; species Sequoia sempervirens. The sequence goes on from VDFB02000020.1 coordinate 182,366, forward strand.
TAAAGAAAGAGATCTACAATAGGGATGTCATAGGGTCTGATTGTAAACTAAAGAGGGGTTCACCACCAAGCTAGGGCTTGGAAAGAAAAATTAAATGCAAGACCTAATGCTTAAACCTAATGAAATGTAAAACTTCTCTAAATGACCTAAAAATGCATGTAAATTAGAACAAAAAGATGAGAGATGAAAGGTGTGCACTTGGAAACTTGAAGAAGACTGGATGGAGGTATGAAATGCTAAAAAAAACTAATTTTAAAGCCTACAAGGAATCATATTCCAATATAGGTGATTTAGTCCCAGATTAGGGTTTCTAGGTAGGAACAGGTTTCTGACGGTGGTGAGTCTGAATCTACAAAAATCTAGAAATTGACCTATACTAGGACTCATATGCTAGAAGTAGCATATCATTCTAGTTAGCACTTTCTAGAAATTTAAGATTTGATTCTACTCTTCAAGGTTTTCTCTATACTTTCCACCCCATTTTTGGGTGTAAATCTTCAATTTGTAGCCTGCAGGTGTTCTCCAATGATCCCTAATGCATGGTGACAACTTTGAACACTTGAAAACTTTTTCCAAACATTCTCTTTAGTACTCCTTCAACCCAAATCTACAAATCACATGGTAAAGAGAGGGAAAAATGTTGTTTTTTCAGTAGAAATGGGTTTTCCTTGGTCAAACCCTATTTTATTAATCGAACTTTGAAATGAGATGAAATAGGAAAAGTGAATGATGAATGAACAAAATGTAATGTTTAAACTCACCAAACCCTAGAAATAAAGTGTTACAAACATGTATGAAATGGATCCAATTGATTTAGATCTTAACTCTTTGTTAAATGTGATAGATCTTGAATTGAATGCTAGATTGAATCATAAAACGCTACATCACAAAAGTTAGCTAAAAAAAAATGATGCATGAAGACTTTGACATGATGCTTAATGCTTGAAGAATTATCTAGAAAACTTGATGATCAGCCCTTGAAGACTCTTGAATGCTCCTGTAAAAACTTGAATGCTCTTACGAATTTTAATTTTCTAGGCTATATGCTCTCACAAAAGTCTTAGATGAAAATTAGTGAAAGAACATTGTATTTATACTTAATTATGCCAAATTTCCCAAAATTACAACACCTCAAGCTGACATTAGATATAGGAGGATAAAATCCTGCCAAGAATTTGAATTAATTTTAATTTTGGGCCACACGAGACTCATATGCCCAAGGTTGTGTATGAGTCCTATTAGGCATAAATTGTTCAACCATTTTCAAAAATGCTTAGAAAGGTGTAAAATCCTATTCAGGACCCAAAACCCTAGGTGGGACCCATATGCCCAATGTGGCATATGAGTCCCAGATCACTAAATCTAGGCCAGACAACCTAAAAATACCTTAATTATGATTAGATGTTGATTTTTGTTAGGATTATCCTTCAAATGATGCATTAAATGAGGCTTGTGGATGCAAAATAAGGTTAATTAAAGCATAAAGGAGCCCAATTATTTATGAAAACCCTAGAAAAGTGTGAAAGTGTGTTACAACAATTTACAACACTCTAAATAAGGTACAGATAAGTTCATTTTGTTCACAAGGTCCCAAGACCTAATGTGAATGTGTCAAGCACATTACAACACTAAATCAAGGCAACATTATGCTTAATTTAACAAGGAGGGCCCAAAAAAATAAGGAAAAGTAGAGGGATACTTTTTCTATTACCACATTTATCCCCTACTTTAGTGGGAGGATGAACTTGCTTCAAACTCACACTAAAGTATACAAACATGCATTAAGAGGGGTCCAAATGCACCAATGCCAATAAGTTAGTATGGCAATGATCAAGAGGGGTGATGAAGCCCCAAAGATCAAGATCCCATGATAAACCAACATAGGCACAAAAGGACCCACATGAAAATGATATCAAGAGCAATAACAAGGCACAAGAATATACTGCCAAAGCTAAAGAGGAAAGAAGAACAAAGGAAAAATAGGGGTGGATCAAGATTTGACCATTTTTCCATCATGATGTGGATCAGATATAGGTTGTTTGTTCAAAAAAATGCACGCTCACTCTAAGACAACGTAACTCTAGGTTGTTTGATGCATGACTAATCCAAGAGGTGAGACACATACACATGTGGTTGGTATGTGCTCACACACACATGCGAGTGGCTATGGGAAATTCATGCTTCAAATAGGATTCCTATCAAACCATACCAAAGTTATACCTCCTGATAACTTTGCTAAGGTGCCACACAACAATGAACTTCAAGCTTCATGAGGCAAACAAAGTTTTGTATGCTTGAAACTCATGAACAAATAAGATGGCTCCATAGGAAAGGAAGGTGTGTTATGCAAGGTGGACATATAACTGAAATTGCAAATGCAATATAGGGAACATTCAAAGGAGTCTTGCTTAATTCATGTAAGGTCTTTAACTTAGGGAACATTATGCCTAATGTCTCCATGAGAGGACCAATCAAAGAATAAAAGATTCACAACTTAGGGGATGGATTGTGTCGCATCAAGCCACTAAGAGGAATATAATATGCTAAGAGAGATCATGCTCTTGAGGGACATCACACCCAATGTCACCACAAAGTGAAAAATGCCTTGCATAATGCAAGAAGATTGCACCATGAAACATGAAAAAGAAAAAATGCAATAGAATAATGCCAAATCATGCCCCCACTTTAAAGAAATTGCTAAACACCATGTTGTGATAAATTACTTAAAATTAGCAAATGATTCATACTAAAAATAAAGAAAACACAAGAGCTAACTTGGAAAGCCCTATTCCAAGTCATATGTTTCCAAATGAAGCTATCTCATGAAAATTGAAAAAGAAAGGGGTTTCCCCCAAAGTGAAACTCCAAACACATGAGGGATCTATGGATTTGTGGTCAATATGTTCTTGCTACAATATTTTTTAGAGAGCTCAAAATTGTTATCATTACCCAAATACTCATAGAACTAGAAGAATGACAAAAAGAGAGTGAAAATGAGGAAAAACCTTTCGGGTCAACATGGAAGAGACATGAATGTCTTGACACCTAGCGTCATCCCAAAAAGGAAAACATAAGACAACTAAAAAAGATAAAGGAAATATTTTGGGTCAATGTAGAAGTGAACCATATATTTTTGGGCATGAGGTTTATAGGCTACTCTTGCACTCTTAGGATGTTTCACCTAAAAGGAGAGAGATAAACCTCACGAAAAAATTAATGTGACTCACTCAAATTAGGAAACGTGTGATGTAATTAAGACTAAATGAGATGATATAAATGCAACTAAGCTAAGTAATTGACTGATTATGAATGCAAAACCTAAGATTTTTGGAATGTTTGAAAACACAATGTGATATGCAAGTATGAACTAAAAGATGAACAAATGCAAAACATAAGTGAAGAAGGTTGAATCAAAGTGCACCTAGGTAGATAATGAAGAATCTGGAGTGTCCCGAATGCTGACAAAAGATCACTAAAAATCACTAGTGGGACTCATTCGCCACTAATGGTGACTCATTCTGACTTCTAATGAAAACTTCTAAAAATAGGTTTTTGGTTATCAGGATTCATAATATGAAAAAATCTAGTTTTCAAGGCTTAAGGTGGGGCTCATTCACCACTAATGGTGAATCAATCCTCTCCCAAAATTCTATGAAATTAGGGACCAATTCTATAGTAGCATATCTGAGCTTGTCTTCTTTTCAGGTTGACGAAGTCAAATATGTAGAAAATGGACTATAGGTTGTCTCCAAGCTTGAAATAGGTTGTAGTTGACTTGAAACACTTTTTTTACTTATTTTCCACTTTTCAACACCTAAATACTTGATAAATCTGCATACACAAGTCTGTATTTACACACATGCAAGAGGGGGAAATGGTTAAGGGTTAGGTTATAGGGATTTTACTTGGTCAAATCCCACTTTGGTAATCAAACCCCTAATGAAGAAATGGAATGATGAATAAACAACATGCAAATTTCCTAAACTCACCAACCTTGTTGAAGAAATCTAAAGATATGTCAATGGATGCTCCAAAATACTTTATTGATGCACTATTGAATGATCCAAAGTGCTCAAATGCTAATTGAATGCTTAGTGAATGAAAAGATTGCTTGAATGAATTAGAAGATTAGGAGATGTAAGATGAGTAGAAAACACATATTTATATGCACTTGTACCTTAGTAACACGATGATACCTCATCACAAGACAACATAAGGTGATTTTGAATAAAAAATAGAAAGAAAATTTGAAATATTTTGAATTTTGAGCCAAGAGGGAGGCATTCACCACCCATGGTAAATGGGTCCCACCTTGGACTTGAAAGTGGGTGTCGGGAATTATCTTTCATTTAATGTTGTTTGGCAGGTTTGCATTCAAAAACATACTTAATTAAGCCTTATGAGTGCATAAAGGGGTCAAATAAATCATAAGAAAGGTGTAAATAATGAAATTAAGCCTAGAAAAATGTGAAATATTATTACAATACTTTACAACACTTCAAAATAGGACTTGACACTTGTGATCTGAAAAGGTGATTATTAGGTGGATTATAATGAAAAGAGTCTAGAAAAGTGTAGAAATGTTTTACAACACTTCTCAACACCTTCACAAGACACCATAATTTGAATTTTAAGGACCTAATGTGAATGTTCAAGTCACGTTACAACATTAAATCAAAGAAAAATGGACCAAGCATCATGAAGAAGGACCTAAAAGACCATGAAAATGTCAAAGGGAAATTTTTATATGGCACATTTAGCCCCCACTTTAGTGAGATGATGAACTTGCTTCAAACTCACACTAAAGTAGCCATGCATATCAAGAGAGAGTTCCTAATGCACTTATGTTAGCAAGATGGAATGACAATGATCAAGAGGGATGATCAAGCCCCTAGGATGAAGATCCCATGGAAAACTAAACATAAGAACAAAGGAACACACATGTGAAAGAGAAGGAAAACTCGGATGAAGCTTCGATCATCTATCCAACTAGTTGTGGATTAGATCTAGGTTATTTGTGAGAAAAAAAAATGTGTACTCATTTTGGGGCGATAGAACTCATGGTGGTTTTCTAGGTGAGAAGACCCAAAAAGGTAAGATACATACTCTAGTTGATATGCACTCACAAACACATAGGTGGCTATGGGGAAAGTCATGTCATTGAATGGGCTTCCTGCAAAACCATATCAAAGCTATACCTCCTGATAACTTTAACAAGGTACCACAAAGGAAAATGTCATTTTGTGCTTCATGAGACAAGCAAAGCTTCATATGCTTAGAACTCATGAACAAGGAGTAAGGTACCACATAAATGCAAGTTGTGTTATACAAGGTGGAAAAAATGTAAAATGCAAAAATGTAACATGTAAAATGTAAAAGATGTTCAAAGGAGTCTTGTTAAGTTCATGCAAGGTCTATCACTTGGGGGACATTGTGTCTAATCTCTCCAAGAGAGGACCAATAAAAGAATAAAATATTCACAACTTAGGGGATGTAGTGTTTCACATCAGGCCACTAAGAGGAATGTAATATGCTAAGATAGATCACACTTATGAAGGACATCAAACCCAATGTCATCCACAAAGTGAAAAATGCATCATATGAAGTGACAAGGCTGTACTAAGAACCAAAAATGTAAATGAAATGATGCCAATGTATTCTCCCCCCAATTTAAAGGAATTGCTACACACCATTCTAAGAGCAATTACTTTAAAATAGGAAAGGAAAAATGAAAAAAGAAAACAAGACATGAGATCCAACTTGGAAAGCTCCTATGCCAAGTCATATGTTTCCATGTTATGCTACTTCATGAGAATGTAAAAGATAACAAAAGAAAAGGAGGTTTCCCCCAAAAAGGAACACACCAAACACATAAGGGATCTATGGATTTGGGGTCAGTATGTTCTATTGGAAATAAAGGGAAGAAAACTAAGAGGGGGGGTGAATCAGTTGTCACAAATTATTTAAACTTTTCAATCTTAACTCAAACTTAACTTAACCCAATTTCAGATATGATGCATGAATAATAAACCATAAACAATCAACACATTAGAAACAAAAAGAAAACCAAGATTTTTATGTGGAAACCCTGTTAGTGGAAAAACCATGGTGGATGTTAGTCCACAAGATTATAAGTTGTTAAAAGTATAAGAATAATAATGGGAATGGAAATTCATTTAGGCACACTTCCTAGAGCTCACTACTCAAATACAAGAGGGCTCACTACCCAAGAAAGAGAAATAGAAATTAGATCTGCAAGGTATGAACTAAGAAAATAGCTTCTTCAGACACTCCTTCACACTTTGCTCAAACTTATTCACACTTTACTCTATAATCGAATGATATTCATACATACACACATAGGAGCACACCAAGCACCTTTCAATTCAAACAAACAACCACTCTTATATATCTGCAACATGAATTTCATCAACAACTTCATCGGCCAAAATACATATGAAAATATAAAACATATATGCAATGTTGGCCAAAATTTATGAATAAATTTTCAATGTGAATCAAGCACCATTGGGAAATATTATATTGTGGCCCAAAAAAACATCCTCAAGCACACCAAACATTCAAATTTAAATCTCCAAGGATCCACAACATGTTACAACCACCATGTTAGCCAAGAACATGAAAACCCAAACACATATGAGAAATTTTTTTTGACCACGAACACACCGATCAATGCGAGCATGCAAAGAAGATAGAGAATGATATAGAAACATCCACAAGCAACAAGAACCAACATAGAAACATTTAAAACAACATAAATTACTAGAATCATATCAACTTTACTTAGGAATACTAACTGAAACCAAAGAAAAATTGTTAGAACACAACTGCTCATAACACAATCAAAACTTCACACGAACCTCTGAAACTTCTGATAGATAAAATAGATACTCTCAACAATAAAACCTTGAGCCCACAATAGTTGATCATCAATGTACAGATCAAGACACCTTCATGACCTTCACTATTCCTCTAGCAACCAATAACATTTTCTTTAATAATTTTCTCAATATCCTCGACATATACAACCTTCAATACATCAATGCTAATAATGTTGACATCAATGAAAACCACAACATCCAACAATCTCCCCCTTTGGAGTTTATGGAAACACATGATGTGAAAAACACCATCAATGCAACTCATAATCAACACTTACTCCCCCTTAGATTTTGACTCTTCTTCCTTAATCTCTTCTACAAGATCTTCACCCCACAAGGCTCTTCTCCCCATATAAGAAATAGTTTTTCACATGACTCTTCTAATCCTTTGACATTAATGGAAAATATAAATATTATCTTCCCACATACAAGCTCTAAACCACATATCTTCACATCTAACTACTCCCTTTGAGTAGTAGCCATGAAAAAATCAATCCAGACTAGAATATAGCTTTGAAGCATACAAATTGATGCAAGTAAATGCATCTCTAGTTCATATCAAGAGGGGTAATCACCCCTAGCATTTCTATGAGATAATCAAAAGTATCCTTTGGCAACAACTTAGTGAAAATGTCTACAATTTGTTCTTTGGTAGGCACATGTACTCCAATCTGACTTCTTTCTCATTCACTTTTTCCCTTAGGAAATGAAACTTGATTGATATATGCTTGGTCTTAGAGTGTAGCACCAAATTCTTTGATATGTTAATTGCACTTGAGTTGTCATAGTATATGGAAATAGGTTTATCATATACTACTTTGATATCTTTCATCATTTGTTTCATCCACATCACTTGAGTACAATTATTTGTAGCAACAATATACTCTGCCTCAGCAGTAGATAGGGAAATGGAATTTTACTTTTTACTCAACCAAGACACCAGATTCTTCCCTAGGAAGAAAGCACCACCACTAGTACTTTTCCTATCATCTACATATCCTTCCCAATCCACATCATTGTATGCATTCAAAGTAAGATCATCATCTTTAGGATACCAAAGCCAAAAATCAACTATTCCTTTCAGATATCTAAAAATTCTCTTTACAACAATCACATGAGATTCTTTTGGATTAACCTAAAATCTAGCAATTGTACATACAACATTTATGATGTATAGTCTGGTCTGAGTTAAGTAGATCAATCCACTAATCATTGACCTATATCTTGTTTGATTTTCCTTAAGAGAATCATCATTCTATGTTAACTTACATCCAATTACCATGGGTGTACCAACATGATTTGATTCTTCCATGCCAAACTTCTTCAGTAGCTCTCTCACATATTTTGACTAAGATATGAAAATCCCATTGTCTATCTAAGTGACTTGCAATCCCAAAAAGAACTTCATCTCACCAATCATACTTATTTCAAATTCAATTTTCATTTCATTAGAAAACTTCATACATAAATCATCATATCCTCCAAAAATAATGTCATCAACAAATATTTCAATAATCAACTCTTTATCATGATCCAACTTAAAATACAAGTTGTTGTCAACAGTACCTTTATTGAATCCAAGCTTTAGTAAGTATTTATCCAGTCTAGCATACAAGGCTCTAGGAGCTTGCTTGATTCCATATAGAGGTTTCTTTAATTGGAAAAACACGTCTTCCTTGTCAGTCAGTTGAAATCCATCTAGTTGTTCAACATATACTTCTAACTCACCATTTAGAAAAGTTTACTTCACATCCATTTGATAGACTATATAGTTCTTATATGTAGGATAAGAAAGAAATAATCTTAGAACTTCAATTATAGCAATAGGGGAAAAGGTTTCTTCAAAATCAATAACTTCCATTTGTGAATACCCTTTACATACCAGTCTTACTTTATTCCAGATCACTTCACCTTGTTCATTTAGCTTATTCTAAAAGACCCATTTAGTACCAATCACATTTTTATCTTTAGGTCTAGGAACAAGAATCCATGTATCATTGTTTTCAATCTACATTAGTTCTTCCTTCATAGCTTCTATCTACTATTCATCATTGCAAGCTTCATTGACATTTTTAGGCTCAATCTTGGAAATTAGAAAATACTCTTCTGCAATCCTTCTTCTAGTTTGAACACATTTATTCTTGTCTCTTATGATTTTATTTTCAAAATGATTCAATCTCACATACCTCAGAATTTTAGAATTCACTCGCACTTCTGGTTCTTCTATTCTTTCTTCTTCACTTCCATGTGTCTCTCCTTCTTGACTTTCTTGATTTTTCGAAACAATTTGAGCTTGATTTTGTGTCTGAGAATTCTTACCTTTGTGTGTACTATCTTGCTAGTCATCTAAATAATATCCACAGTATGATCTAGATGATCTAGCAAAATCCTCATCAACTTGGACATTTTCACTTTCAATCATTTTTCTTAATCTTCTATTATAGCACTAGTAAGCCTTGCTCTTGGTAGAGTATCCTAGAAATATTCCTTCATTGATCCTTGCATCAAAGTTTCCTATGTCCTCATCTCTCTTAATGTAGCATTTGCTTCTAAAAATCTTGAAATATTTAACAGTAGCATTATAACCAAACCATAGCTCAAAAGGAGTCTTACCAGAAATACCATTAACATTTACCTATATTAAAGTGTACACAACAGTGTTTACAACTTCTCTCCAATAGATGTGAGGCACATTTCCTTCAATCATCATTGTTCTAGCAGCATCCAGAATTGTTATGTTCTTTCTCTCTATAACTCCATTTTGTTGAGGGGTTCAGGGAGCATAAAACTATCTATTGATTCCATGGTCTTCACAAAAGGAATCAAACTCCCTGGAGGTGAGCTAACCACCTTTGTTTGAACATAGGAATTTAATCTTTAGACCTTTCTAATTCTCTTCCATAGCTTTGAAAATTTTGAACTTCTCTAATGCTTCACATTTTTCTTTTAAGAAAGCAACCCATATCATCCTGGAGTAATCATCAATAAGCAACATAAAATACCTTACTCCTTGTAGACTTCTAATTCTGGAGGGACCACATAGATTAGTATGCACCAACTTCAATACTCCATTAAAATGATGTTTTTTACTTTGAAAAGAGACTCTAGTCTATTTACCCATCTAACATTCCTTGTATATACTGTGTTAGTAGGTTTTACTAGCTTAGGTAGATCTCTTACAGCTTGAATGAAACTTACCTTGATAATGTTATCAAAATTCACATGACATAGCCTCCTATGCCATAACCAACATTTGTCTACTTGAGAAATTAAAAAAATTACATTACCAACACTTAGGTGAAAAATATTACCTCTTGTTTGTGTACCTGAAGCAATCATATTTGTAGAGCTTCCAAGTATCCTACATCTTCCATCTTTGAACTGAAGATCATAACCCTTGTCCACCATTTGTACGACACTCAAAAAGTTATGCTTTAAGCCTTCAACATAAAGGACATCATCAGTGTTATGTTTACCACCAAGACAAATAGATCCTCTACCATGGATCACACTAGCATTGTTATCTCCAAATCTTAAAACCCCACCATCATATTTATCTAGACTTACAAATTTTCTTTTATCACCAGTCATATGTTGTGAGCATTCCTTGTCAATAACCCACTCATCCTTCTCTTCAATTTAGGCTGCAAGAGCTTTCTCATCCTTGATAGCAATGAAAACCCATTCATCTTCATTTCCATTTTCTTTATCAGATTCTTCATTAGTCATACCTTCTTTAGAAAAATAGCACTTCTTTTGAAATCTAGGTTTGTAGGGCTTAGACCTAGGAACTCTTTCAAGACACCTTGAAGCAAAATGACCTATTTTACTGCAAGAGAAACACTTAATGGGAAAATTTCCTTTATACTTACCTTGTCCTCTGCCTTCTTTCTTCACAATCAATGCTTCTAGCTCTTCAACCTCTCTTTCTTCTTATTCAAGTTGTTTCATCTCTTCCTCATATTTGAATGTATTTCTAGAACTTTCTCTCAGATCATATCTTTGCATGTTTCTTCCAGATACAAAATCCTTAAACACATATTCAGTTATAGGTGCAGAATCACCAAATTCACTTAATTCAAAGGCAACAAGTTTACCAATCAGCATATCCCTTGTCACATTTGTTACTAGTTTGAATTCTTCAATAGCATGAGCTTTTGATTTGTAGGAAGGAGGCAATGATATGAGTACTTTAGCTACAATTTCTTGTTCATTCAAAGTACCACCAGCACATCTTGTAAACATGCAAAATTGGCATCATGCATCTAAATCTAACTAATTAACATCAAATTCTTATGTTAATCAAATAAAGCAATTTATTCAATTAAATTCCTCCTTTAATTAAATAAATCAACTTTGTTTAATTTAATCCTCTTATACCTCTTTGATTAAATAAATCAATTGGGTATGTGCAGGATCATCATGGAAAAAATAGGCCCTTAAGTGGCAAATAATTCAGAAAAATCAGAGTTAGGCAACTTGACATAAAAATTTGAATAAGTTATCTATATTATTTCAAATATATGTAAGAATAGAATCTGTAGAAAATTGAATATAGTTTCTAAACTACTAGTTTTACTTAAAAAAAATCTATTTGGTGAAAATTTGAAATTTCAATGCAGTAGTACTTAAATTTTAGGGAAAAAATACGAAGTAGGTGTCTGTCTAACCACCATAGCCACAATAAAATGATAATATTTTTTTTATAATATTTTAGATATAAGTAGAGGACTCACGTCTCGATGTGATGCATATTTTTTTGTTATTTTTTTCCAAGTAAATAATTAATTATGAATTTCTTATTACATATTTTTAAAAATATAAAAACTTGTATGTATGACCACCTTAGCTTGGTAAAAAATTCATAAAATTCAATTTTTTTTTTAATCCTATAGTATGCGAAGCATATAATGCGATGCATGTTTTAGATTCAAAAAATGTGATACCATTTGAAAGCTATAGATGTTTTTCAATTAGCTTGTCAATCAAGACTTTAGTCATAGTTCAAATAGAAAATGAATAATAATTATTTATTAAATTCATAGTAAAGCATAATTATATTGATGGAAAGCTGAGAATCTCCTTTAAAAACCATTTTTGTTCATTTAATTTTGGGTAAAAAAATTTGTCAGCTGCATGGGCCATCATATCAGCTACATATCGCCACTTTTTGGCCCGTCATGATCCTATACATACCCAATTTTATTTAATCAAATCCTAACATCCCTCTTTTAATTAAATAATTCACTTTTTTAATTAATCTTTAAAGTCATCCATTTAAATTAAATAAATTCATCTTTATTTGATTTAACACTAACAACATCCTCTTTGATTAAATAAATCAAATCTTTATTTAATTAAATCTAAAATCATTTTCTTCTCATTTTGATTTATTTTAATCCTAGAATCCAAGTCAAAAGTCAGAATCACCTAATCTTCACTTAAATTAATCAAACCATGATTAATCCTAATCCTAATCACTCCAATCCTCTATATTTTGCAACTTGTGTAAATAAATCAATTTAATTGATTTATTAAATCTTCCTTTTTCATTCAAAAAAGGCATCAATAGGGAATATTCTCCAAATTTGAATTCTCCCTCCCAAGTGTCTTGTCCTCCAACATGACATTATCTCCTCTTACATTGTCTCTTACATGTCTCCTACTTGGCATTTAAGATTCTTTCTTCTCCCTCCAACAAGTCAACTTTCAAATTTCAAATTTGAACCTAATAGCATTTATCATGCACAATGACCAAAATGTGCTCATCCTTCCTCCAATGACATGTTGAAAAGTGGCATCTTGTCATTGGTTTGTCTTTTGTCCCACATCTATGTTATTCTCCATTCTTTGAACCTTCTTCACTATAAATAGAGGCCTTCTCTATTTGATGAAGGGACACAAGCTTAGGCATTTTGCATCCACAATCCATAGCAGTTTTTGTCAAGAATCACACATCTCCATCATGAAGAACTTTTCAAGGGATTTGGAAAGGGCTTCTTTCCACATCAAAGAAGCACCAATCCCCCTATGGGATGTTGGTTTGATCATTAGAATAGTCTTTCATTATGTTTTGCTTGCTTTTTTTCTTTGTTTCTATTATTCTTGTGATTGAATGAATTTCATAGGGAGCATTGTATTTTCCTTGTTTAAACTAAATAATGCTAACAATTGTCTTTGTTTGAGAAAGATCATAGGTTAGTGCTCACATTCTGACACCCACTGTGGGGTAGTAGTTTACAAGCATTGGAATCATTTGATGAATTATTGCTTATTCATCACAAGATTCCCATGAATACAGTGACTGATGCCTTTCACTATTATTTGCATTAACAAATCTTTAAAGTAATAAAGATTTTTCCTTTCCCTGATTTTAACCTCCTAGTTCTTTTCATAGACATATCATGTATGATAACCATCTAACTTGGTAATATAATATTTTGAAATGTTTTGCTCCATATCTTATGTTCTTTAGCACTTTGCAATAATGCAAGTTTGCATTTAACCCTAGAGCATTTGAGAATATGAATTTTACTTCCTTCATCATGATTAGATTATAATCTATTGTATGAATCAATGATACATTTATTTTTGGCTTAGTTATAAATGTTAGATATCCACATATGAAGGAGAAATTTATGTTGTATCTTAAAAGTTTGAAAATAACATTGAAAATATTTCTGGTCACCCATCCATGGATACTCTAAAGTCTTTGTTTGTTTCTATTCACTACCTGAGAGCATATTTGTAATAGTTCATTGGTCGCACCCATGCCTCTTGCATGCATATGTATCTCTATTCTTTGAGACATTCTAATGAATGACTTACAACCCATTCAATACAATCCATTTTCCATGTACTTCTTCATTTCTTCCTAGCACACTATCGTACAATCCACATAGGTTACATTTATACTTTACATTTTCCAACTCTATTTGCAACAATAGCCTTTGATAGAGGTTCAAAATTTGTTTCATAGCTCTCATCCTAGCTTACATATAGAAGATGCTATCAAAAGTTGTGGAATCTAGCTTTTATGTCAAAATCATAGCATTTTCTTGAAAGTATTAAAATTCTTCATTCACTATGTTTCTCATTCGCCTGCCAATAGCATCTACTTGAAAGTTTCTTACGCCTTTTCAACAAACATAGTTTGCACATATCCTTGCAATTATTGCAGGGCATGAGACCACATTTTACTAGGGAATTCTGTTAAAATTCTTTGCTTTATATGACAATATTGAATGCTTTTTGTCTTTGTTTTTCTATGTGTTGGCTCTAGACTACAAGATAGCATTTTTTTTAGTGGTCTTGATTCACTCAAGTGTTCTTGAATGGATCTCTCATTATCTAATAGAAAAATTTATGTGGCATGTCATTACGAATTTGATATGTCATTATAGATTTTATGTATGTGATGTCTCATGTTGTTGAAGGAAAAGAGATGATATATTCTACTCAAGATTATGATAGTTGAACATTAAAGTTGCACACTTAGCATTAGATCTTGTTAATACACAAGAAACAACTTCTCTCTACTTTGTGCACCTATGTGCTTTGACTTCTCTAGGTAAGAAATAATGGAGGAAGCTACACAGGCTAAGTGCTGGTATACACCTAGATCGATTGTGCAAATCATGTGAAGGTTGGCTTTAATGCCTTGTACGTCACAAGAGTGACAATCTAGTGTGAAAATATGAATACCCAAGGATAACATATTCTTTATTTATCATGCTATGATAATATCAATGCCCATCCCTATCAACTGAAGATTAACTATGGGTGGTTGTCAAAAAAATTGATATTGATTGTGATAGGATCATATATTCAGTGGTCTATTTTGAATTCCTCTTATAAATGGAGTTGTACAGTGTTGGTACAACCATGCCTGACTGAAAAATGCAGGAGTTAAGGCTTTTCAATAGACTTTAATGGTTGAAAAATATTTTATGATAGCTCCATTTTACACCAAGTAGCCTTTACAACAAATCAAAAGATGCATTGAATTATCTGCATAATACAACCTTTATCAAACCTCTTTCTCTCCAAGATTTTGATCTAAATTTTTTGTGACATTTGCATGCTTTAATTTTATCTTGTAGGTCTCAAAGTGGGTGTATAGGTTGATTGACACTTTCTCCCAACACATGGAGTTAATTTTCCTGGTCAAGAAATAATAAGGGGAGTAGCACAATGATCTTATCAATTCGAGTGTCACATGGGTATGACAGATCTAAGCACACTGGGGAAACACAAAGGGGATAGCCATCAACCACCATTGTGAAAGGAAGGAGTCATCACTTTGTCTGATAGTCTGCTACGCTAATAATATTAACACTTTGTCATTAATATCACTGCTTCTCTCATATTTTTAGAGTGCTTAGTTCATTAAATGTTGATTCAGGCTTTAGATATTGATTCATGATTTTAAGAATAAAACATTTGTTGAAAATAAATCTTTCTTGAAATGCTTAAGCTTATTACCTTGTTTTTAATGCTTCAACCAGTGGATTGAAGTAACTCCATGCATACCTAATCACTATGTGATGAATCAATTAATACCTATGGAAAATCTTTATTGGAGATCAATTAATGCATATCACTCTTTGCATAATCAATTAATCACTCTTTGTAGTTTCAATTAATGTATATCTAGCTATTGGAGGGTATTAAATATTTGAATATTGATTGGAACTTCAACTTGGAATTGCTTAGAATATGACTTTTTTAACATTATAAACATTATTTATTTTACAAAACTTTGCATGACAAAAGATTTTTTTGTGAAAATACTAATAGAATGCTAATGTATTTTTTTCTTTAAGGTTGCGTATGTGGAATGCTAATGCAACACTTTTGGGGACTTCACTTTTGAACTAGCAACATTATTTTTCTAAATCAATATTTCATGTGGTATATTTTTTATCTTAAACATAGTTGTGATTTTAAAGAAAATCTGATTTTTTGTTTCTACTTTGCATGATAGGTTGGCATCGGGAAACAACGGTGGATTTTCTCTCACATTGGAATCAAAGAACACAAATAGATTGGAGTTGAAAAAATTAAGCATCAAATTTGAAATCAATAAAGCATTTTTTAAATGCTTAGAGCTTCCATTTTCTACTTTTGTTTTATGTTTTAAGCCAACTCACTTATTTTTGGAGCTCTAAAAGGAACATTACAAAAGCTTTTGTTTTTTGTTACAAAGGGTTAAAAAGAATCTTAGGAAAATACTAAAGTTTTTTTTGGAATTTAACAATTGAACAAAAAAAATCTCACACTTCAAAGTTGGTGCTTTAAAAAGAACTCAATTTTTCTTTTGGAAATTGAGCATGTTCCTTTTATGTTTTGTAATCACTTATCCAAAGTAATATCATCTAAAATACATATGTGCTTCTCTCACATCTCATGATGATCTTGAGAATCAAAAGGTTTTTTGTGATTTTAAGTTTCATAGGTGATTACCTCCACATTTTCATTTGGATTCTAAAATTGAACAAAATATTGCGAGTGTGGGTTAGGTACATCGTGTGTGTTCTCTCTTTGTTTCTCAATGAATATTGATCGAACTACGAATGTACTTGCTCACTTTTGTGTTATATCTAGAGGGCCTACCTTGTGGGAAAAATTAATCACCTAGGGGAATGACCCAGTCAGGAACACGCTAAAGCCAAGCAACTTCCAACTGGTATATAAGTGTGGGTACTTGAGGAAAGGAAAGTATCATGAGGATTTTTGTGATTAGAAGGGTAGCAATAGTCTCTCATCGCATGGATTATCCCCCACAAATAGAATTCCCCTACTAGAATCTTTTGTATAAAGGAAAAAATCCCTTATCTATTTCTTGGTGCAAGAGCTTGGACCTCTGAAGCCATCCCATGTTTTTTTGGTTCCTAGTAGAAATGAGAAGAATTCCATGGGAATTTCATGGGTACTGATGCTTGGCTAACCTAATAAGAGAGTGCACTGTAAGGGGGAGCCTGTGTGGTCAAGAATCTAGTCATCCACTTTGAATAGGAACAACTGGATTTATCCAAGTGGGGACTCAACACTTGTATTTCCTTTCATCAATAGGATTGTGCATGAATTTGGAAACAAAACACTTTTCTTGGATCTAAAACATTGGAAAATAGAAATTCAATAGCATAATTGAATTTTAAACCCTTTAGGAAGCAAATACAATTGACAAAATTCAAGTTTTATTGCTTGTCCTAGGGATTAAATTTCCTTAGAGGCTTCTAAGAATTTGAATTTATATCACAATTTTCTCTCACTAAAGTCAGCATTAGAGAACTATTGCCTTGATTCTCTTGATTTCCACATAATGGACCTTATGGAATGAAATTAATATTAAGACACAAACATTTAGTTTCAAAAAATAAGAAATAAGTGTGGATGCGGTAAAATAAATTCATTAACCAAGATTAAATCAATTGAACCCCACACATTTGCTTGGTATCTTTTGGTCATATGGTTTTCATGCAAACATTGGTCTTTTGGTTTGAACTATTTTTTTGGAAAAGCATGTTTTTCAATATCTTGGTCTAGTAAATAGGTCCTTCTTAGGTTCATTTAGGATCAAAATCAAACATTTCATCCATCCTCAAAACATCAATCAAATCCCATCTCACAAAAACCTTTTGAACCATTGGGAAATCATTCATACTATAATTTTGGAAAATCCTTTCAAAACAAAATTAAAATCATCTTGTTTGGCTATGTGTGTGTAGATGCATCCTTCTCCCTTCACTTAGTCAAATTATCATCTTGTGAGAAAATTTATCCCATAGATAACATCCAACATCTTTCAGTTTATTAGTTCATTATCCAAAATTAAAATCAAAATCAAATCCAGATCAAAATTAAATCTAATCTAAATCAGAAAATAAAATCATAAAGTCTACAATTGATCCAAAGTTCCTAAAAGTTTAAACACCCATATCATTCATCCATTTCATCCTTCATCTCATCACTGGTCCTAAATCCCTTAGAGGTGAACAAGGTCAAAACAAAAGAAGAAAATGGAATATAAACTTACTTCATACATCATGAGTGATCTAAACCAACTAAACTATCAAAGCCTTGCAATGCCACTTAGCTATCAAAACTCACATTTATACAATCCATACATGGGATCATTATCTCCTACAAACCTCAGTGCTACAACAAGTGTGAGTATGCCCAATCTGAATTTTGGAACACCTTTTCCTATAGTAGATTTAAATCAAAGTCCAAACCTACAAATCTATCAACCGAGCAATCAATGCATGAGTCTTCAACAAAAAAACATTATCCCACCAAATCCATACATTCCAAATGTGATTATACCAAGTACAACTTTACCAAACATGAACATTTTGAATCCACACTTGGTAAACTTTGGGATAGATATGTTTTCAAATCATACAAATGTTGTTCAAAGTCCAAACAAGATGTTAACGACTCCATGTTTTGATCCAAGTCAAGGTAACACCATGGAAAGTCAAAATTACCTAAATCAAGGCAATGTGATTCCCAACCACTTTCAATTTCAACCTATCATGCCAAATCTAAACATAATCCCAAATCAGAACATTGTCCAAAATCAATTTGTCCATGACCCCTTGCAAACACGACAAGTAGACATTCAAAATGTGCTTGAACAAAATCAAATCAATTATTAGGGTGTCAAGATAAAAATCAATATCACATATCCACCCCAAAATCAATACACTCTTCCATTGGTTAAACCATGTCATCAAAGCATTGAGTTGTGTCCACAACCACATCAAGAACAATATCTCCAATGTCAAGAAGTTAAATATCAAGGTCGACCACATCAAAAAATCCAACCCCCACATCTCAAAGATCAATCACCATATCTCAAAAATCAATCACTACATCTCCAAAATCAATCTCCACAAGTTCAATTTAAAGTACAAATCTCACAAGGTAGCAAACAAAAATACACACCACTTGGGAAACCAATCAAATTTATCATGCAATAGTTGGTGCATGAAAAACTCATCATAGTTCCCACCTACGAAAATTATCAAGATCCCTTAGTGAAACTACCATGGTACAATGAAAATAACCTTTGTGATTTCCATAAAATCAAGAGACACACAACATCAAATTGGATTCGACTCAAATATATCATCCAAGAGCTTATTGATAAAAAAGAAATAACTATTGGGGACAATAAATTTTCAACTACTAGTGATAGTATTGACAATCTTGCCACCACAATTGTTGAAAACAATGATCAAGATCTATCCATTAATGAGCACCTTGAAGATGTTTCTACCTCATCCAAAGATCAACTCAACGTATATCAAGATCCAGTTTTTGATCATGATAAGAGCCCCTCAACAATATCCAACAATGATCTATGTCAAGGAGTGTTAAAATTATTTGATCCTATAATCAGTGATCCTTCCACCAATGATCATTTTGATAATACCTCTACATCATCTAATGAGTTAGATAATATATCTCAAGAATTCATTCCAAAGCATGATCAACATCTTTCACCAAATTCTAGCAATGGTCCTTTCCAAGACATATTGACATCATTTGACCTCATGGTTGCAGATATTGAAGGAATCTTCAACTCAACATTTGATCCAAGTCTAATCAAAGATCAAGAGGATATTAAGCCACTTCCCATTCCTAGTGAAGATATCCAAGAATCCTTTATAAGAAATCCATCCTTTGAAACTAACCCATGTCAAGAACTTGATCCAAAGCATGTCAAAAGCAATTCCGATTTAATCATTCAAGATCAAGAATTCATATCTCCAAGATACTACAATGATCTAATGGACACTCTCCTATCTATATAAGATGTTGCAAATGATAATCATATCCATATAGCACATATTCCTCCATTTACCCATGAGATGCTTACTCCTAATGGACATGTAGATGATCTTTATTCAAAACAAGAGTCTCATACTCTCAATATCATTACCAAGGAACAAGAGTCTTCTACTCTTAACATTTGTACACATGAGCATGATACAGAAAAATATAGAGACATAAAAAATGGGTCATGAAGAGGGCTTCTATAGAAGTTGTGAATTGGGAACATCTTGTCAAGGAATATAAAAAATGAATCATAAGGAAGACTTGTATAGGGACATTGAATCATCAACACCTCTTGAAGAAACATTAAAATCTGATATTCCAAACTATCAACCAATCCATCTTTTATTCCTAAACACACTCCATCCACACCTCCATGCATGTTATCTAATTCTCACATTGATGATGTATTAGCAACCACCCTTCATCATAAGGATTTAGAAGGCACTCTATCGCAATGTGCACACAAAGAAAAAGTTAACTCCGGTATTAGCAAAGAAGATTAGGAATCTCAAAAGTTGTATTCAAGTGCACATATCTTGGAAAAGAAACTTCTTCAAGTAGGATATTGATGGAACATTATGATAGAAGAATCTACATCGGAAACACTAGGTGGTTCAACATGAGCTTAAAATCTTTCAAAAAATCAAAAAAATCAAAAAATATGAAAACCCAAAAAAATTAGGAAAAGGATTGAAAATAGTAGAGAAAAAATCATCCTTCGGTGAAAACCACTATGGTGGCACTTTGGACAAGTAGCATAATGAAAACCTAGAAAACAAATGTCATGTGTAGAATTAAGCATCTACGTGTGCCACTTCAGGTGGAAGCATGTCATCCCATCCATAATAAATCCGACATCCCATCCATCTCATCCATAATAAATTAATGCATCCATGAACCATTTATCCAATCCATTTTCATCCATCTACATCCATAGTCCAAAAATATCTTGATCTTGATGAAAGTTTGGTGCACACTTTACACTTGCTTATGTTATACATCTTGACATGAGTCATTTTCATTGATCCTATCCTATCCCAACATTATCTGAGCCATGAATCATTATCCAATGAAGTATTCCTCCATTCAAACACATTATCTTATCAAAAGATAATCCATATCCATCCAATTGTACAACTATCCAAGAATCCATCCATAACATTCCATACATTTCTAGAGATTGGGGGTAGGTATTTACATCTTGCTCTAGGAATAAATATTGATCTATACCTTCCAATTTATGTGGTGATCCAAACATTAACAAATGTAAAATCAAATTGGTCAAAACACTTGCATGAGTAAAAATTCCAAATCACTAGCCCATTGTGTATTTTGATGAGAAGATGTTCCTTATCGAGCTTTATCTTTCATTGAAAATCAATCCAAACAATCATTATTGGTCACATCTAATTTGCGTGTCAACATCACATCAAATCATTCAAACAAATTTTGTTCCAAATCAAGCTTCAAAACCATAATCAATCAAATCCAATCAATCCCTCATCATCTTAGGATATCCATCCTAATCCTCGTGTTGCTTAAACAATATCCTTGCATTGTTGTGTATCCTCAACAATGTTATCATCATCAATCCATCAACCTTAGCTTGGTTTTCAAGAAAATCCCAAATAGAGCACTAATATTGCCACACATGTCCATATCTAAAACATAAAAATCATGTGGAAAATCCAAAAACATTCAAAAAACTAAGAAAATCCAAAAACATTTAGAAAATCCAAAAATCCAAAATCATATCTTGTTGACCACATAGGAAGGCTTACCTTTCTATGTTTTCATCTGAGATGTTTGGAATAACTAAACTACATTTTGAACAAGGTTTTGTATGTTAGGTGTAAACAAGGATACTCCTATCTAATTGTCAAGTTAAAGTCCATCAGACTAGGTGCAACGCCATCCTAGTTCCTTATACCTTGATGCATCGGATCTATATGTGTTATCAAACATAGGGTAAGTATCCCTTCTAAAGTCCTAAATCTTGATAAGAAAATCATCCATCTCTCATCATCATCTCTAATAAAGTTGGCTTGTTGAATCCTCTTGTCATCATCCATTTCTTCTTTCTTCTCTCCACGCTAATAGTTAATCATCATCACTAGTGCATCCATCCTGCATCCACATACCATCAGCATACTATATATCATATCATATCATATCATATAAGAAAAACTAGTCATCTCACATGCATGTTCATCATCATAATATAGATTTGTTAGTCTAAGCATCTCATAAATCATACATTTTCATAAAAAATCCATTGTATAATAATATAGGCATCATCACATCATTTATCTCAAATGCAGTACATCATCATTTTAAGTTGTTTAGGACAATATAAATTAGTTATTTTAAATATCATGAAACCATCTCATTTGCATCATCATTATAACCATCCATATGTCCATCTTAAACCTCTTGTCATGAGATCGACCTTCAAATTGAACTTTCCACTCGATCTCTCAAGGGGGAAACGTACCAATATACTTCTTGTAACGCCCCGCCGCACAACCCCAAAGGAATTAAGTAAAATGCAACAATTTTTTTTTTTAAAATAGAATAGTAACTAACATAACATAATCATAAATCAAATTGCATAACTTAATCCTTTGAGGAACACGAGGTCGTTACTTAATTTGGATAATTAACCTACTATTACATGATCCATAAATTTCATCCATCCATAACAGTAATTACATCAGTAACAACAAAATAAGAAACATGATAAAAGAATAACCAAAGTTACAACATCATTATGAATTCTCCTCAAAACCGAGGTTACAATTAGAGTACATTACATCATCATAAGATTACATAACAATAGCACCATGTGCAGATTTATACAAGACTATCCCAACTAGGTGGGAATGATACAACAATAAAAAGAATCACACAAATACATAGATCTGGAACCCACGAACAAGGATCCATTGAGACAGCAACTCAACACCGAAAGATGAACCTGCATAAAAAGAAGAGAATCCCAACGGGGTGCGATACACGAACCACCTGACCACCCCCGTGCTAGGAGTTGTAAAGGAAGAGGTTCCCGACCAAGACCAACAAAACAACAACTCACCATCAACTAAACAAAATTACACAACACATAAAAGCATTCAAATTCGAACAGCAAAGTGAAGCAAATGACCGATTCCAGAGGATTTCCAAAAGACAACATAAACATGAATGTTAGAGGGGAGTGTCATCGCATGGCTTAACATGGATTCTCCAGGCATCCCTATCGCAAGGCGCCGCCTCCATCTACTGACGGATTATCCAAGCACTCGAGCGCTAGGAGCCGCCTCCATCTATGGTTATCCAGGCTACCTATCTCAAGGCGCCGCTCCATAGGGTTGCTCATGCGGATCCGTTACCCTTCGCGAAGACAAGGCAACGAACATGCCAACCACGACCTTCTCAATCCCCTTTAGTCTGTGATAGCACTCAAAGGCGGACGAGGCAATAATTATCTTTTTAGTGAGTTACTACCCAACCTAGTTAATTATTTAAATTATCACTTATTAAATTTACTCTGACGAGGGCTATCCAGGCGCCCCTTTGTGCGCCGACCACCCACTCAGAGCCACTCCCTCTAATCACTCAATCACATCACAATAAAAGAAAAGATTGTACCACATAAAAGATCTACATCAGAAGACGATCAAAAGTGAGGCATAATCATCTCACAATCCACAAGGAAGTATTACCACATTCTGGTACAATAAAACCGAACCATAAGCTTCACAATTTCCAAACTTCTACAAAATCAAAGAATCACGATTCCCCACCTCTGGAATCACTTGGGTTCCTAAACCGGTTAATACACTTCTAAGTTTTCCCCGATAACGACAATTCCCTTCGTTCATGGAATAATATTACTCAAAGAATTCATAAACCACAATACGATAAAACACATTTGTTACACGGAATGATTCACATCAAATCATAATTCAATGCACAAACAAATTTCCATTTAATTAAAACATTAATTTAACGTTAAGATTCTCCATTATTATTATTATTTTTCTTTGAAATACTCAATTCTTAGTGACCAAAACTATTTACAGCCTATCTTTTACTAAACTATCAAATTAAATCTACCTACAACAAAGCACAATTCATACATATAAAAACAATCCACACACATGTAAATATACAAAGCATTAACACTAAAATTAATTAAATTAACCCCAATGATTATATATATATATATATATATATATAATTAAACAAACAATTTATATATATAAAGAAATTCCCTAACTCTTATGATAAAATTACAAATAATCCATTTATATACAGATCTATTAAATTAAAATTGCATACCTACTTTAATTATATATCAACCAACTCGCAGATTAATAACTCCAGCATACGGTGAACTCAAGTCCTGAGAACCAACATATTACGCATGTTTTAGGAATGAAATGCGACACTCGATAGGACCGTATTTATCTATATTTAATTTATTAACACCAAACAAAATTAAAACTAGCATTCGAATTATGTTTCCATCAACATAAACCTCTATAAATATAACTTGTTTAATTACCCAAACACAACGCTATTATCTATCGCCGATACATAATTAAAACATATAAATTAATACAACGAAATTCAATTATACATATATATATATAAATTCCAAGTATGGTTCCGCTAATGCAATCATATTTCCAGATTCACGTGCATTGCAAAGATCACACCCACCCCAGGCATTCGAAATACAAGCAGCTAATACATGTCTTATAGATTGCAAATTCGTCCAAACCCGTTAATACACATTTAGAAACCAAATCTTTAAATATAAATGTATAACAGTGGAAGTACGGGGCGTGGTAGGGAAAAAAAACAATTTATATCCAGTAATTATTGGACACCCACAATAACCAACGAAAATAATGCTAGACAAATAATTAACAGTGAAATTCATTCCCAGCAAATTTTCCACACGGTAAAAAAAAGAACAAAGGAGTGTGGACGCCGGTGCCAGGGAAAAGAAACGCGAATGAAAGAGTTACTGAAAATACACAATATATGGCGAACAAAAAGGTGTAAACGGTGGTTCCTGGTATTTGATGGCTATCCGAACAAACAGAAAAGAAAATACCAGATGATAATAAAGAAAACGAGCGAAAAACTGCAAAGAACGCGCCTTACTGCATACAGAAAATTGTTCACGCCGAAAAAGATCAGTATATTTATCGGCTAGTAAGCAAGAATCCGAAACAAGGAAATTCAGGACTAAAAAAAATAGGAACAATCAATGGTAACTATGCGGAATGTCTTACATAGCATGATGGCGAAAAAGGGTAACCAGGGAAAGAAAAGGGACGCACCACAGCTAAGGGAAAATGGGGATGAGGTGGCCGCCGCTGACCCCATTCCGCCAATACACAGAGAAATAAAGGGCTGAATAAAGAATAAAGGAAATTCTGCAGGGAGATAGAGGTCTGCTGATCGAATCATCTTAGGAGGGAATAAATATATTATTCAATCTAAAATTTGGAGAGGAAGCAAATGAATTAGAAGGATAAAATATATTGTCAAAATATATTTCAGCAGAAGTTAAATACTATTATAAATATAGATAAAGATACATGTGGTATAATTTATATATGTACAGCGGGAAAAAGAAAATGGAAGTATTAATGATTGGAGTCTCCAGCATTACAAGACAAAGTTCATTGTTTAATAATTGTCTGGAGTCTGCCGAACAAGAAGGAAACTATTACCAGAAGATATCAATATCGATTACTTTGCAAAAAGGAAAAGAACCAATAAAGGCACACTATGCAACGAACTCCTGTAGTGAATGGAAAATACACGTCACTGTACGCAGTGCGCCAACCAAAGAAAGACACGGGAAACTATGTACTCAGCCGCAGGAAGTGGAGGATGGGAAATAAAATAAATAGAGTATTCTATGCTGGCGCCTCATACAATATTCCAAAATTTCAACATACCAAAATTTCGGCAATGGACAAAATTTCACGATTTACTCCACAATACATTATTGTTCACAAAATAGAAAAGAACGGATCAATTACCACCGCCCAATACCGGTTTAAAATAATATAAATATTTATTCAATTGAATGGGTTAAATAAAATTACCAAATAAAAATACACGGCGTTGAAAACCCGCAAAACGTACACAGGGTAAAGTAAACCTAATTACCTATTTCCCACAAACGTAAAAAGAATTGTTTTTCCAGAGAAGTTTAAGAGAATTAACCTATAGGACTATATTTACCGAATAAAAAGGGTAAAACCCCATTTTACCCCGATCCCCGATAATTGTTTTGGACAAGCAAATTTCAAGATTCTGGTTTGGAAACAAATGATACATCTTTCTCTTTTTTTTCTTTTTTTTTTTTGCATTCCTAGATTTTCACTAACTTATTTGCATAATCGGGACAATATTTTTCCTACGTTTTATGGAAAATTTGAAAGGAAATTTTAATTTCAAAAATTCTACTCATCCAGATATTATATTCATCAACAGTATAGCCCAAATCTTATGAAATAAAACCAGAGTATAAAGAATTTAACACAGAGCTTGAAGGGAACCTAGTGTCCTTCGGTTGGAGAAGATCTTTCCTCAGACACTTTTCTCCTCTTTCCCACACTGGCCTTCCTTTCCGCTTCTTCTCCAGAAGAACAATTATTCCCTTTTCCCTCCTTTCTTCCTTCCGTAAAAAGGATTCCCTCAATAATAACTAATTTCTTCTCCCAATAACTTCCATCAGTTACCTACTTAATTAACCATTATTTATGTATTTGTTCACTTATATTTATTTTGAATTACCACCGCTTAACTCAAATTGAAGTAGCTTAAATCATTTATTTTAAGCCAATAATTTCTTTTGTTTTTATTTTACTTTCACAAAATTCCAAAATTTCAATTAAAACAACTTCTATTAATAATTATCTTTTAATTAACATATAATTAACTTTAATACTCACTAGTTCTTAATTAATAAAATAACTTAAATTCAATCTCTTTTATTTCCAAAATAATTAAATCACCAATCATAATAAATTAATTAAATCCTCCAACTTAAAACAATCGAAATATCAAAACCGGATCAACATATGACTCAATAACTCATACGAATAACGGACTTGGGTCGGGAAACCCTTCCTTACAACTCCTTTTTAACCACATCGTACCCGTTGGGTTTAATTTGGGCTCGCCCTGTCCTGCCGAAGCAGGTGGAGTCGAGACTTTTAATCCTGCAATCCCTGCAAACAATTAAACGTCAAGTAACATATAATCTCCATTGCAAAACACATGGTGAAAGGAATTAGCGGGGTAATAGGGCACTCGCAGGCGAGTGATACTACTCCGTCCTTCCACCCTAAAATACTAACATGTCAGTGTAAACATAATACCATTAATGCTTATAAATTTAAGAAATTATCATCACAGAATAAATCAGATCACCTATGCATAATATATCATCAATTCCTACACACATAATGTAAGAGCAGTAACCAAATTAACCAAGAAACCACACAGGATATCACAGAGTGTCCACAATATCAAAAGTATCAAAAGTATCTAATGAACCAATCACATGGGAGTATTACATCCTCCCCCCCTAGAACATGGCTTACTCCTGGAAGCCAGAGAACAAATAAGGGTATGCCTCCCTAATGAGAGATGCATCCTCCCAAGTCACCGAGGTTTCATCATTCGGATCCCATTGGACCCGCACCTACTCAATATCTCTGCCCCTGAGGGCGAGACTCCGACGCTGAAGCATGGCCACGGGCTCTAGAGCTAGTTGCCCATCCTCGACCTGCAAAGCATTCCAATCCAGCACATGAGTAACATCAGGAAAGTAAGGCCTTAAAATAGAAACATGGAAAACATCGTGAATCCGTGACAGACAAGGTGGCAAGGCTAAGCGATAGGTGACAGGCCCGATCCTCTCTAACACCTCAAAGGGGCCAAAAAAATGGGGTGCCAACTTAGAACCCTTTCCGTAACGGATAGGACTCTTCCGTGGACGCACCTGGAGAAATACACGATCCCCAACTGCAAACTGCCGATCCACACGATGAGCATCTGCATACTTTTTCTGCCTATCCTGTGCTGCCACGAGATGCTCTCTGATACGTGCCACCTGCTGTTCCATATCTCGAAGCATGTCAGGACCAAGAAGAACCCTGTCCTCTAACCGATCCCAGCTCAAAGGGGTACGGCAAGGACGACCATACAAGGCCTGAAAAGGTGCCATGCCAATGGAGCTATGATAACCATTATTGTAGGCAAATTCAACCAGATGCAAGTACTCCTCCCAATGAGATTGCTGATCCATAACGTACATGCGGAGCATGTCCTCTAGCACCTGATTAACTCTCTCGGTCTGACCATCAATCTCAGGATGATAGGCAGAGCTAAAATTCAACTGAGTCCCTAGAGACCGCTGCAAAGAAGTCCATAGTGCCGACGTAAACACTGGGTCTCTATCAGATATGATCCTCCGTGGTATACCATGCAATCGAACTATGTCCTCCATAAAAATCCTTGCTACTACAGATGCAGTATAAGATGATCTGATAGGAGAGAAATGAGCTACTTTAGTTAACCTGTCCACCGTGACCATGATCGCATCATGACGCCTAGAAGACATGGGTAAACCAACGATAAAATCCATAGAAATGATATCCCATTTCCACTCGGGAACAAGGTTAGGCTGTAGTAATCCAGCCGGGTGATGATGTTCTGCCTTAACCCTCTGGCACTCCAGACATCTAGCTACGAAATCGGCGATATCCTGCTTCATTCCTGACCAAAAATACAATGAATGCAGATCCGCATACATTTTCTTAACTCCTAGATGTGCCGAATAGGGTGCCCTATGGGCTTCAGTCAAAATTAGGGTACGAAGACCCTCTGCAGGAGGTACATACATACGCCCTGAATATCGTAAAACACCATCCGAATCCAAAGAGTACCCAGCAAATTTTCCTTCGAGAGACCGGTCTGACTCGATCTCAGACTTCACCTCAGAGTACCAACTGTCTGAAGGAAGAGCATTGAGGATTTGATTCTTCAAATCAATACCAAGAGTCATAGAAGAAATCTCATGCCTACACCTACTCAAAGCATCGGCTACCACATTCTCCTTACCCTGAATATATTTCACTTTGAAATCATACTCGCATAAAAATTCCATCCATCTCCTTTGTCTAGCATTCAAATTCAGCTGCGTAAATATGTATTATAGACTATGATGATCCGTATGCAACTCAAATTGATGCCCTAAGAGAAAATGTCTCCATCTAACCAGAGCATGGACTACCGCGGCCAACTCAAGATCATGAGTAGGATAATTCAATTCATGATCCTTTAGTTTCTGAGATTCGTATGCAATCACACGCCCTTCCTGCATCAAGACGACCCCTACGCCTTCCAAGGAGGCATCAGTACATACCACAAACTGTCATGTAGGATCTGGTACTGCCAAAATAGGTGCACTTGTCAGTTTCTCCTTCAGAGTCTGAAAAGCCTGCTGACACTTGTCTGACCACAAAAATTTATTCCCTTTTCTTTGGAGGGAAGTAATGGGATGTGCAATCCTAGAAAAGCCTTGGACAAACCGCCGGTAATAACCTGCAAGCCCCATGAAACTGCGAACTTCTGAGACATTAGTTGGTACGGGCCAATCCACAATAGCCTGAATCTTTGCAGGGTCCACAGAGATTCCTTCACCTGAGATAACGTGGCCAAGATACTGAACTTCTATCTTGTAGAAATCACATTTTTCCAAATTGGCGTACAACTGGTTTTCCCTCAAACATTGTAATACCTGCTTGAGATGTTCTTCATGTTCCTCTATGGACTTAGAGTAGATCAATATATCATCGAGAAACACAAGAACAAATCTATCCAAAAAGGTCCTGAACACCCCATTCATCAAGCTCATGAATATTGAAGGTGCATTTGTTAACCCGAACGGCATCACTGTAAACTCATAATGTCCGTATCGAGTGCGAAATGCAGTTTTATGAATATCCTGCTCTGCAATCCTCAACTGGTGATATCCGGACTTTAGATCAATCTTGGAGAATATCTTTGCCCCTCTTATCTGATCGAAGAGATCATCTATTCTGGGCAGGGGATAACGATTCTTCACTGTTACTTTATTCAACTGTCTATAATCAATGCATAGGCAGAGAGAACCATCCTTCTTCTTCACGAAAATCACGGGTGCTCCCCAAGGAGAGACACTTGGGCGGATAAACCCTTTTGCTATCAACTCTTCCAACTGAAGACGAAGTTCTTGAAGTTCCTGCGTGGTCATTCGGTACAGAGCCCGAGAGATAGGCTCAGCTCCAGGTACTAGGTCTATCCGAAAATCTACATCCCGCTTAGGCGGCATTCCAGGAATCTCACTCGGAAACACATCAGCGAACCCCTTAAGAAGGGGATAATCATCCAATGATTTCCCTTGAATCTCATCAGTCTCAAGATCATGCACTGCTACTGCAAAGAGCTGACAACCCTGACGGAACAACCTTTTTAACTACATAGCAGAGATCATCCGCAAGGAAATGGGCCTCTGAGTGCCCAAGATCTCCAACTCCTTTCCAGAATCATCGATACACCGCACTACCTTACGACGACAATCCAATAAAGCATGATGTGAACACAACCAATCAATTCCCAAGACTATATCATATGAGCCCAAGGGTAAGATCCAAAGGTCCACCTGATTTGAAAAGGCTCCCAAATCTAACTCACAACCCTGAACAAACTCTTCTACATGAATCTTCGACCCTGAGGCAAGCTCAACCTGCCAAGCCATGCCTTGCCTAGAAGCCACCAAACCACATCGCTTCACCATGGAAGGAGATATAAACGAATCAGAAGCACCAGAATCAAAGTATAGGAGACTTTGGTACCCTTCTTACACACGATGTGTTTTGATCCGTACCACGTGCGCCGTGCCGATTGATTATATCTACGCAAAACCGAGTAGGATCTCCGCCACTGCATCACCTCATATGAATGCAGAAACCGGTAACTCTGACCTAAATTCCTGATGGAATGCAATGGACGGTATGCAGCAATATGCCCTGCTTACGCGAAACAACTTCTTCCTCCAAAGCCTCTAGCCCTAGAAGATACATTTGATGGCGGCTTCTACCTGGATAGTCATTGTGCACTTTTAATGGG
This sequence comes from Sequoia sempervirens, assembly GCA_007258455.2. Taxonomy (NCBI): domain Eukaryota; kingdom Viridiplantae; phylum Streptophyta; class Pinopsida; order Cupressales; family Cupressaceae; genus Sequoia; species Sequoia sempervirens. The sequence goes on from VDFB02000020.1 coordinate 213,325, forward strand.
CTACCTGAGGGAGGCCGTCGGGAGTTTTATCCAGCTGCCAACCTCTGAATCCTCTCTTGCCTTTGAACCTGAGGTTCTGGGGCTGATTTATTACATGGAGTTGGGGGCTACCTACGTTGAATTGACCCACCCTTGAGCCAATCTGAAAGTTCTAGAGATACACCGCATCACGGGCGCCCACCTCAGGCCTGCTTGAGATGCACGCGTGCCGCCAATGCAGGAACTCAAACGCCTCAAGAGCTGCCAGCCAGGTTTTCCTCTACCAACCGAGCTTTTTCCACTGCCACCTCCATTGTCTTCGGCTCGAAGACTCTTACTCCACCACTGATACGGGCATTCAAACCCCGAATGAAATGCTGAACAAGCAACCCCTCATCATGATTAATCCTAGCATATTGCTTGAGTTCATAGAACCGCCGCTCATATTGCTCAACCGACATAGACATCTGCTTAAGATCATGGAACTCATCGGCTCTGCGCTGCCTCCAGTGATCAGAGAGAAACCGAGCCCTGAACCTATCCAAGAACAATTCCCATGTAACCACACTGATATCCAAGTGCAACTTCTGTTCTTCCAACCTCCACCAGGTAGAGGCAAAACCCCGCAAATGCATTACTGCACACCTAGCCTTGGTATTGCTACCGAATGGGTGCATTGCGAAGCAACGATCCAAATCTATCAACCAAGTTTCCGCTTCTAAGCCCCCTCTCGAGCCATCAAAGGTAGGAGGGTGAGCTCTCAAAAAATCCCTCATGTGCCCTGCTATTACTGTATCCTGATCTGCTGGAGCATCTCTGTGCCTTGGGGACCTTTCTCTTTCTCTTTCGATTCGAGACTCTTCCTGAGGCCTAGGTCCCAAACGATCAAGGAGTTCTCCTAGAAGACGTTGCAACTGACCATGCAAACTAGGCTGCCCCTGATTCTGGTCACCAACTGGAGGATTGCTTTGAGGATTTGAATTTTCCTCATGTCCCGAACCATGGAGACTCGGTGGGGATGGATTATGATGACTGCCTGTTCGACCACCACCTTGGCCTCTTCCACGGCCACGGCCATGACCTCTGACTCGAGGCATGATCCTGCACACAGTTATAGTATGTAAGATCAAAGCTAGCACAACGATTGCCTAACAGACACCAACTACCCAAGGGACCCAGCGTTAGCAACCTTGGCTCTGATACCAAGTTGTAATGCCCCGCCGCGCAACCCCAAAGGAATTAAGTAAAATTCAACAATTATTATTTTTTAAATAGAATAGTAACTAACATAACGTAATCATAAATCAAATTGCATAACTTAATCCTTTGAGGAACACGAGGTCATTACTTAATTTGGATAATTAACCTACTATTACATGATCCATAAATTTCATCCATCCATAACAGTAATTACATCAGTAACAACAAAATAAGAAATATGATAAAAGAATAACCAAAGTTAGAACATCATTATGAATTCTCCTCAAAACCGAGGTTACAATTAGAGTACATTACATCATCATAAGATTACATAACAATAGCACCATGTGCAAATTTATACAAGACTATCCCAACTAGGTGGGAATGATACAATAAAAAGAATCACACAAATACATAGATCTGGAACCCATGAACAAGGATCCATTGAGACAGCAACTCAACACCGAAAGATGAACCTGCATAAAAAGAAGAGAATCCCAACGGGGTGTGATACACGAAACACCCGACCACCCCCGTGCTAGGAGTTGCAAAGGAAGAGGTTCCCGACCAAGACCAACAAAACAACAACTCACCATCAACTAAACAAAATTACACAACACATAAAAGCATTCAAATTTGAATAGCAAAGTGAAGCAAATGACCGATTCCAGAGGATTTCCAAAAGACAACATAAACATGAATGTTAGAGGGGAGTGTCATCGCATGGCTTAACATGGATTCTCCAGGCATCCCTATCGCAAGGCACCGCCTCCATCTACTGACGGATTATCCAGGCACTTGAGCGCTAGGAGCCACCTCCATCTATGGTTATCCAGGCTACCTATCTCAAGGTGCCGCTCCATAGGGTTGCTCATGCGGATCCGTTACCCTTTGCGAAGACAAGGCAACGAACATGCCAACCACGGCCTTCTCAATCCCCTTTAGTCTGTGATAGCACTCAAAGGCGGACGAGGCAATAATTATCTTTTTAGTGAGTTACTACCCAACCTAGTTAATTATTTAAATTATCACTTATTAAATTTACTCTGATGAGGGCTATCCTGGCGCCCCTTTGTGTGCCGACCACCCACTCAGAGCCACTCCCTCTAATCACTCAATCATAGCACAATAAAAGCAAATATTGTACCACATAAAAGATCTACATCAGAAGATGATCAAAAGTGAGGCATAATCATCTCACAATCCACAAGGAAGTATTACCACATTCTGGTACAATAAAACCGAACCATAAGCTTCACAGTTTCCAAACTTCTACAAAATCAAAGAATCACAATTCCCCACCTCTGGAATCACTTGGGTTCCTAAAATGGTTAATACACTTCTAAGGTTTCCCCGATAACAACAATTCCCTTCGTTCATGGAATAATATTACTCAAAGAATTCATAAACCACAATACGATAAAACACATTTGTTACACGGAATGATTCACATCAAATCATAATTCAATGCACAAACAAATTTCCATTTAATTAAAACATTAATTTAACATTAAGATTCTCCATTATTATTATTATTTTTCTTTGAAATACTCAATTCTCAGTGAACAAAACTATTTACAGCCTATCTTTTACTAAACTATCAAATTAAATCTACCTACAACAAAGCACAATTCATACATATAAAAACAATCCACACACATATGTAAATATACAAAGCATTAACACTAAAATTAATTAAATTAACCCCAATGATTATATATATATATATATATATAATTAAAGAAACAATATATATATATAAAGAAATTCCCTAACTCTTATGATAAAATTACAAATAATCCATTTATATACAGATCTATTAAATTAAAATTGCATACCTACTTTAATTATATATCAACCAACTCGCAGATTAATAACTCCAGCATACGGTGACCTCAAGTCCTGAGAACCAACATATTATGCATGTTTTAGGAATGAAATGCGACACTCAATAGGACCGTATTTATCTATATTTAATTTATTAACACCGAACAAAATTAAAACTAGCATTCGAATTATGTTTCCATCAACATAAACTTCTATAAATATAACTTGTTTAATTACCCAAACACAACGCTATTATCTATCGCCGATACACAATTAAAACATATAAATTAATACAACGAAATTCAATTATACATATATATATAAATTCCAAGTATGGTTCCGCTAATGCAATCATATTTCCAGATTAACGCGCATTGCAAAGATCACACCCACCCCAAGCATTCGAAATACAAGCAGCTAATACATGTCTTATAGATTGCAAATTCGTCCAAACCCGTTAATACACATTTAGAAACCAAATATTTAAATATAAATGTATAACAGTGGAAGTACGGGGCGTGGCAGGGAAAAAAAACAATTTATATCCAGTAATTATTGGACGCCCACAATAACCAACGAAAATAATGCTAGACAAATAATTAACGGTGAAATTCATTCCCAGCAAATTTTCCACACGGTAAAAAAAAGAACAAAGGAGTGTGGACGCCGGTGCCAGGGAAAAGAAACGCGAATGAAAGAGTTACTGAAAATACACAATATATGGCAAACAAAAAGGTGTAAACGGTGGTCCCTGGTATTTGAAGGCTATCCGAACAAACATAAAAGAAAATACCAGATGATAACAAAGAAAACGAGCGATAAACTGCAAAGAACGTGCCTTACTGCATATAGAAAATTGTTCACGCCGAAAAAGATCAGTATATTTATCGGCCAGTAAGCAAGAATCTGAAACAAGGAAATTCAGGACTAAAAAAAATAGGAACAATCAATGGTAACTGTGTGGAATGTATTACATAGCATGATGGCGACAAAGGGTAACCAGGGAAAGAAAAGGGACGCACCACAGCTAAGGGAAAATGGGGATAAGGTGGCCGCCGCTGACCCCATTCCGCCAATACACATAGAAATAAAGGGCTAAATAAAGAATAAAGGAAATTCTGCAGGGAGATAGAGGTCCGTTGATCGAATCATCTTAGGAGGGAATAAATATATTATTCAATCTAAAATTTGGAGAGGAAGCAAATGCATTAGAAGGATAAAATATATTGTCAAAATATATTTCAGCAGAAGTTAAATACTATTATAAATATAGATAAAGATACATGTGGTATTATTTATATATGTACAGGGGGAAAAAGCAAATGGAAGTATTAATGATTGGAGTCTCTAGCATTACAAGACAAAGTTCATTGTTTAATAATTGTCTGGAGTCTGCCGAACAAGAAGGAAACTATTACCAGAAGATATCAATATCGATTACTTTGCAAAAAGGAAAAGAACCAATAAAGGCACACTATGCAACGAACTCCTGCAGTGAATGGCAAATACACGTCACTGTACGCAGTGCTCCAACAAAAGAAAGACACGGGAAACTATGTACTCAGCCGCAGGAAGTGGAGGATGGGAAATAAAATAAATAGAGTATTCTATGCTGGCGCCTCATACAATATTCCAAAATTTCAACATACCAAAATTTCGGCAACGGACAAAATTTCACGATTTACTCCACAATACATTATTGTTCACAAAATAGAAAAGAACGGATCAATTACCACCGCCCAATACCGGTTTAAAATAATATAAATATTTATTCAATTGAATGGGTTAAATAAAATTACCAAATAAAAATACACGGCGTTGAAAACCCGCAAAACGTACACAGGGTAAAGTAAACCTAATTACCTATTTCCCACAAACGTAAAAAGAATTGTTTTTCCAGAGAAGTTTAAGAGAATTAACCTATAGGACTATATTTACCGAATAAAAAGGGTAAAACCCCATTTTACCCTAATCCCCGATAATTGTTTTGGACAAGCAAATTTCAAGATTCTGGTTTGGAAACAAATGATACATCTTTCTCTTTTTTTTCTTTTTTTTTTTTGCATTCCTAGATTTTCACTAACTTATTTGCATAATCGGGACAATATTTTTCCTACGTTTTATGGAAAATTTGGCAGAAAAATTTTGATTTCAAAAATTCTACTTATCCAGAGATTGCATTCCTCTACAGTACAGTCAACCTTATGAAACAATTCAAGAGTTATAAAGAATTTAACACAGAGCTTGAAGGGAACCTGGTGTCTTTCGGTTTGGAGAAGATCTTTCCTCAGACGCTTTTCTCCTCTTTCCACACTGGCCTTCCTTTCCGCTTCTTTTTCCCCCGAAGAACAATTATCCCCTTTTCCTCCTTCCTTCCGTAGGAAAAGGATTCCCTCAATAATAACTAATTTCTTCTCCCAATAACTTCCATCAGTTACCTACTTAATTAACCAGTATTTATGTATTTGTTCACTTATATTTATTTCGATTTACCACCGCTTAACTCAAATTGAAGTAGCTTTAATCATTTATTTTAAGCCAATAATTTCTTTTGTTTTTATTTTACTTTCACAAAATTCCAAAATTTCAATTAAAACAACTTCTATTAATAATTATCTTTTAATTAACATATAATTAACTTTAATACTCACTAGTTCTTAATTAATAAAATAACTTAAATTCAATCTCTTTTATCTCCAAATAATTAAATCACCAATCATAATAAATTAATTAAATCCTCCAACTTAAAACAATCAAAATATCAAGACCGGATCGACATATGACTCAATAACTCACACGAATAACGGACCTGGGTCGGGAAACCCTTCCTTACAACTCCTTTTAACCACATCGTACCCGTTGGGTTTAAGTTGTGCTCGCCCTGTCCTGCCAAAGCAGGTGGAGTCGAGGCTTTAATCCTGCAATCCCTGCAAACAATTAAACGTCAAGTAACATATAAACTTCATAGCAAAACACATGGTGAAAGGAAATAGCGGGGTAATAGGGCACTCGCAAGCGAGTGATATGACTCCGTCCTTCCACCATTATATACTAACATGTCATCGTAAACATAGTACCATTAACGCATATAAATTGAGAACTTATCATTACATAGTAAATCAAATCAAATCATGTATGCATAAAATATCATAAATTGCTACACACATAATGTAAGAGCAGTAAACAAATTAACCAAGAAACCACACATGATCAAATAGAAATCCACCATACAGAACATCACAGAGTGTCCATAAAAGTATCAAAAGTATCTAATGAGCAAATCAACATGGGAGTATTACATATTCTTTTATGATTGAAAGTGTGATATTGGGAAGTTGAGCTGCTCATTCGTGATATTTATTTCTATACCCGTCAGAGTGATATATGAACAACAGATTGTATGAAGTCTCTGAATGCAAATGATCAACTCAAGTCATGTTTCTATCAAAGGAATTGTAGAGTTGAGTTGTTGGGAGGTCTAGTTATAATATTATGTGCTCTATATAATGTCTAAAAGCATGAAAACTTGAGTGGAGGTCTACTCATTCTTTTTCTTTTTGAGTTTTTTTGAAATGATCTTGCAAGGAGATGTGTTGTTCAAGGGACAGTTGTGAATCAATTCGGTATCTCCCATATATTCTTTGGTATAAAAAAGATGAAGTTGTTCTCATGATTGAGATAGTACACAAGAACAAAAATATGCCTTGATGGTTCTTCAGATTTTTAATCTTCATGACAATGTTTTTGTAACTGTGTGTTATTGATCACATTTGAGTCTTTGCTCATCTGCAATGCAGTTTACAAATGGAGTGGTGAATTGCTAGTATGCTTGCAATGGATTGAAAGTGTTTTTTAATGACCCATTTGGATTATTTAACAGTGCTCTTGTTTCCTGAAAAAAGGAGTAATGATATAAATTTTGATATATTTGTGTATGCAGCTTCTTTGTAAAGGGAACTTGTTTCTATATGTTCTTATTTCCAGCTCTCTTATATTTTTATTTGTTGCACTATTACTCTATTTGCAGCTGATTCTCATGGTATTTGTTTGGCTATTTGGTTGGATTCTCAATTGTGTTTCATGGCATTGCACATTCTTCTCTTTTATCCTTTGTCATTGAGGCAAAAAGGGGGAGAGTCATTTGTGTTTTTCCATCAAGGACAAAGGGGGAGTTTGTTGGATCTCAGTTGTGTTCAAATGGTTTGTCCTTGATGTCAAAATCTCTTTCAATTGGTTCTCTTTGGTGATAGTATTAGATTGGAGTTTTATGCATTATCATGTTACATATTTAATGACAAATTTGATTATATGGCTTATTGGTCTTGGAATTCAGTGGGTAGTTCTATGGCTTTGAGTTACTTTCAGATTTGTCATTTCTTTATGGTATTGATCAGTTTGAGCTTCATGCAGATATAGGTTATCTCATTCGTACATGTATTTGGATTATGGTATTGGTTTTCAGATTCAGGGCTCTTTTCAGTTTTCAAAATTTTGAAATTGGTACTTAGCACATTCAGGGTTTTTGATTCATGGTTTACTTAGGTTGAGTTGGTATATCATTGATGATCTTGGCACATATTGGTTCAGTGTTTCTTTATATTGATCCATCTCAGGCAAATTGATTACTATGTTAATTTCTCCTTGAAGCTTGGTTTAGTGACTTTATTCACTCATGATATTAAAGCCATCTTGTTCTCACATTTTTTATTTGATGGCATTTATTGGCACTCATGGCAAAAAAATTTTTTATTACTTTGGGCATCATTTTTAAAAATGACTAATTTGCAATGATATCAGGCCTTATTGCATTAGTAAATGACTCTAGTTAAAGTCATATTGAAATTTTCAGCGACTGCCATCATATATCTTTTAGCATTGTCTCCTATGTGATCATTAAGTCGAAGTCATGGCATTCTTTGAAGGACTTTGACTCAGATTTTGGTTTATAATGTGGTTGACATCTTTAGACAACTTGATTACAAAATATTAAGATAATATTGTGGTTGGCATCATTGGAAAAAAAACTCAACAATCTTTTGAGTTGTTTATTATTATGTTTTTGACTTAGTGTGGACTCCAAATCACATTATAATTCAGCAAAGTCATCGAATGGGTGTGAAAGCAAGTTAGGGAAAAGTGTGTTTTTCTTTGTGCTATCATTTTGGCTAGGTATGGAACCCTATCCACCGCCATGTAAGATTGGTTCTTTCATTTCCTTGCTGCTCTTTACTCTCCAGCTGGTTGTAACGGCTGTAACAGGTTGCTAGGATAATGTGGATACTATGTTTGGTGCGTTTTTGGCTAGAAGTTCGATTGAGGCTGAAAAGAAAAGTGGGAATCACATGGCCAGCCATGATTAATGGTATAGACTTAGAATGGTATTTTTTTGACTTTCAATCTGCATATTCAGGTAACACATTTTATCATTCAATGATTTCTTTAAGCAAAATGACATGTTATTGGTCTTCTCCTGTTCGAATCAACAAGGTTTTAGCATCTTTTTTGCTTGGCTTGATTCAATGTATTTTAGTTATAGCTGAAATAGATTATGGGTTGATAAAATAATAAAGAAATAAGTGGGCATCTCTGACATTCATTGCATTATATGATTTCAGTCATTTTTCAACTGTAATATTCATTTTAATATTTGGGTATTTGGGAAACTTGCTGTCAGCTCATTTGCATTACCTTAAAACCATTATTGATGACTCTTAAAAGAAAAACATTCATTTTACAGTGAGGATTTATCAGATTCAGACAATGGGTAGTCGTGCTTTTTGAAAAAATCTGTCAGTTACACTCCATTCATTCAAAGCTTCATGATTTCAGCATAATGATCTTCTAAAAATATTTCAAATGGCTATTTTAATAAGCATTCAGGTTTTGTAAAAGGCACCTATAGATTTGAAAAGGGACTTTGATTTATGCTTGTCAGTTTATTGACAACTTGATGTCCGGGCATTACAAATGATTGATTCTCTAGCACATATTCTAACAACTACAAGGGGGTTTTAGATTCCTTTGAACAATGCATTCTTTGAAGACTTTTTGATAGACATACTTGTAAACATATATAAATATAGTGTTGTGAACACTATGAGACTTCTGGTTATCATTCTGAGATATTGTTACTAGCTGTATCAAGAAATGTATTGAAAAAGCTTTGTAATACAAAAATTGAAAAACATGATGCAGAGCAAAGTTGTAATTCTTCTCTATGTAATATTTTAAGGATTCAACAGTTGGATTCTTAGGGTATTAGGTAGATGAGAAAACTGGGTTTTATGAGCTTAACTAAAAACAGAGAGATCCTATGAGATATTATTATTGTTCAGAAATATAATTTGAGGGGTTGGTGCTCCTTGAGTTGGTGCTCAAAAAATAGCTTGTAAGGCAATGTAAGCAGTGGTTTTTGAAGTTAATCCAGTGAGGCAGTTTAGGAATGGTTTTTCTACCCCAGGAGGGTTTTCCACTCGGAAAATTCTTTGTCTTATGGTCTCTTTGTTTTGATGTCATAATGCTTCTTGATTGTGATAATTTTGTGAGTAATTGTTCTTATTAGTCTGTGCATTGTTGAATGCTAGTTTCCTCATCTTTGAAAATGGTTATATCAAAATGTCTTGCACAAGTGTTCTATCAGTGTTGAAAGTTCTGATAGAAAGTATAAAAGTGTTCATTTGATTCATAGCTCAAGATTTGTTATAATGTGCTTCAAGCTTTTGTTATCTCAATACCTATTTTGTGTCATTCTGTTGCACTGTTGTTGCAGTGTCTTATAAAGATCCATTGAAATCAGTTGGTTAAGAAGTGTTTCAATAATGTTGGTCTTCACTTACACAGTCTTATGAGTTGCACCTGTACTGTGATCATGCTTTGATTGTTAAACATGGCCAGTCACAATTGTTTTGGAAAATGCAAGATATATCTCTCAAATCATATTGGCATAAGTTGTCTAATGGATTGAGTTGATGTTGTCATATCTTTATTTACCCCTTTTCATAAATGCTTTCAAAGTGATTACTCTTCTCTGTTGTTGATAGAAAGGATATCTGAATTAAAAGTCTTGGTCGAAGTTGACAAAGTTTAGACACTGATTCACCCCCCCCCTCTCAGTGTCTGTCCATAACTCCAACACCATGCTCATGTTGCCAATAGACATATCAATGGAAAACTCTTTAACCTTTCAAAAATATGTATATATGGGATATATATAGTTATAAATGTATTTGTATCTATTTATAAATTCTCTTTTTCTATATTTGTTTATTATAAAGTATATGCTTATGTTTATATATAAACAATTGAGTAAACATACAAATAAACAAACAAACAAACATACATACATACAAAATAAGCCTTTATACAAAGATAAATATGGATCCTTTTTAAAAGAAAAGACTAATATTAGAATTAGATTTGTTCCATTTGATTAGTTGAGTACTCCTATAAATATATTAATATTATTACTATACAAGGATTGTTCTTGTGGATTGATTTGAAGTACTTGACACTTCTCAACTATTTTTTATTTACAATATGTATATAAACATCTACCTTTTTTCAAACATGATATTTTATATATTTAAACCAATTTATGCTATGCTCAAGGTAGAGAAAAGCATGAGTTTTGGGTTACATATCTTATTTATATTCTTATAGAATCAACTTGACCATAAATTATTGGTAGAGAACTATAATTTCATTCTTGATAAAGTTGTCTTTGTCTTCTATTTAAATTGAATGCACTTGATTAGAAAGTTGTTTAATTTGACAATTTGATTACATGCTAGAAACACATAATAGTACACAACTCTGTCATATTTGTTAAAATAATTTTAGTTAGAATTCTAGTATAAAATTTCCTAGGTGATTTTTAGAACTTGGCATAAACTCCTAATTCATCTATCCAAGCATATGATAGGAGGATTATTTCAAATACAGATATGCATATACTTGAAATATTATTCTATTTGGTATACTTAAAATGTGAAATAATAATTCATGATAACTAGTTTGAGATAGAGGTGTATGAATATATGACACACATATCCATTTCAAAATGTGTATTTGTTTATCAAAAAATTTAGCCAAAGTAATGCAAAATCACTACTTGCATTGTTGGTTCATAGTGTCTATTTATTTGCAAAATGGCTAGATTATGTCATACTTACCTAGAGGGATTCTAAGGTTGTATGATAGATTTTTTGTAATTCAACACAATACTAGTTCTTGGATAACATGGTATTATTGATTATTCCCTTGATCTACTACCTTCATGATGAAGGGTAGGTCCACTTCTTGATGGAAGATTTGTAGGGGAGTGTTGGTTTGTGGTTGGAGGAAAAACACTCGAGTTATTATCTCCCTCTTGTAGTTGAAGAATGTTGAAGACTTGGTTACTCAAAGAAATTATTTGTATTTAACATGATTAGTGTATTATTGATTATTTGTAAATTTGTACAATATGACATCATGATGTGGTTGGAACTTTGTAATATGTACTTCGTAAGGTGGAATGATCAAAAGTGATATGTTAATTAAAATAATGATTTAATTATAATATTCTTTGGAAGTATGAATATTTATTTAATGAAAATAATTTGTGTAATGAGATAATTAAATGTTTCCTCCTACAAGTAGTTAGAAATAGTGAATTAAGTAAAAAATAGTATTTTTCTAGTGAAATTCGATTATGTTTTCAGAGAATAGACTAGTTGTTCGTCACAATACCTAGAGGTCTAGTTGGATCCTTAATTACTTCGAGATGGTTACATCTCTCCCTACCTTTGTTTTATCCTACTACTATGAAAATAATGTAACTTTCATGGATGATGTATATAAGCTATCATGGCTTGAATAATAGAGTTAAAAATGAAGCAAATTGTCTAGCATTTGCATAATCACACACTATTTTCTCAACTAGTATAAACAATGAATGATTGTGTTAAGCACTTAATGGTGACGGCTGTGTGCAAACTATTTGGTTGTACACTCCTTGCAAGATTACATGTTTTCATTAGATAAATAATAAAAAGGGTAGTGAAACCTAAAAATATCAAACATAAACTTATGACTCGCATACTTAGGTCATCAAACTTCTAATTTATGTCAACTATTTCCGAGTGTAGGGGAAATGTTTTATGTGTTTGATAGATTGAACCCTCATGCAATAGGTGTATCTAGTAGAACATCAAGAGGATGAAATAAGGGTGGTCCTTCTTGGTCCCACCATGCACCATAGTCTGAAAGAACCTTGCATCATTTCCATCAACCACTTGAATGGGGGATTCCCCTCATAATTAACTATATCAATATGATCTATGGTGGCTAGTATCACTCTCTTCCCATGCTAGAATGGGGTTTAAATTTTAAATTTATGTCCACTTCAAACCAACTTATCAACACAAATGAAATTAGGCATTTCCAATTTAATTTCAAAAAAATTCAAGCATGTGTTCTACCTAGATACATTCTACCTAAATTAGGTCTAGACCATAAATTTTTTGATTATCCGCTAAATACATATCTAGCATCATTTTAAGGCTAATTTATAACAAAAAATTATTTGAAAAACTTGATGTTCTCACACCTCCTACTCACATAAATAATATTTTAATAAAAATCTTAAAATACCCTTTTGTAGATCTATAAGTGTAGTTTTCAAAAATATTTTTGTTAGTGTTATAATTTTTTTAAAAATTAACTAAAGGTAGGTCATCAACACCAAAGGTAAGGTTTATTATTTTCTTAAGAAAAAATACTAAAATTAATTATTTAAATTTGAAAAAACTATGATGCACTAGAGGAGAGATTTTAATTTGAGATATAATTCTTTCTATTTTGGATAAATAGTTAAGGCAATAAGTTGTGTCCCATTCAAAGAATTGTGTTTTTAGTATATGCAAACTTCAATATTTATTTTTAAAACCATGTTTATTGAAATGGAAAAATTAATCCACACATTAAATTTTTGATTGATAAATAAAATTTAAAAAATTGAAAGAAAAAATAGTATATAAAAAATGGCATCCCACTTAACCTCAATTTGTATCATTTTATTAGCAATAAAACTATAATGTAAATTTTATAAAAATCTAAATTCAAATAAAAATTTTATTTAAAAAAATAGAAAACATAAAATGCACTAAAAAAATTGCATTTCCTCATTGCACATCATTTCCTTTAGATTAGTGTCGCCCATTTCCATATGAAAGTTGGCATATATTTTAAATTTCATCGAGGGATATCTAATGTTGTTTGTTAAAAAATGAGTCAAATGGCACGTTTGGGGAAGGCCAAACTATCGTAACCTGCACTTATACTAGAATAGCTCTATCATTTTTCTATGATGGTTGAATAATCACTTTGAGTACTTTTATATGAACCAACTAAAATATAATCCTAGACATCCATAGGCACCTACTACCTTTATGGACTCCATGTAATATTTTTTTGGGCCCAATCTATCAAAATAATATTTTCAAAAATTTTGCTTTTGCCCCTCTTCCCATAAATTAATCTTTGTTGTTTCCCATCAAAACACTAATTTTGTATGCAGTTTTGTTTGTAAGTGAGTTTAAGTGCTAAAAGCTTGACTCTAATTAAGTTAGAATTAAGCATTCTCTTGAGACTTATTCCCTCAAAGAAATTTGACTTTTTTACTCACAGCAGCATATCCAGTATCCGCGTCCATTCGATGCTGAAACCTTAGTTATAAGCACTTAACTCATCTTGAAAAAAACCCATAATTTTTTTCCAATTCAACCTCACGGTTTGAATTCTCTGATTCTTGAAGTTAGCGCCAGCATTTGGAGTCTTCTCTACCTTTATGGGCTCATATATGTCCTTTTTTGGGCCCAATCTATAAAAAAAAAATATTTTCAAATTTTTTGCTTTTGCCCCTCTTCCCATAAATTAATCTTTGATGTTTCCCATCAAAACACTAATTTTGTATGCAGTTTTGTTTGTGTGGATGTGGAACTCCAAGGTGCTCATATCCCCAATATTAAATTCTATAAAATTTGGGTGTTAAATTTTATAGTGGAAAGAGTCACGATGCCCCTAAATTCTATAAAATATAATAATTTTCACTTATTGTGTATTGTGTTTCCATTCTCCTAAAATTCCTTATATCATATGGATAAAACCAATTATAGGGGTATGTTTTGTTGCTAAAATTGTCATGTTGATATTTGTATGTAGTCATATGTTTTTGCATTTGAGATTCATCATAAGTTCTTATGGAGAGAATACATAGAAGGAAAATTTGCATAATGACACCTTGTAAGGTCTTTTAATTTACATGGATCCCCTTCACATCCTAATGTCTACATATTTACTTTACATTTTTGTGTGAATCTAGTATAAAAATTGTATGCCTTTGAAATTTTCATATTATGTTTTGGGATTATTTTGTAATACTCCCATGTTGATTTTCTCATTAGATACTTTTGATACTTTTGTTACTGTAGACACCCTGTGATATTCTGTGTGGTGGATTTATATTTGATCGCGTGTGGTTCCTTGGTTAAATTGTTTACTACTCTTATGTTATGTGTGTAGCAATTGATGATATATTATTCATACATGATTTGATTTGATTTATTATGTAATGATAAGTTCTTAAATTTATATGCATTAATGTTATCATGTTTACGCTGACATGTTAGTATTTTATGGTGGAAGGACGGAGTAATACCACTCGCTTGCGAGTGCCCTATTACCCCGCTATTTCCTTTCACCATGTGTTTTCAATGGAGATTATATGTTACTTGACGTTTAATTGTTTGCAGGGATTGTAGGATTAAAAGTCTCGACTCCACACCTTGTTGAGAACCAGAGGCTGAGAACACAGTACTCTGCGCCAGATTACTGATATGAAAGTTAAAAAAAAAAGGGGAGTTGTAAGGAAGAGGTTTCAGGCCAAGTCAAATCTTTGTATGGAGTTTGTTAAGTGTCATGTGTTGATCAGGATTCTGTCTTAAATAATTTCAGAGGTATGTTGAGTTAAGATGATTTTAATTAAGGAATTTATTATGTTGATGATAGTTAATTTAATTATTTAGAATTAAAAAGATTAAATCTAAATTAATTTTAATGAAATTATAAGCGAAAAGTATTAAGATTAATTATATTTTAGTTAAAAGGATTAATTTGTTTATAAAAAGAAGTTGTTTAAATTAGAATTTGAGAATTGAGTGGAAATTGGAATTTTATAATGAAATTGTTAAATAATACTAAAACTTGTTTTGCAGAATTAATTTAGTGGTAATTTAAAATAAATAAACAAACGCATGGGTAATAATTGTTTAAATAGGAGTTTCCATAAAGGAAATTAGTTACGATGTAAAACCTTCCGTGGAAACGGAAATTAAAGGAGTGGACGGTTGTAAAAGGAGAAAAGGTTAAAAGAGGAGAAAATTTTGGAAGGGGGGGCTGGAAAAATTTGATTTGGGGAAAGAAGCGGTAAGATAGAAGGTAGTGTGTGAAGAGGAGAAAAGCGTCTGTGGGGGAAATTCTGCTTCGGCCGTAGGACGCCAGGTTCCTCTCGAAATTTCTAATCTCATTGCTATACCTTGGTTCTAGCTTTCCATGCTGTTTTAAATTTCTGGCTGTGATAAATTTTGTGTGAAAAAAAAAAAAAAAAAAATTCCGTTTGTAAAGAATTGCAAATTTAACTTTTAAAATCCGAGAAAATGATTTACGTTAAGAAAAAACGTAATTGATAGGGAAAGGTAAAATGTAACTAGGTTTTGCCAAGTACTAGAATTTCTTTTGTCAAAATAAAACATTGGTTTTGGGATGGTGAATCCGGGTTAATATGGATACATTCATTTATTTATTTGTTTTCATTGACTCCGTGGATTCACTATTGGTTATAGGTAAAAAAAAAAATTCGGGGGAAATCATTATTACTTTTGTTTGTTGGAAATGTCTTAAAGTTGTGAGAATTGGGGAGTCCCCGCTTTGAATAGAGGAATGTTTATTTTATTCTGTGGGTGTTTGGATGGGTCTCAATACCGTGAATTTTGTTGTTATTTGTTTTTTTTTCTGAAATTCATTGAGTAAATATTTATATCGATATTTGGACTTGTACATTTGAATTGTTCGTTAGTATTTTGTAAAAGAAAGTGCATTATGGCAAATAGCGACGTTATCTATTACAGAACTTTGGTTATGTTGTTTTTTTTTCTTTGGGACATAGCTTACGCTATACTTATTTTGTTTTCTTTATCCTCCACTCCCAGCGGTGGCGCGGGTTTAATTTGCTGCCCATTCCTTAGTATTGTGTATAGTGGCATCCACCCTATCTTGCCTAATTTGGTGATGCATGTCTTAGAAGTTGACAGAAATTATAGCGTGGGTTTCAGGTGTTTGCGTTGCTGCATAGGGAAGTATTTCGGCTTTTGTTGGTTACTGTATTTGAAAGCTGTATAAAACCCACGGTGTAAGTTTGTTATGTTCCTAAACATTGTTAAGATTCTGCTGTGTATAGTGTTGTCAGTGTTCTTCCATTTGAATGTTATGCATTGGTCCTAAGTAAAAAAAATGAAATAATATTTAGTGATCTGTCTTATAACTGACTGCGCAGTTTGTCATGCTTCTGGGAGTTCGCTGTGAATCAAGTTCTTTTCTTTTTGGTTTGCTGTTAGTTTATTTTCACCTATGTCGTGCTCTTTTGTTTTGGATATTTTAGATTTTGTTTCGGCTGTGAACCAGATAATTGGTAGGGTCCGTATTCCTTAAGTTATGCATTGGTGTATTAAAATCTTGGACGTCAATTTCGGGGCATGTATATTAATTGCTGTGCGTCATTTCTTTCTGTTTTTTTTTCCTGTGCAATATTAAGCGGCGTCTGCTCTTTATCATCGCCAAATGTAAGTTCATTGGACCACTGTGTTTTGTCTATTTTTCCTCTCCTTTTTCTTTTCGTGTCACCGTGTGCGTTGAGAAGTTACTGTGTTTTGTTCTCTCTCTGTTGCACCCGTATTCTTACGGAGATAAATGTTCTAATTTCAAATGTGTAACTACCAGTTGGTTGAATTTTGTGTTCTTTAAGGTAACTAATCTAGGATGCAATTTCTTTTACATTCAGTCATACATGATATTTGTATAGGTATTGAGTCAAATTTAATAATTATATAGCTATATGTGTAGATTTATATATGAGTAATTTGTGACTTAACTGTAAGTTAGATTTAAATTTTATAGTATCATAAAAGATCGGTTGCAAATAGATTTAAGTCATAGATTACTAATCTAAAATACAATTATAATTATATTGATATGTATTGGGATTAAGTTAATATTTAAATTGTAGTTAGTATATTTAAATATATATATACATGCATAGATTTTATATATGTAAATTTTGATTTACTTGTAGGGCAATTTTAATTTGATAGATTACAATAGTTTACTCGTTGAATATTGTACCCTTAAGTAGATATAATCATTGGGGTAAATTTAATGTTTATGTTAATATTAAGTTAATGCTTTGTATATTTGTGTGTATATGTGTGGATTTTATATACGTGAATTGTAATATTCATTGGGTTAAATATTAATTAGTTGTTAGTAGAATGATAAGGTAAATCTCTGTTTATATAATAATTACTGTACGTGGTAAATTCCTATTTTTATGATAACTGCGGTGCATGGTGGTTATTAATTATATGTCTTCAAATTGGGATTTGTACATTATCAATTCGATAATCAAGTTAAAGGAAATTAATCTAGAATAAAATTTTAATATATTAATCATACAAGATATATATATATATATATGGGTATTGGGGTTAATTTTATTATTAATATTAATACTCTCTCTATATATATGTGTGTGTGTGTGTGTGTGTGTGTCAATTTATGTATATGAAAATTGTAACTTAATTGTGGGTTAGATTTAATTGATAGTATTGTAAAAGATGGGTTGTAAATAGTTTTGTTCACTAAGAATTGAGTATTTCAAAGATGAAAATAATGGATAATCATAACGCTAAATTAATGTTGTAAATGGAAATTTGTTGTGCATTGGATTACGATTTGATGTGAATCATTCCGTGTAACAAAACGTGGTTTGTTGTATTATTGTTTATGAATTCTTTTGAGTAATATTATTCATGAATGATGGGAATTTCTTTCTATCGGGGAAACCTTAGAAGTGTTTTATTTTGGTTAGGAACCTAATTGATTCCAGAGGTGGGGTAAGGCGGTTGCCTTTGATTTTGCTTTGATTTTAGACTTGAGATGTCTGTGGTGGGTTATACATTTGGATTGTACTGAATTGTGAAGGTGATTCCTTGCAGTTGGTGAAATGGTCATGCCTCACGTTTGTTTGTCCTTTGATGTAATTATTTATCTTGTACAATCCTTGTTGTTACTGTGCTGTGATTGAATGATTAGAGGGAGTGGCTCTGAGTGGGTGGTCAGCGCACAAAGGGGCGCCAGGACAGCCCTCGTCAGAGTAGATTTAATAAGTGATAATTAAAATAATTAACTAGGATTGGGTAGTAACACACTAAAAAGATAATTATTGCCTCGTCCGCCTTTGAGTGCTATCACAGATTAAAGGGGATTGAGAAGGCCATGGTTGGCATGTTCGTTGCCTTATCTCTGTGAAGGGTAACGAATCCGCATGAGCAACCCTATGGGGTGGCGCCTTGAGACAGGTAGTCTGGATAACCATAGATGGAGGCGGCTCCTAGCGCTTGGTTTTGTCTGGATAATTCGTCAGTAGACGGAGGCGGCGCCTTGCGTTAGTTGTAGTCTGGATAATCCAAGTAAGCCATGCGATGACACTCTCCTCTAACATTCATGTTTATGTTGTCTTTTGGAAATCCTCTGGAATCGGTCATTTGCTTCATATTGTTGTTCGAATTTGAATACTTTTATGTGTTGTGTAATTTTGCCTTGTTGGTCATGAGTTTATGTTTTGTTGGTCTTGGTCGGGAACCTCTTCCCTTGCAACTCCTAGCACGGGGGTGGTCGGGTGGATCGTGTTCCATACCCCGTTGGGATCTTCTCTTTTATGCAGGTTCATTTTGCGGTGTTGGGTTGCAGTTTCAGTGGATTTTGTTCGTGGGTTTCAGATCTATGCATTTATGTGGTTCTTTTTATTGATGTAGCATTCCCACCTAGTTGGGAAGGTTTTGTATAATTTCGCACATGGTGCTATTGTAATGTAATCATATGATGATGTAATGTATTGTATTTGTAACCTCGGTCTTGAGGAGAATTCATAAATGATGTTGTAACTTTGGTGATTATTTTATCATGTTTCCTATTTTGTTGTTACTGTTGTAATTGTGATTATGACTGGACGAAATTATGAGTTAGTTAAGTATATTAAGTAACGACCTCGTGTTCCTCAAAGGATTAAGTTATGCAATTTGATTTATGTTTATGTTATGTTAATTACTACTCTCTTCTATAAAAAAATAAAAAAAAAAAATTTGGTTGCATTTTACTTAATTCCTTTGGGGTTGCGTGGCTATATTATTTTAATATTCTTGACTCCTAGCTCTTTTAAGGTTCATTTGGTCCATACCTTAGCCATTCTTACCCTTGGAATCAAGTCATGTCTTATGTTTTTTGTTTCCCTAGATTTTATGTGTAAATCAATGTCTCTTCCATGCTATCTCATGTTTCATGGCATGTAAAAATGTTAGAAGCTTGTTGTTCTTAGACACCAATATGTAGACATTTGCATAACATGCTAGCATCCATTGATAGTTAGTATTAAAATAGTTATTTTTTATGTAAAAATTTTCCACCTTCCTCTTAATGGATAGGCTTGCCAATCAACTAGGATTGAATGCTCATGGCCAGTTTGGATCCCTAGTCTCTTTATCTTCCCTCCCAACTCTTTAAATTTAGTCCATCTCTTGAATTATCTCTCAATATCACTCTTGAACATTCTACCAAGTTATCTTTCTCTCATGTGATCTACTACAGAAATATTACTTCATATTAAAGGTTCTAGACCACCCTATTGTCCAATATGAATTCCTTGGAATTTATTTCCATATTTGGATACATCTAGATTGTGATTCTTATAGTTTTTACTTTCATTCATGGTGTTAGGTGATAGTTTTTAAAATTCTTTTTTTCTTCTTATTTTAATAACATTTGATGTAGGAGCATCTGAGGTGCAAGGGAAATCTTACATCAACCAAAAATACTTCTAAGTTTCAATTAAGTTTGATTTATTTCTACTGTTTTTTAGTGGTGCCTTCTAGGGATTTTTAGAAGATATTTGGGAAAATTCTAAGTAGTACCTTGTAGAAAATCTTAATGGGTACCTCCAATTTAAATTTGGTGAAGATTGGGAAAAAAATGAAGTTATGGCCTTGTGGGTTTTTGGTTTGCAACCAACTTTATGGACTTTTGGTCCACTATTGACTTTATGGAATTCTCAACTACATGTGGATTTGTGGGACTTTGGTGTTGAAATGGTAAGTTGCATCTCCTATGACTAGTTCAAATGAACTTATCCATATTTGTGGGAATTTGCATGAAACTTGGGGCCATATGGTGTTTGCGAGAACTTCAAGGCCATTTTCCTTGTGAGAATGTCTTTCCTATTTGACCTTTTTGGGGACTTCACCTCTAACTAGTGTTTGTGGGTATCTTGTGGCCAAGGGGATTTGTGGGAAAATGATATGGAACTAGAAAAGTATGTTAATCAAAAGGTTCAATTCAATGAGAAAGTTCCACATTAAGGATAACATGTATAGAGTGAGTTTTTCAAGTGGTTTAGCTATTTGTAGGAACCCAATAGTGAATTGGTTTACAAAAATTCCACATCCTATAAACTTCCACTTGCTATCATTTTTTCTAGGATTTTATCTTGTTATTGAATTGGCAAATGTTCGACTTAGGGATGGTGCACTTAATGTTCTGCAATATAGGATTTAAATTATATTTGAATGCATTCTCCATAAAGGCACCAATAATAAATTATATTGCCATATGCTCTTGAAATGATTAGTGGCCTTTGATCTTCATATGATTTGTCCATATGTCTGACATCAATGAAAATTGATCCAACAATCTTGTCTATTCACTTTGGCATCAATGACAATATTTCTAGCAATATCCTCGTTTGTCATTGATGACAACATAATTCTCCCCCTTTCTCTAACTCTCCCCCTTTAACATCAATGCCAAAGGGACATTCATAATTAACAAAGAGATTAGGGAAACATCCATTCATATTCTCTATGGATAATACTCACATCTACTACAATAAGAATACACTTCCCCCCTATCAAAGATTCTCTTATGCTCCCCCTTTCTCTACTGCTCTGTTTTTTGTTTCTATATTGCTTAGGTGACTTTTTTTGTTATATTTGTATGAAACTAATTTTTATCATCTTCTTAAATTTAATAAATCAGCAATTTATTTAGCTATCCCATTATTCTCTACACATCTTCAACTATTCCTTCTCTATCCATGGCTGAAGAATCTCATCATTCTCCTTCTCCCTTGTTATAACTCTCCCACTTTTATATTAATGGTAAAGGGACTTCTATCGATGTCTCTTATGGAATTATTACATCAATAAAAACTCTAGTAAGAATCAACACAACCATCCAACTTCCCACTATCACTTTCTTTTGTTTTTTCCAACACATATTTTACAAAAAATGTCAAATATAAATATATAAGAATACTCTTTAGGAAAAGAATTCTTTGGATAGTTCTCATCCTATTGTCAAGATTTTAAAATTTTTCTCTCATCTAGTTTAGTCTTACAAACATCTTTGGAACAATTTATTCCTTCTCTCATTGTAAAAATTCTTCTAGGCTCTTTATCATCTTGACATTAATTTTCCTTCACTTCATTAAATGGTAACTTTCTAAAATATAGTATGATATTACCATATCTATTGCAAGAATGGAAAGAATGAAGGTGTTGTCATTGATGTCAACTGGTCAATTGGTTATCAACTGATTATTGTTTTCAATAGTGTTATGGATATAGGTTATTGGTTGTATATGTTGAGGATATTGAGAAAATTGTAATGAAGATATGTTGTAGGTGTTCAGTGGTTGCTCTGGTTTTTGCTCTGAGATTTGATCCTATGCTTGTGCGGTTCATATATGTTGATCATAATTGTTGGAAGCTTCTATATCCATATTTTTGGTTGTTGATTCATTGTACAGTGCGAGTTATGTCCACTAGTTGTGAACTATGGTTTTTTGTGTTTCTCGTTGAGGTTCAAGAGAAATATTATTGGTCTGTATTTCTCTTTGTTAAAGTATTATGACCTATGGTTCTAGAGTTGAGTTGCTTCGGTTTTATTGAAGATAATTTTGGTATTTGGAAGGTCTGTGCTTAATTGTTCTATATGTTTTACACTGGTTTTTCTGACCTTGTCTTGAACACTATCTTTAGAATTGATGAAGTGTGTTGGATCTATTTGGGTCCTTATAAAGCATGTGTTTGGGTCACCCTCATTCTAATTCCACCCTAGGATGTTTTTTTGTAGACCTAATTTGAATTTGAATTGAATGGGCGACTTTGGATATGTTTCAAAGTTGAAGATGGTATAAATATAGGATGAGTTAGTGGTGAAATAAAGCATAGAAAGAAAAAAGATAGATAAGTGTGAAGAAATAGAGTAGATAGATGTGAGATTGATGTGAATCAGTGCAAAGCCTAAATACCAAGTTTCTAGATGCAGTGAGCAGAAGGTGTACTTTATCATTCATGCATGTCTGCAAGTGGTTGAACAAATTGTGGTGGATTTCTCTATTGCATTGAGATTGTCTTCTCTATGTAGTGTATCTCTTCTATCTTCTTTGTATCTCTATGGCAGTGAGCCATTCGAGTTGCTAGCCCTGTTGGACAGTGTGTCCTTCTCTTGGTAGTGAGCCTTATTTTTCAGGCAGTGAGCCTCTTGTAATCGATTTTGATATTCTCGATAGTGTGAGTTAATCCTCACTGTGGTTTTTCCCTTATTGGTTTTTCCATGTAAATATGGTGTTATTGTGTTTATGTGATGGTTTTCAATTTCTGCACTAGTATTTAATGTTTTATTTGTTAAGAAGTGTTAAGGATTAGTTCCAGTGAATGAATTGAATTTTAAATATATGAAAACTGATTCACCCCCCTCTCAATTATCTTGTTCAACAATTGGTATAAGAGTTTGGTTCCTTGGTGAAGAGCTTATCTTCTTGAGGAAGGTCTAGGATGGCTAGAAAAATGACTTATGATTATTTGAGGTTCAATGGAACTAATTATGCTATCTGGAAAATATTGATGGAAGAATATCTAGAGTACTGCAAATATGATGCAGAGAAAGCTTACAAGAATCCTTATGTCCCTCTTGCTAATGGTCTGAGTATGGCTAATGAGATCAAAGCACATGAAGCGAACAATAAGGCGAAGTACATTTTGAAGAATAGTCTGGTACATTTTGAGTTGATTAAGGTTCAGATTCTGAAGAATGCTAAGGAAGTTTGGGATGCGTTGGAAAGGGCGCATGAAGGTGATGAAAGAGTTAAAGAAGAAAAAATATAGAATTTGGAGACACATTTTGAGCTTCTACACATGTCTAAAGATGAGAATGTTAAAGCATATGTACAGAGATTGGATGAGATGGTGGCCGAAATGCGAGGACTTGGTGCTACTGTAGATGATTTCAGAATTGTAAAGAAGATTCTTAGAACTCTCCCTAATGCTTACAATGAGAAGGTGTGTGCTATTGAACAAAGTATAAATTATAAGATCTGCACTAAAGATCTATTGTTGGGATTTCTGACATCTTATGAGATGAGGAAGCCAAGTTGAGGAATGGATGCAAATCAGAAACTGCTTTTAAGGCTACAAAAGTTGAAGATCCGGATGAAGAAAATTTTGATGAAATAGAAGCTAACTTTGTGAGACGGATGAGGAAATGATCTGGTAAGTATGAAGGTAAGTTACCCTTTAAATGCTTTAGTTGTGGAGGAATAGGTCATTATACTACAAAGTTTCTTAAAAGAGATAAGAGGAATTAACAAAGGTATGAGAAAGAAAAGAAAGGAAAGAAGATCAAAAAAGCATATTATGTGAATGAGAATGCTAGTATATCTGATGAAGATTCTGATTATGAAGACCCTGATGACAATGAATGCTTGATCTTGGCTATAAAGGATGAACCTACTTCTACTAATTTTGAAAGACATGTAAATGAAAGCCCTCTGGAGAAGGAGAAAAATGAAGGTAATATTATCTCTTCCCTACATTCTAAATAAGAGAAGAACTAATGGGTTGTTGACAGTGGTTGTTCACATCACATGACTTGTGATAAAAGTAAGTTTTTTAAAATTGAAAAATATGATGGAGGCTTGGTTATGTTTGGAGATGATATTGGTGCTAAAATTTCTGGGATAGGTTCAATAAGTTTTGATGGAAAGCATAATATTGATGATGTCTACTATGTTAACAGTTTAAAGCATAATATTTTGAGTGTTGGATAGATGTGCAGTAAAGGATATGATGTTGTGTTTAAGGATGAGAGATATGAAATCCAAAAAGGATCTAGAACATTGATTGCTACAAGAAAGAAATTTGAAGGAAATATCTATCAACTTAAGCGTGCTGATAGACGATGCTTTATGAATCATATTAATGATAGTTGGCTATGAAATAGGAGAATGCGTTACATGAATTTTGATATCTTGGAAAGGATTAGTGTTATTCAGGTTGTGATAGATTTACCAAGAATTTAAAAGCTTGTTAATGCTATCTACAAGAATTGTTAGTTTGGAAAGCAAGCAAGAAGTCATTATATATATCAAAGGAATAGTCTACTATTGGACTATTGGACTTAATTCATACATATTTGTGTTGTCCTACAAGAGTGAGAAGTATACAAGTTGAAAGGTACTTTATGCTTTTGATTGATGATTATTCTAGATATACATGGGTTGCATTTCTTAGAGAGAAATCAAATGCATTAGATAGATTCAAGACATTCAAAGCTATGGTTGAAAATGAAGTAAACTTGAAGATAAAATGCTTAAGGTCTAACAGAGGTGGAGAATTCACCTCCCATGAGTTTAATATGTTTTGTGAAGTTCATGGAATAAGAAGACAATTATCTGCTCTGAGAACTCAGCAGAATGGAGTTATTGAAAGAAAAAATAGAATAGTTCAAGAGGCTACTAGATCAATGATTACTGAGGCTAGTTTACTAGAAGCTTACTGGAGAGAAGCTATTCATACCATTGTGTATGTATTCAATCAAGTTCAAGCAAGAGAAAATAGTACAAAGACCCCCTATGAGCTATGGTTTGGAAGAATTCCTACTGTCAAGTATTTCAAAGTATTCAAAAGCAAGTGTTATATCAGAAGAGATGGAGAAACCTTAGCTAAGTTTGATGCAAGAAGTGATGAAAGCATTTTTCTTGGATATTATACTAGAAGCAAAGCATACAAATGTTTCAGTAAAATATTGAGAAATATTATAGAAAGTGCAAACATCAAGGTTGATGAAACAATGAATAATTCAATTGGCATTGATGGATACGTATTTGATGAACCTAATTGTGTAAGAATTGAAGATATTATGGAAGAACGGGAAAAGGATGAGAAAGAGAAGAAAAATGAATAGAATAAAAGAAGAGAAGAAGAAGCTCTGGTGAT
The DNA here is from genome assembly GCA_007258455.2 of Sequoia sempervirens. Taxonomy (NCBI): domain Eukaryota; kingdom Viridiplantae; phylum Streptophyta; class Pinopsida; order Cupressales; family Cupressaceae; genus Sequoia; species Sequoia sempervirens. Next base: position 238,971 of record VDFB02000020.1, read on the forward strand.
GTCACCTAAGACACCTAGATATGTGTAGAAGAATCATTCAAAAAGTTAGATTATTGGAGATAAGACTAAAGGAGTATTAACTAGAAGTAGAGTTGTTGCTAAAGTTAATTTGTGTTTATTTTCTAAGATTGAATCAAAGGTTGTAAGTGAAGCATGTAAATATGATCATTGGATGGAAGCCATGAAAGAAGAACTTATGCAGATTGAGAAGAATAAAACTTGGGAATTGGTCCCAAGACCAAAAGATAAAAACATTATTGGATCAAAGTGGGTATTCAAAAATAAGTTGAATGAGAATGGAGAAGTGGTTAGAAACAAAGCAAGGATTTTGTGTAAAGGTTACTCACAAGTAGAAGTCATAGATTTTCAGGAATTTTTTTCTCTGATAGCAAAAATGGAAGCTATAAGGATGTTCTTAGCATTTTCTACACATAAAGACATAAAGGTCTATTATATGGATGTCAAGTCAACATTTTTGAATGGTGAGCTAGAAGAAGAGGTTTACGTGGAACAATCAAAAGGATTTCAATTGTCAGATAAATTGGATATAGTGTCCAGATTGAAGAAAGCTTTATATGGATTGAAGCAAGCTCCTAGACCTTGGTATGCAAGGTTAGACAGGTATTTGATTCAACAAGGTTTCAACAAAGGTACGAAAAATAGTAATCTATATTTTAAGATTGAAAATGAAAAGATCTTGATTGTAGTTGTATATGTTGATGACATTTATTTAGGAGGAAATGAAAATATGTGCAAGATGTTTGTGGAAGAGATGGAAAAATAATTTGAATGGCTATGTTTGGAGAGATAAATTTCTTTCTTGGGCTATAGATTAATCAAACTAAGAAAGGGATTTTTATTTCATATTATAAATATGTGAAAGAGATGTTGAATAAGTTTGGGATGGACAATTCCAAACTGGTATGTACTCCTATGGTGACTGGTTACAAATTGGGTAAAGATGATGATTCACCTAAGGTTGATCAAAGCAAGTATAGATCTATGATTGGTGGACTATTGTATTTGAATGCTACTAGATTAGATATTATGCATGCTATCTATCTTGTGGCTAGATTTCAAGAAGATCCTAAGGAAACACATGTTGTTTCTATTAAAATAATATTTAGATACTTGAATGGTAGTCTAGATTATGGATTATGGTATCCTAGAGATATTGATTTTACTCTAAGTGCTTATACAGATGAATATTGGGTTGGATGTGTAGATGATAGGAAAAGTACAAGTGGTGGTGCATTCTTTCTTGGTTGTAGATTAGTGACATGATTGAGTAAAAAGAAAGATTCAGTCTCCTTGTCTACTGCTAAAGCTAAATATATTGTTGTTGCATCGTGATGTACACAAGTTCTATGGATGAAAAATACATTGAAAGATATCACAGTGGTGTATGATGATCCTATTTCTATCTTCTATGATAATACAAGTGTAATTAAAATTTCAAAGAATCATGTGATTCACTCAAGGAAAAAACATATATCTATCAGGTATCATTTATTGAGAGAGAATGTCATGGAAAATGAATTAAAGCTTGAGTATGTTCTGATGAAGGATCAGATTGCTAATATATTTAAGAAGGATCTTCCTAAAGATACTTTTGAGTATCTTCGGGAGAAGTTAGGGATCATTTCCCCTCCTTTCCTGAACTAGATGCATATGGAGATGCATCAATTTGGTGGATCTATGGATCTATATTTCTTTTGGACCAATGTTTTGGTGGCTACCTCTCAGGGGGAGCAGGTAGTGTCAGGTGTTGTCATTAAGAGTATTCTCTTTGTCAAAGGGGAATTCAATGTAAAAAATAATTTTCCTTTTCCATTGATGTCAAAGGGGGAGAGAAAGTATGTGAAAAAGGAGAGGAAGCATGAAAAAAAGAGAGGAAGAATATAAAATACTATCTACTAAGGGGGAGAAATAGAAATGAATAGAAAGAAAAATCTTGAGAAGTGTATTCAAAGCTAGTATAGTGTCTTTGATGGTTTTTCACATCATGTGTTTCCATCAATGAAAAAGGGGGATATTTTTGCAAGAATGGAAAGAATAAAGGTTTTTTCATTGATTTCAATTGGTCAATTGGTTATCAAATGATTGTTGTCATTAGTGTCATCGATATAGGTTATTGGTTGTATATGTCGAGGATATTGAGAAAATTGTAATGAAGATATGCTGTAGGTGTTTAGTGGTTGCTCCAGGTTTTGATCATATGTTTGTGTGGTTCAAATATGTTGATCATGGTTGTTGGAAGCTACTATATCTAAATTTTTTGCTATTGATTCATTGTACAATGTGAGTTATGTTCACCAGTTGTGAACTATAGTTTTTTTTGTTTCTGGTTGAGGTTTGGGAGAAATATTGTTGGTTTGGATTCCTCTTTGTTAAAGTCTTATGATCTATGATTCTAAAGTTGAGTTTCTTTGGTTGTATTGAAGATAATTTGTGTATCTGTAAGGTTCATGCTTAATTATTCTATGTGTTTTACACTAGTTTGGCCGACCTTTTGTTGAACACTATCTTTAGAATTGATGAAGTGTGTTAAATCTATTTGGGTCCTTATGAAGTGTGTGCTTGGGTCGCCCTCATTCTAATTCCACCATAGAATGTTTTGGTGTTGATCTAATTTGAATTTGAATTGGATGGACAACTTTAGATATGTTTCAAAGTTGAAGATGGTATAAATACATGATGAGTTAGTGGTGAAATAAAGCATACAAAGAAGAAAGAGAAATAAGTGTGAAGAAATAAAGAAAATATATGCAAGATTGATGTGAATCAGTGAGTGTGTGTGATGCAAGTGTGGAAAATCAGTGTGAAGCCTAAATGCTAAGTTTTCAGATGTAGTGAGCAGAAGGTGTACTCTATCATTCATGCATGTATGCAAGTGGTTGAGTAAATTGTGGTGGATTTCTCCGTTGCATTGAGATTGTCTTATTTTTGTAGTGTATCTCTTCTATCTTCTTTGTATCTCTATGGAAGTGAGCCCTTCAGGTTGTTAGCCCTGTTGGATAGTGAGTCTTAATCTGGATAGCGAGTCCTTGTCTTGGCAGTGAGCCTTGTTTTTTAGATAGTGAGCCTCTTGTAATCGGTTTTGATATTCTCTATAGTGTGAGTTAATCCTCACTGTGGTTTTTCCCTTATTGGTTTTTCCACGTAAATTTGGTGTTATTTTGTTTATGTGATGGTTTTCAGTTTTTGCACTAGTATTTAATGTTTAATTTTTTAAGCAATGTTAAGGATTAGTTCCGGTGAATGAATTAAAGTTTAAATCTGTGACAACTGATTCACCCTCCCTTCTCAGTTTTCTTGTTCAACAAGATAATTGGTTTTCTTATCTTTATGGAAAAATAAATTCTTCTACTATTGCTATAACAAAATTATAAATCTTCTCTCCAACCATATCTTCTCTTTTTATAATATTTTTTGAGATTTCATCCTTTGAGTTTTCTTCTTTAGAGTTTTAAAATATAGTGCAATGATTATCTCCCCTTGAGTTTGTGATTCTTTTAACTCAAGATAGTTTATTCATTAACTTTTTTGTAGACTAATACCACATGTACAACTCTACATGCAACCTCCTACATATTTATCTTTGTGTCTTCTAAGAAATATCCTTCTTAAATGATTTGTAGTCATCCTCTCTTTTATAACCTTTCTTGTCGACTCCTAGTTTGAGTGCATTGTATGTGTTTACATTGGGTTGAATCCTTCTTACCTTCATTTTATGCATAAATTGTAGTTTGTATAGATTCCTCCTTCTAACTATCGTGGTCTTTCTTTCTTCTCCAAACTTTTGTAGTTGTCTTTTATGTTCATCCACTTTCTTGTTTTGTCTCTAAGTTCTTGCAAGAAAAAATCTACAAAATTATGATATATTCCCAATGTTATTGCACTTATAGCATATAACATTGTGATCTACTAAAGGAGCAAAGGAATTATAGTTCCTTCTTAAGAACCTATAATGACTTCTACTCTTGTTCCACCCTAAATTTATTGCATGTGTTATATAGTCTCTTGCTTTAAGACCAAATCTATTGCATTTATAACATATGATATTGTAATTCTTATTTGACAACCCATAATAAATTATATTCTTGTTCCAACCAAATTTTCTTGCATGTGTGCAATAGTCTATTACTTTATGACCATAGTTATTACAAGAATAGCAATAAGCATAGAAAGAATGTTGAAGCTTGGTCATTTGTGCCTGCAATAACATTCTTGGAGGAAAGGAATTTATGAAATTGTCCTTAATGTCTTTTGGAGGGATGTAGGTCTTCTATGGGACTTGATTTTCCTCCTTGTTGCAATCTACTTTGATGGGACTTTTAAGTGAATTAGCATAATTTATTGGTTTTTCTTTGTTTGATTTCATTTGTGTCCCAACTTTTCTATCCTTATTTTTTTATTTTTTTACCACCTTATTTTCCTCATAACCATGTCTTTTTTTATCAATTGTGACCTCTACCATTTAAAATATCATCCAAAAATTTATTGTTTTTTTCAAATTTAAGAATTTTTTTAGTTTGGCAACAATTTTATCCAAATATTTCCTTAGAGAGACAATCTTTGATTCAAGTTTCTCACAATATTCTACTCTTTTATTTAGTTGATTTCTTACAACATCTTCTATCCTTCTTACTTCTTCGAGTTGGATATTTAGATTAGTGATAGTTTGTTCCACTTCTTCAAAATTTTGTGATATCTTCTTTTTAGACTTACATTCTTCTTGAAACAATAATTTCTTCTTTTGGTTCTTCTTTCTAAGTATTTCAATTTATACTATGGCATAAATGAGTTCCTCCTCTAGATCTACTACACTATAACCTTCAATTCTTTCTTCCTTATCCATTTGTATCTTATCTCTGTCTTTGCCAACATTTTTGATATTTTCTATTTTCAATGCCATAAAAAGGGTCTCTTCTCTACCACTCTCTATATCACTTCATAAGATGAACTAACATCCCTATAGGAGTAGAGACCTTTAATGAAATTATCTTTTTTCTCCTTTTTTCAATTTTTGTGATATCGAGCATTTTTGCTCCCTTCTTTTGTGTGATAATTTTATTCTTCCTCATTATCACTATTCTTTGGATAATGGAATTTATTTGTGAAATGACTTATTTTACCACAATTGAAACACTTAAAAGGAAATTTACCTTTGTACTTTCTAGAGCCCTTCTTTAGATTTCATACACAGTTGGCTTCTTCATCATTAGATTCATCACATGATCTTTCGCTAAGTTTGGATTCTTTATTTTTCTATTTCTTTGTAGCTTTGAAAGTAGCTTCCCTTTTTTATGGATTCTCATATTTGGTACTCGTCTCATAAGAAGTGAGGATTCCATGCAAATCATCCATTTTTAGTTTATTTAAATCCCTCATTTATTCAATTACTAAAACGTTAACATTAACTCTGAGTGACATTGATCTTAAAAAAATTTGCACAATGATTGAATCTTTAACCTCTTCTCCAAGTCTCATGATTTTGTTAACAATATCATCCACTCAAAGGAAAAAGGTGGTGAAATTTTCTTCTTCTCTCATTTTGAGACTTTCAAACTACCCTCTATAAGTTTGAAGTTTAGCTCTTTTGATTTTATCATCTCCTTCGTAGGTATTCTTCAAATTTTCCCACAAGTCTTTGGTTAATTTATAGTGCATAACCTTCACAAATTCCTATTCCAATTGTGTGCAATGTGTTTTTTACCTACTCTAAGATGAAAAAATAAACAAAATGTAACAAGGGAAAACACAAAACAAACACTCACAATTAGGCCTAGTTGAATTCAAACAAAGCACAAGAAAATGAAACTTTTTACCTTGTTCAAATTGATGGTTGGGTTGGCCCTTGTTGATGCTTGAATGTGTACTCCTTTGTTGGAAAAATAGCTCTAGATGATGCTCAAAATTATGCTAAAAGGATGAGGATTGCAATGGACGATGTTGGAATGTGAGTAGATGCTATATGGAGTCTCAAAATTCTGCAACAATGGTGATGGCTTGATGGATTGAAAATGGCTAAGTGTATGTGCTTGAATGTGGATTTTAGAGAGTGATTGCTAAAGTGGATGCTCCAAATGGAGAAATTTCCACCATTTTTATGGGAAGTTCCTCTATATCAATGGAGGGATAGGATTGAGCCATGGTGGAGGAGATCAAGGGCTAGGGTGAGTTGAGGACTCACAAGCCCTCACAAGTTGACATGTGGTGAATGACATGGAAGGGAAGGAGTTAGGGGGAGATGACATGGAGGTACTTTGATGTACCTTGGGAATGGACATGATCTCCTCATAAATGAGGTCCTTTTCCACGTGTGCCTTGAGGGGACATGTGAGGAATTAAAAATTCCTCACAAATCCTCATGGGGATGGGAGAAGGAATTTAAAATTCCTTAAAATGCCTTGGAGAAATAAATGTGAATTAAAAATTCACATAGGGAAGGGGATACCTTCTCCAAATAGAGAAAGAATTTAATGTAGGTTGACTAAGGACATATTCCATAAATGAAATGAAGATTAGGTTAGTTTAATTAGGTGATTAAGGTTGTGCAAATGTGGGATTAGGCAGGCTAATGAAGAATTAGAGGCAAGTGGGAGATTATGGAGGATGTGACCCTAATGGTGATTATGGATGTGCACATCCTAATCACAGATTAATTAGGTTAATCTAGATTAAGGAGGATTATGGAGTATGTGACATGAGGAGAGAGAAGAAAATGAATTAAAAATTGATTTAATTCATTTGAGATAATGAATAAATTAAATAAATTGTTCTATTTATTTAATTTGGAGATGAATAAGGTAAGGTATTTGATTGATTAATTAAATACCTTAGGAGACATTACGTTGAAGGGAAATATTAATCAAATAATAAATTATTTAATTAATATGGCTAAGGGATGTAGGACAGAGGAATGCAAGGGTGAATTTGACCATATGGGAGTGGTCAAATTCAGGTGTCTACATTTTTCCCCTCTTTGAAATACTGTTAGAAAAATAAAACATAGATGACTCGGTAGAAAAAAAAATGTTAGATGATGCCCCAGTATCGTAGGAGAATGGATAGGAATGAGGAATGGAGAAATATGGTAGGGTATGCCTCCTCGAGAGCATGGATGGGGAAGAAAAGGGGCCCTGGGCGACTTCTCAATATGAAGAAAGGGAGGGTACCATGCAATAGAGCACGAAAAAACATGAAGAATGGCGTTTGAACAGAGGAAAATAGGAAAATGGGATGCAAATGGCAGCCCTTGGAAGAAAAGGGGAAATTGAATTAATCAAAGGTTAATTAAAGGGTAAAAATTACCCAAAAATTAAGAGGCTAAATAGGGGAAAAAATGAAATTTATAAATAGTAAATTTGAAAAATTACCATTCACCTAATTCTCATTTGCACACTTGGCATCTTGTGATTCAGCAAGAGAGAAAGTGAGTGTGACAAGGATTATTGATAAGATGAGTGACGAGGAGCTGATCGATGATGATGAGCTAATCCACTGAGGCAAGGAGGTGCAACAGTACTACCATGAGTGCATGGTACCTCACTAGGTAGGCTTCTGATATTGACTTTGTAATTTTGATTTAAATTTCATGCACATGTTTAAGTTAGGGATGGGTAGACTAGGGTACGGACTTGCCACGAAAGGGTGGATTCACCCTTCTGGCAAGGTACATTCACTCATCCAGTGGATCGAGGACGAAAGGGGTAGACTTGTGCATTGAAGGGGTAGGAACATGGAAAGAGAGGCAATTGCGAAATCACCTCTCTTAGAAAGGGGTGAACTTGCACAACACAAGGGCAGGGGAGAAGCGGGATAGGCGATTGTGAAATTGCCAAAAATGGAAAAGGGTGGAAGAAAATTCACCCAAAAGGGGAAGAGGTGGATGCAAATCCACCCATTGAGGGGAAGGAAAAATATGAATTTTCCACTCGGGAAGAAAACACACAGGGACAATTGCAAAATTTCACATAGGGGAAAAGGGTGAATGTCAATTCGCCTTTATGGTAAAGATGGGTGGATTTGTGCTTGGACAAGAAATGGGTGGGTTTGCTTGGAAAATAGGCAAACCCAAAAAAGAAAGACACAAGGGTGAGCATGCTAGCTAGAAAAGTGAACGTGCTGGGAAGGGAAATGGGTGAACTCACCTTGCATAGAGACGAATTCACCAAACTAGGGCAAGGATAAAAAAGACAAGAAATAGGAATGAAATGTTAGAAAGTCTAACAAAATGGTTTTCATTGATACAAAACTTTGAGATGCTGAGGATGTGTGAGAGGCATTCGGTGGTGTTGGAGGTGTGTATGAGAGCTATGACTCTAAAGGATCATGCAACACCAGCCCAGGATGGACTACTGCACATGTTGGGGTATCCCAACATCCAAACACATCGACCTCTATTGACAACATTGATGGAGCGATGGAGCTCTGAGACCTCTAATTTCCATCTCTTGATAGGGGAGATGATAGTTACTCTGGAGGATGTATGGAGGATCCTGTGGTTGCCCATCTAAGGGAATTTGATTAGCGTCACACCCTGATGATCAGTAAATAGGATTGTGCAGGCAATGTTTGGACTAGGTGACCTTCCCATCCGAGGGAAGGAGTTAGATATTAATGCATGTTTGGGACTTGATATGGTGACGTTACCTTTATACCTGTGTGGCCTTATCGGTGGGATCCTCCTACCAGATAGGAGCAGACATTTCTTTAGCCTCAAGATGATTGACGTTGTCCAACACATAGTGGAGCAACGAGAGGGAGAGTATGCATGGGGAGCATGCGTACTGGCACAGTTGTACCGTGATATGCACATGGTATGCTACAAGAGGGCCCTCGATATTACACATGTGACACTGCTTTAGGTTTGTGCCTAGGAGCATATTTGGATAGTGAGGCCAAACATATTTATTATCGAAGTGCAAGATGAGACATCATCGGTAGCATATTGGTGGGGAAATGTGTATGGTTGGAGATTGCACTACTAGGAGGTAGGGAGCTTGGAGGAGTGGTAGCAGAGGCTGGATGGACTGAGGGGGGGGATATTACATGGATACCTTACATGGGACGATAGTTTTTGGGGTGGCAGGATGATGATAGGAGATGGAGGGGCTACTTTTTCTCAGTTTTCTACTTGATTGGCCGAGATGCATTTATTATTGAGCTACACAAACTTGGTATGGTGACCCAATAGTATGTAGTACATCAAGACATTCTTGAAAGACCACAAATGTTCAGATGAGTCATCTGTGAGTTGAGGGTGATATGGGGTGAGCAGATGACCTTGGAGTTTGCTCGATAGATGTGGGATGTAGTGTCGATGACACAATTTCCATGGAGGGGAGGGTCGGCTGATGTAGGTATGACAATACCATATTCTACATGGTGGGCTCAACATAGGCCGAGGAGGATCATGACCATAGAGCTGATCATGAGGGAGTTGGGGTTTGGATAGGATGGTGAGAGGGAGTTGGCTAGGCCGCAAAGGAGGAGGAGGAGGGTTGATAGACAAAGGAGAGGAGACATAAAGATGGAGGGGGTGAGAGGGGAGGAGTAGGAGATGGAGGTGGATGAGCCAACAATGGACTCATTAGCCATATTACCTTATGTATCACCACCACCTGAGGACCCCACAATGCTATTGATAGGATCCCTAGCTAGGCTACAAATTTTCAAACAAAAACTTAGAGAGTCAGAGGTAGATAGGGATAGATTATAGACAGAGGTGGGAAAGTTGTAGGCTGAGGTGGAGTGGTTGTAGGCTGCACAACAGGATGGAGACAAAGATTATAGGGCTTTGGCATATGAGGCAAGGAGGAAGGTGTTGGAGATGAAAAAGGAGAGAGATGAGGCAAGGGAATAGCTGGAGGAGATGTAGCGAGAGAGGGATGAGGCTTGGGATTGAGTGGAGTGCACAGAGGCATCCATGGTGGATGTATGGGGATTGTTGGAGAGGGTGGAGATAGTAGAGGTGCAGGTACAGACCCTACTGAGCAAGAGGGATGTGAAAACACAAAGGATATCTTAGCTAGACGCCCAGGTTGAGCAGATGCAGATGGCATAGGAGGCTTGGGAGTAGGAGATATGGCATATAGGTGGGCAGAGAGACAGGTACCAGATAGAGAGTGATGCATGAGTATCCTTGGTTCTTGGCAATCCTGCAATATCAACCAAAAATATTTTCCTTTCAATTTTGTTCTTATTTTGTTCTTGCTCAGTTCATGTTGGTGGACTTATCATATTTTCTCACTAGACCCTGCAGATCTTTTTATACATCATGGGCATATTCATTTTCTTTATTCCAAGATTTGAGCATGATTGGATCTTTTTTCAAGAAGTTATCGATTCTAGATTTCATGGCAATTTATTGAACCAGCACCAGAATAGTTCTCAAGCTTATCGACTAATTTGATCTTTTTTGGATCATCCCTGGGACTTGTGGATCTCGACGGTGTGATTCTAAGTGTTTCGTGGAGTATCCTCGACCTTCCTTATAGGTCCACACTTCATTCTATGCACCTATTGATAGAGTAATTCAAATTTGAGGCCGACCTATTCGTGTACATGTTACATTTTCATTCCTTGGATAATATGATGATCTTTGGCTGATGCGGATGTTTCCAAAATCGTGGATAAAGTATAAAGCTTGTAATCGATCATTAGAATAAGGTAGTTTTTTGAGAATTAGTTGATTGATTAGATTAAGATTGATCTGAATTGTAAGATTTTAGCTCGCATATAGGAACATATGGGAATGTTGTAATATTGAACATGTTATATCAGGCCTGTGAGCCGAATCTATAAGCTTGGATGTTGCCGACCGAATGTAACTGAGATTTTTGTTAATGAGAATATTTTCATCTGCATTTTCCTCCATATTTTGTGTTGCTTTTGTTGTATTACTCTTGTTGCAAGGTCCAAATTGTTCTCTTTGAGGACCCTCCTACTATGGTTGTGTCAGATTGGTATCTGAGAGAGGTTCGATCCGTGTGAGGTCATCAAAATTCACAGTCCTATAGAAGATTTTTTGTGGGGTGGTGGATTGAGGATCCAACCTGTAGCTATAGAGGACTTGTGTAAAGATGGCAAGAAGAAGAAATGTTAGAGGAAATGGAGTGCATGGAAATGCAAACCCAACTTTAATGGAGATGCTGAGAGGAATTGTTGTCAAATTAGATGCAGTCGAAATGACCTAGAGAAGAGGTCAACCAGTTGAATATATGAGTAATGAGGAGGTAGAAGTTCAGGAAAAAAGAGGAAGAGAAGAGTAACCTAGTCTTGATCAGGGAGAGGAGAGGTTCATAAGAGCCCTAACCAGAGCGAATACAAAACCACATTTCAATCCACCAGATTATAATAGTAAGTTGGATTCAAAAGAATTGCTTGATTGGATTACAAAGATGGAAAAGAATTTTGAATTTGAAGGTACCACTAAAGATAAGAAGGTGAAATTTTCTTGTCCAAAGTTGAGAGGACATACATCCCTTTGGTGGGAACATTTACAAATAGATAGACAAAGAAGAGGAAAAGAGAAGATAAAGTCTTGGGATTGGATGGTGAATAAGTTGAAGACAAAGTTTATTCCTATAGATTATTGGATTAGTTTGTTCCGAAAATTGCAAAATTTGAAGCAGAAAGAATCAAGTGTGACAAAGTATACTAAGGAGTTCTATAAGTTGAATATCAGATCTGGAAATTCAAAGGATGAGATCGAGAAAGTAGCTAGATATATCAATGGTTTAAGGTCATCTATATATGATGAAATCAATTTGATCAAGTTGCAGAGTGTGGAGGAAGTGTATCAATGTTCCCTAAAAGTAGAAGAGAAGCTGAATAAGAGACATGAGCAGAGACAAAGAGGAAAAGGTGGAATATTTCAAAGAGGAAGAACTTTTTCTGGAGGAGGAAGAGGATCTTTTCTAGATTAGAATAAGGATAAGGAGGTTAGTAAGAATGATAATGCATATCATAGAGGTGATGGAAAATATTACAGAAGAGGAGGATACAGTGGTTACTGGAATGAAGGATATAGAAGAGATGATAGAAGACAAAAGAAAAGAGTATTCAGAGGAACTTGCTTTAAATGTGGTGAAGGACATAGAGCATTTGAACACAATCAAGGAGAGACAAGCAGGAAGAAAAAAACAATAGAATAATAACCTTTATTGAAGAAGATCATGTTGAATCATCTAATAAACTGGAAGATGGAGAAGTGTTGGTGAATAGGAGATTATTATGTAAAAGTGAGTTGGAAAAGGAACCATTGCAGAGAAAGAATTTGTTTTAGACCAAATGCAAGGTAGCTGGTAAATGTTGCAAGGTGATTGTTGATAGTGAAAGTTCTGAGAACTTGGTTTCTAAGGAGATGGTGACTAAATTGAAGTTGTAAAGGTTGAAACACCCGAAGCCCTATTAGATAGCTTGGATTCAAGATGAGCATAAGATTCTGGTAAGTGAACAATGTTTGGTGAAATTGAAGATAGGAAATTATCATGATGAAGTTTTGTGTGATATTATGCCTATGGATATATGTCATGTTTTGTTGGGAAGGCCTTGGCAGTATGATAGACAGTCTATTCATGATGGAAAGAAGAATATATACACCATTGTTGCTAATGGGATGAAGCAAATTTTGCTGCCATTAGAAGATGTTCCTATAGTTGAGGTTTGTATGAATGCTAGGGTTTGTCTGGTTGATGGAAAAATATTCCTTGATGGATTGAGACATGAGAATGCGTGTTATGCCTTAGTTCCTAAGAAGGATGAAGAATTGGAGCATGTAGAAGAATACCCAGAAGAGATAAAGGAATTGCTAACAGAATATGAGGAGATCATTTTAGATAATGTACCTGATGGATTACCACCTATGAGGAGTATTAGTCATTGTATGGATTTGATTCCTGGAGCTAGTTTTCCTAATAAATTAGCACACTAGATGAAACTGACAGAGAATGAGGATTTGAATAGACAAGTGGAAGAATTGTTGAGGAAGGGTTTGATAAGAGAAAGCTTAAGTCTATGTGCAGTACCTGTTGTGCTAGCACCTAAGAAGGATGAATAATGGAGGATGTGTACAGATTCTAGAGCCATAAACAAGATCATGGTGAAGTATAGATTTACTTTGCCCCAAATGAATGACATTATGGATTGTTTGAGAGGAGCTAAGTACTTTACAAAGATATATTTGAAGAGTGGATATCATCAGATTAGAATCAGAGAAGGAGATGAGTGGAAGAAAACATTTAAGACAAATGAAGGATTGTATGAGTGGTTGGTGATGCCTTTTGGATTGAAAAATGCACTGAGTACTTTCATGAGGTTGATGAATGAGGTATTGAAGAAATTTTTGGGTAAGTTTGTGATTGTGTACTTGGAAGAAATCTTGATTTTCAGTAAGAGTAGAGAAGAACATTTTTTGCACATAAGATAGGTTTTTTAGAGGTTGAGAGAGGAGAAATTGATGATAAACATTAAGAAGTGTAGTTTCATGAAGGAGGAATTGGTATATCTGGGATTTGTGATCTATGTGGATGGATTGAAGATGGACCCTGAGAAGGTAAGAGCAATTGTTGAGTGGCCTACACCAAATAGAATTAGAGAGGTAAGATCATTTCATGGATTGGCTAGTTTCTACCGAAAGTTCATTAGGAATTTCAATTCTATTTGTAGTCCTATGACATAAAAAATGAGAGGAGATAAAAGGATTTTAGATGGACATCTAGAGCAAACCATAGTTTTGAATTGTTGAAGCAGAAGGTGACTAAGCAGCCTATGTTGGTTTTACAAAATTTCAATAAGGTATTTCAAGTCGATTGTGATGCAAGTGTAAATGCAATTGGAGTAGTGTTGAGTCAAGAAGGAAGACCTGTAGCTTATTTTAGTGAGAAATTGAATGATGCTAGGAGAAGATATTTAGTGTATGATCAAGAATTTTATGCTATAGTTCAAGCCTTGAAGAAGTGGAGACATTATTTGTTGCCTAAGGAGTTTGTGTTGTATACGGATCATGAGGAAATGCAATATTTGAATAGTCAAGATAAGTTAAATCAAAGAAACATGAGATGGGTAGAATTCTTATAGAGCTATACTTTTGTTTTGAAGCATAGGAGTGGAAAGTCAAATAGTGTTTTTGATGCTTTGAGTAGGAGAAGGAATTTACTGACAGAGATGAGAGTGGAGGTATTTGGATTTGATGAGTTGAAGAACTTGTATGAGGAAGACTCGTATTTTGCAGAACCTTGAAGAGCTTGTAAAGAACCAATTTTGGAGGATAGAAGCCAGTGGTTGGATTATTTCATTCAGGAGGATATTTTGTTCAAAAGAAATCAGTTGTGTATACCCCAGAGTTCAATGAGGGATAACTTAGTGAAGGAGAAGCATAGTGGAGGAATGTCTAGACACTTTGGAGTTGATAAGACAATGGATTTGGTTAGTGAGAATTACTTTTGGCCATAGATTCATAAGGATGTTAGGAGATTTGTGCATAGTTGCATAGTTTGCCAAGTTGCAAAAGGAATTAGTCATAATTTTGGATTGTTTAAGCCTTTGATAGTTCTGGAGAGACCTTGGGAAGATATCAACATGGATTTCATACTTGGTTTTCCGAAGACACAAAGAGGTAATGATTCTGTATTTGTGGTGGTAGATAGATTTTCTAAGATGGCACATTTCATACCTTGTAAGAAGATAATAGATGTCGTACATGTAGTAGAATTTTTTTCAAGGAAGTGGTCAGATTGCATGGATTGCCTAGGAGTATTGTTTCAAACAAAGATGTAAAGTTTGTTGGTTACTTTTGGAGGACACTTTGGAAGAAGTTGAAGACAAATTTAAAATTCAGTTCTACTTTTCACCCATAGACTGTTGGATAGACAAAGGTAGTAAACAAGAGTTTAGGGAATTTGCTGAGATGTTTGATTGGAGAGAAGACCAGAAGTTGGGATTTAGTCCTTGCACAAGTAGAGTTTTCTTACAATAATTCAGTGAACAGGAGTATAGGAAAGACACCTTTTGAGATTGTTACTGGAGTTCATCCTAGAGGTATATCAAAGTTGAGAGACATCAGTATGGAAGATAAGAGGAGTGAAAAAGCAGAAGAATTTGTAGAACATATGAAGAAAGTGCATACTCAAGTGAAACAACAATTGGAAGACATGAACCAAAAGTATAAGGAGAAAACAAATGAAATGAGGAGACATTAGGAATTTGAAGTTGGAGATGAAGTGATGGTATATTTGAGGAAGGAGATATTTCCAATTGGCACATACAACAAGCTGAGGATAAGGAAGTTTGGACCTTGTAAGATTTTGAAGAAGTTTGATTCAAGAAATGCATATGAAGTAGAGTTACCAGATGGCATGGCTATATCGCCTATATTCAAAATTGAAAACCTACATTAGTATTATGAACTAGAATTCAGTGAAGACAAAACAACAAAATTGGAGAATTAGTTTCCTAAACAACAGTCAGATGAGATTGAGGAGATTCTGGATATCAGAGATGGGAGAAAAACTCATGGAAGACAGTACAAAGAGTACCTTGTGAAGTGGAAAGGTAGACCAGTGGAGGATTCTTCTTAGATTTCTTAGGCTAAGGTTGACCATCTTGGTTTTCCTTTGGCCCCAACAAAGTGAGGGGCTCACTTTTCATTAACCCCAGATGTCTGATGCAGGAGTATCCTTGGTTCTTAGCAATCTTGCATCAACCAAAAATATTTTCCTTTTAGTTTTGTTCTTATTTTTTCCTTGCTTACTTCATGTTGGTGGACTCATCATATTTGCTCACTAGACCCTACAAATCTTTGTGTACATCGTGGGCATGTTCATTTTCTTTATTCCAAGATTTGAGCATGATTGGATCTTTTTCTAGCAAGTTATCGATTTCGGATTTCATGGAAGTTTCTTGAATCAATACCGAAATAGTTCTCAAGCTTATCAACTAATTTGATCATTCGTGGATCATCCCCGTGACTTGTGGATCTCAATGGTGTGATTTTCCATGGAGTGTCCCTAACCTTCCTTATAGGTCCACACTTCATTCTATGCACCTATTGATAGAGTAATTCAAATTTGAGGCTGACCTATTCATGCACATGTTACATTTTCTTTCCTTGGATAATGTGATGATCTTTGGTTGACGTGGATGTTTCTAGAATCGTGGATAAAGTATAAAACTTGTAATCGATCATTAGAACAAGGATATTTTTTGAGAATTAGTTGATTGAGTAGATTAAGATTGATCCAAATTGTAAGAGTTCAACTCGCATATAGGAGCATATGGGAATGTTGCAATATTGAACATGTTATATTATGCCTGGGTATGTGCAAGATCATAATGGAAAAAACAAGCCCTTAAGTGACAAAAAAATAAGAAAAATCAGAGTTAGGCAACTTGATGTAAAAATTTGAATAAGTTATCTATATTATATCAAAAATATGTAAGAATAGAATTTGTAGCAAATTGAATGTTGTTTCTAAACTACTAGGTTTGTTTAATATATATATATATTTGGTGAAAATTTTGAAATTTCAATGCAATAGTAATTAAATTTCAAGGAAAAAATAAGAAGTAGGTGTTTGTCTGACCACCCTAACCACAATAAAATGATAATATTTTTTTACAAGATTTTATATATAAGTAGAGGACTCATGTCGCGATGTGATGCATTTCTTTTGTAATTTTTTTCCAAGTAAATAATTAATTATGAATTTTTTACTACAACTTTTAAAAAATATAAAAAAATCGTATGTCTGACCACCTTAACTTGGTCAAAACTTCATGAAATTCAATTTTTCTTTTATTAATCCTATAGTATGTGAAGCATAGAATGTGACACATGTTTTGGATTAAAAAAATATGATACCATTTGAAAGCTATATATGTTTTTCAATCAGTCTATCAATCAAGACTTTAGTCATAATTTGAATAGAAAATGAATAATAATTACTTATTAAATTCAAAGTAAAGCATAATTTATATTGGTGGAAAGTTGAGAATCTCCTTTAAAAACCCTTTTCATTTCATCAATTTTGGGTAGAAAAAAAATCGTCAGCCACATACCCATCATATTGCCACTTTTTGGCCCATCATGATCCTGCACATACTCACCTATGAGCCAAATCTATAAGCCTAGATGTTACTGACCAAATGTAACTAAGATTTCTATTAATGAGAATATTTGCATCTGCATTTTCCTCCATATTTTGTGTTGATTTTGTTGTCTTACTTTTGTTGCACAGTCTGGATTGTTCTCTTTGAGGATCCTCCTACCATGGCTACGTCAGAGAGAGACTTAGTGAGAGCATAGGTAGAGGGGGAGGCCAATGCTAGGATAGAGGCCAAATATTATATGAGTGCCTATTTCAGAGAGGTGCCTGATCCAACATGGAGGGTACCACCATACGTCTGAGCAGTGTCGTAGATGCTAGCACCCTCACACTTAGGGGCCACACACACATGAGGATATAGTAGTTATCATGAGACACCCCCCCGAGGTTGAGGTTCCATGCTAGACTCCCTCAAAGGTCAGATGCCAAGAGAAATGGTTAGATGGAGCTAGGGGGTACAAGATCCATGTTTTTGGACAGGTGCAGGGTGGATGGGTAGGTCATGCAGACAAAGGCTATAGATTTTTTCATATAGATTTCAGCGATTGATTGATTCATTTATTCATTATTCATTATTCATTTAGGAAACCATGGTGTGGCAGATGTAGTCTCTATATCTGATTATTCACCTACACTTGTACCTTTATTCAATGGGCTTTGATGGATATCATGATGGACTATTATTATGTATTTGCATGGACTTTTATGATCTTTATTATGGACTATGCTAGAGACGTGATAGACATTATATATTTTTGATATATATATATGATACACGATGGATATTTTTGAAACAATGTGATTATTATGTGATGCCATGGATGTTTATTATGCTCATGTGTATGTTGATGATTATAATGTATGCATGTAATGATGATGATTTATGCCTACGTCTATGTGAAATGTATGGATTATATATATATTACGTCTAATGCCTTTGGATGCAGGATGTGATGGATGATTTATGATATTATGATATATGCTATAGATGTGATACTAATGGTGTGTAATGTATGTGGTGATGTTAGTATGATTTATGACGTATGCATATGAGATATGATATGATGATGGAATGTGCTATGGATAATCATGTATGTATGATGTGATATGAAAATGCAATGTGATGCAATGGATGAAAATATGTGATGTATGCATATGTGATAATGTTATGGATGGATGTGATAAATGTGATGTAATGCAATGTATGTGGTGAAATTGTAACATAGATTTTAGGACCCGAAATGCTTGCTCTCTTCCTAAGTTTTTCACCTAGAAAGAGAGAGATTTAGATCCTAAAATGCTAGATGTACATTCAAATAAGGAAAAATGTGATGTGATGTGATGAAAATGGAGTGATATAAGTGTTTCTAAACTATGAAATTGATCAAACATGCATGCAAAACCTAAGAATTATGAATTGTTTGAAAACACAATGTGATATGCAAAAATGAACTAGAAATGAATGCAAAACTTAACAGAAATGAATCAAACTAAAAGTGTGCACTTGGGATATTGATGGAGGATGGAAAATACTTCTAAGATGATTTTGATACTAAAATTTAAGCATGGTGGGACTCACTCACCAAGCATGGTGAATCAATCCTAGTTCTGGGTAACTATATCAGAGCCTATTTCTGACAAAAGGGTACTCAGAAATGTAAAAATACAAAATTTGACCTAGGGGTGGGAATCATTAACCACCCTTGGTGAATGAGTCAACTTTTTAATTTCTAATTTTTCAAAAGTGGATTCTAAGGCTTCTAATCTGCACTTTGATGCCCTAGAGGTGTCCGCTTTCGAAACTCTGATTTACGGGTCTAAAAATGGATTTTTGTTGATATTGTGACTTGATGAATGAGGAGAAGACTTTAAAAACCTTGAAAATTTATCTTCAATGATTCCTAAGCTTTCAAGAGTCCTAAATCTGCATACAAACAACACAAGAAGAGAGATTGTTGATTGTTAGGGCATGGGGGTTTGCCAAGGCAAACCCGTTTAGGTAATTAAACCAAATTGATGAAATAAGTAAATGAAGCATGTCATAATGGAAGTGATTACCTTATCATGATGATTTTATCTTGGATGTCTGTAGTAACACATGTAAAATCAGCCCTTGAATGCTTTAGAATGCTAATTTGAAGATCTCTAATGGATAAACCTTGACTTGCTTGACTTGAAATAGAAGATGGATGATGAATTGATGATGAGAGGTATAATAATGAGATTAGATAGATGGAAGATGTCAAAATTAGGGTAAAAATACTTATTTATAGTCAATTGTGCCTTAGTACTCATTCATACTACATCACAGACCGACATGTAGTGAAAATAAACTTTAAATTTCACTTTTTCCTGCTCAAGGCTCAAAATGGGGGCTAGATAGGACTCATTCATGAAGCATGGTCAATGGGTCCCACATGGATGGGACTCATTTTCCAAGCATGGCGAATGGGTCCAACAGGGGCCATTCTGACATCTATGAAGCTAAGGAGATAGGAAACAAGGTTTAGATTGCTATCTTGTCAGGTATTTGATTAATTAAAGCCCCAAGATGCACAATATGGGTAAAATAGGACTTGTTAGTGATGATGTAAATGTTGGATAGGGCTTGGGACACATAAATCAATGTGAAAGTGTAATTAAATGCACTTTACAACACTAAAATAAGGTCCACATAGCCTCGAAATGCTCAAGAACCAATGTGAATGTATAAATCACATTACAACACTAGTTTATCACTAAGTTCACATTAATAATATTCTAAATTGAGGTAATAATGTAATTAAACACATTTTATAATGTTGAATTAGGGAGAAATAAGTTAATTAAGTCTAGAAAAGCGTGAAAGCATCTTACAAGACTTCACAACACCTTTACAAGACATTAATAAAAGTATGTTGTTTGATTTGCAAGGGTCCAAGACCTAGTGTGGACACATAAAATTCCTCACAACACTAGATTAGGGCCTCATTAAGTCTGATTATAATGAATTAATCTCATGTCAAGCAGCAGGTCCAATTTTTGACGGTACATAAATGAACTAATATGTTTAGAATAATAACTCTAAACAATCTTAAAATGATATGAAATGAAATGATAATGGAATACAATGAACTTAAAATGCTTAGAATAACCAATCTATATTAATCTAAACAACTTAAGATGATAATGCAATAGAAAATGAAATGGAATGAACTTAAGATGTTTAGACTAATAGATCTACATTAATCTAAAAAACTTAATATGATAATGAAAATGATAATGCAATGAGATGAAATGATATGAAATGAACTTAAGATGATTAGTGTTGACGATGATTTTACTCGCGGCAAACAGGTGAATGAATTCTTCATGGACAAGACTGCAAAGAGCCTGTCCTTCTTGAAAGATATGGAAAAAAGACAACCTGAAGGGGAATTTAGCATTAATAGGGAAAATATTGGCTTTCATTCAATCCCAAGTATCTAATAACCAGGTCATGGTTGCACTAGGGTCACTCTCAGGTACTAATGTGATATTGTTGCTAATCTCAAAGGGACTATGGTTGTTTCTTGAATATTTTAGGTGTAAATTCCATATTGAAACAATGAGTTCAAATATCATGAAACCAAAAGATTTTCCATAAAATTTCATGAATATTAAAAATTATTTGCTATCACTTAAGTAGATTTAGCATTAAGCATTCAACAATTTTATGGAAAAAAATATTTTAAATAAAATTTCTTCCATTTAGTTAAATTTTGGAACATTTTCAAATATTTAAACATCTATTCTAAAACAAAGTATAAAAAAATACTGAAAAATTAAAAGTTTCTCCCGGTTATTCTCCATGGATTCCCCAAAGAATTAATTAAAATAGAGAAAACCACTTTATACTTCACCAGATTGCTTCACAATTACATATAAAACAGTGCAAGCTTTTAAAGAGAGGGGTTTCGTTTCTAGACACCAAGTAGGTTTTGTATGCACCCTTAAATAGCACAACATACAGTCTTGTTCGACCAAACTAACAAAACCAACTACAAAAGATATTGAGATAGGTAGCTATCTAACAACCTCTGATATTAATTAATGTCTACATGCATACAAAGTTTTACGTTGGAATGGTTCAAAAAATAGGAAAAAAAATAAAAATTAAAAGTTTATGCTCCTCTAACATCCACAAATTCTAAACTTCAAAATAAAAATGAGGATCCTCTGGCCTTTTATAGAACACAAGGCTTAGATAAGATAAGACAACTACATGACAGGGAATCTGAGGGACCAATCTCTTCAATGCATGTGGAATGTAGTGACCAATAGGAGAATTGTAATTGAAGTGAATGGAAGTCAACTCCAATTACATGTTGAAGCTCTTCGGGTGTTGATCTAGAATCTTTGCCAGGATGATACTTCGAATCATGGTAGTGTGTAATGAATTCCAATACATTCAAAATGAAAAGGTGGAATTTTCGCCCCCTACACATCGCTTGGCTATGGTTTTATCACTCTTGGGAATAGGCTCTCCCAAAAATAGGCATTTGTCTCCACCACATGTGAAATACCGAGATCCCTAGCATTTTGGTGGACTCAAATCCATCTACATTATAATATTCCAGAGTGATCAAACTAGACTAAAAATTATTCCATCCATGATTCAAGTTTTCCTGACCCTCCATACCCGAACTTTGCATCACAATCTGCATCTCCTACAATCGCAAATTTCGTACATTAAATCCCTTTTAAAAAAATTATAACATCTCATGTAAATAAAACCATCATTCTAATGTTAGTACAAAAATCTCATAATCACATGCCTTTCAAAAAGCATTTCATGAATCCTCATACATATACCAAATTACCAAGATCATTAGATAAATTTAAAATTTTAACATTTCACTTCACATTGCAACCGGGTACCTAGTATTCAACTTTACCCACTTACTTTCCCAAACCTCAGTTATACCAGAACTCCATTATACTGGAATCCTTCATATTGGAATGTTTCATACCATAATAGAGGCTTCCATTCAAATTTGCATTATCTTTTTCCTTTTCCATGTTTTTGGTGCCCGAAACACTTACATTGCAAAGTACTTTTATTATCAAAGATTTTCTCCTTTCACTTCTAGTGACCTTCGAATTTGCTAGCTCCTACCATAATAGTTATATTTTTTCTCTTGGGGCATGTTGTGAGACCACACAGCAACTTGCAACCAATAAAACCAAATTTAAACCAAACTTGAAGTTAAATCACCAGTTATAAATTAAAACTTATGCATATTTTAAAACAATAACTTCTACCTTCACCTAGATTATGGCATGAAGAAATAAAACTCCACCAGAAACATCCATGTGTGCTCTGATTAATTCTAGTTTTCAAAACTTAGTAAAAATAATCAGTTCATTAATATTGAACTACATAATATAGTAATCCTCCAAATCCAACCAAGGATAGAGCCTTGCTGCTAGTCAAGCATCCATAGCTCCAACAAGGTTATCTCTTTAATTCCCCAAACATAGCGCTATTGCCGGTTAGGCATCCATAGCCCTGATAGAGTTATTTGTATAGCCTAAAGAGTTGATATCATTTTTTTTTAGATATGGCAATGATAACTCATTTTTCACTTTTGATATTTCAATGATAGCTCTTTTATCAACTTGCAAGCAATGAAGAACCACTATTAGGTTGGGAATTATAATGGTAGTGAAGGTTAATTTTTCATTTTTCATTCAATGTAAATCCCTTCATCAATTCACTACTTCCCAAAAACTCATTTAATGATTCCCTGTAGGTGTGTGTTTCCAACTAAATTTCACTAATTTATGCCAAATCCTTGCTAATTATAGCCCACTATATGTTAAAAAATATGCATAAATTACAATTTAGTGATAGACAACTTAATCACCAAATTCAAATCTAAATTTAGAAACATCAGTTACCACCTTTCTGATTAAATTTATGGCAACTACTAAAATTTCTGCTAGCTATTTTGACTTGACAGTGTTGTACTTCATTAATGGATCAAAAATGTCATGATTACCTTGAAACACGATCACATTATTCTGCATTAAATTTGCACACCTTATTCAACACGTATTATCTCTTCAACTTACTCAAGTGATGACATGTAGTGCCTTGCTGACTCCACTTTCCTTTACATTTTGTACACATAACACCTCCATAACTAATACGACTCTTTTAAACAATTTGAAATGACCACTATTAATTTCAAAATCTTCAACTTGCTTGATTTGCAATCTCTGTACTTCTTAGATTTGAAGAAATTTTCTACTAGATATGTGTAAAGAATTAATTTTATTTAACCTTTAATTCTGAAGATAATTATCCAATTACCACCTTGCTTACGATTTCCAAAAAAAAAGGAAATTATTCTTGAGGAAACTATGTATTGCAATTTTCTTATGGCTCTCTATAAATTTGTACATTTCTTCTTGAATTCTTCACACTTTTCCCTTTTCTCCTTTTCCATTTTTTTTTGCAATTCTGTTTTGTGTCTTTGAATTTGCTTCTTAGTCATGGATACTCCAATTTTCTTAGGTAGTTCTCATAGAAAAAATGTTTTCTTAGGGAGCATCAGATCACAAAGGCTTGAAAAGGTCTTCTTCATTAGGAATTCTAGTTTTACTATGCCAAATTTATGCTTAGTCCTTGGGGGAAGATATGTTGTATCCACCCGCTATTTTTCATTTTTACTCTAACATAGATTCTCACTTTGTAGCATCACTTTTGGACATTGGGCTACTTGTTGAAGATGTTCACATTGCTGCCAACTTGATAATGAAACCTTAATTCCTGGAGAATTTGGATACCATTTTAGTTGTTTCATATCCGACCATTGGGATTCCCTCCATGGATGATATTCCTCAGTCCTTGGAACATAGGGAAGTGGTTCCACTTCAACCCTTTCTTACTAATCTCCATATCCAAAACTTTGAAGCTCACTAGGAACTCTCCTACATAGGGTATTTAGCCCTGATGGAAGATGTGTTCCACATCGACTGAATGGCTACTATCGTCTGCAACTTTTCTCACTCTCTTTTGACTCTTTTTTGAATTTTTGAACGAGGATTTCCTATATCTGATGTATATACATCACACACACACACACACACACACACACACACATATATATATTAGTACATTTTCAAAGCGTGTTTAATTGTGTATGTCTTTATTATTTCTCTTTCTTAGTTCAATTTTGCAAATGTTTAAATTCACTCTCATGCAAAAGATAAATTTAAGCAAAATTTTCTAATGTAAAGGCTAGACAAAAATAAAAATGAAGAAAAAAAATAAAACAAATACAAAGAAAACCCTACAAAAAGAAAACTATCCTTAACTACCCTAACTCTAACATAACAAAAGATTAACTCTAATAAAACAATTTAATTCAATTTTTGTGACTATTTCTTCTACAATTTTGGTATGAATTACAACAGGTTTGTCTCTAAATTGACTTATCCAAATTTTCAGTATTCTACTGTAACAATGAATTATCTTAAATTTTATGCATTTAAACATCATAAATTTAAAAGTGTACTTACCCATAATTTGGCTCAAATGTATGAAAACGATCTCATTAGAGATCGATTGCACATAGTTCGTCTGATGCAACCATACTGTACCTTCCTCTAGCCTTAGTCCATTTCGATGAATGGCTATGTTTATTTCTCTGCTTCCTCCTCCTCTAAAAATCTTCATATCTTCGGCCCTATTTTCACTTTGCATTTTGTTAGAAGAAGATATAGCACTATTTATATTGCTATCAGAGAGAAAAAGTAAAAACTTGATATTTTGAATCTTTTATAAAATCAGGAAAATATCTTTTTATAGTTTGTGAATTTCCAAATTGAAGCACAATACACGTGTTTCCTGCTTCTCATTATCCGCATTTTCCATGTATACATGAAATGATGATTCATCAATTCCGTTTCCTCGTTTGTGATGAAATATCTCTAAATATTGACATTCTCGCCTATTTTCCTGCAAAGCGTTAGATCTTTCTTTACAATAATCATAGTATTCCAATTGTTTTGGTATATCGGTTGATTTTTTAACATTTCCAACTTCACTAGGGAAAAATGTTTTTCTCGTTGACAATCCTTTTCTTTTAGTAGTTAAAACCTCCTCTGTTAAAGAAATTACTCTATTTATGGCCAAACTTACCCTAGTTAAAAAAATCACACTCAAGTTCACCGTGATTGGTTGTATCATGAATCCTACACTTGGTGACTTTTCCAAAAGTAAACAAACTCAAAGGATGCAAATTCTGATTAAATATTTTCCAAAGTTTTTCAACTTCCATAGTGAAAACCAACTTGCATTCAATTTCTCATTTAAAAGCTTCTTACCAAACTCAGAACTAATATTCTGAAACACAATTCTCCAATTCCAGGGAATGATACCTAAAGTATTAAAGAGAGGCTCTCCTTCTAGCAATAGCTCCCTATTGATGATGATTTTACTCGCAACAAATAGGGTGAATAAATTCTTCACAGAAAATACCATAAAGAGCCTATCCTTCTTGAATGATATGGCTAAAGGGGAATTTTGCATTAATAGGGCAAAGATTGTCTTTCGTTCAATCCCAAGTCTCCGATAACCAGGTCATGGTTGCACTAGGGTTGCTCTTGGGTATTGATGTGATATTGCTATTAATCTCAAAGGGAGTATGGTTGTTTCTTGAATATTTTAGGTGTAAATCCCAGATTGAACAATGAGTTCAAACATCATGAAACCAAAAGATTTTCCATAACATTTCATGAATATCTATTCTAAAAAAAAGTATAAAAAGTACTAAAAATTAAAAGTTTCTTTTGGTTATTCTCCATGGATGCCCCAAAGAATTAATTAAAACAGAGAAAACCACTTTATATTTCACTAGATTGCTTCACAGCTACATATAAAATGATGCAAGTTTTTAAAGAGAGGGGTTTCATTTATGGACACCGAGTAGGTTCAATATGCACCCTTAAACGGTGCAGTATACAGTCTTGTTCGGCAGAACTAATAAAACCAACTACAAAAGATACTGATATAGGTAGCTATCTAACAATCTCTAATATTAATTAATGTCTACGTGCATACAATGTTTTATGCCAAAATGGTTCAGAAAATAGGAAAAAAGAACAAAACTTAAAATTTTATGCTCCTTCGACATCCACAAGTTTTGAACTTCAAACTAAAAATGAGGATCCTCTGGCCTTTTATAGAACACAAAGCTCAGATAAGATAAGACAACTACATGAGAGGGAATCTAAGGGACCAATCTCATCAAGACACATGGAATGTAGTGACCAATAGGAGAATTGTAATTGAAGTCAATGGAAGTCAGCTCCAATTACATGTTGAAGCTCTTTGGGTGTTGATCTAGAATCTTTGCTAGGATGATACTTCGAATCATGGTAATGTGTAGGGACTTTCCATACATTCAGAATGAAAAGGTGGAATTTGTTCCCCCTACACATCGCTTGGCTCTGGTTCTATCACTCTCAGGAACGGGCTCTCCCAAAAATAGGCATTTGTCTCCACCACATGTGAAATACCGAGATCCCCAACATTCTGGTGGACTCAAAGCCTTTTGCATTATAATATTTCAAAGTGATCAAACTAGACTAAAAATTATTCCATCCATGATTCAAGTTTTCCTAACCGTCCATACCCAAACTTTGCATCACAATCTGCATCTCCTGCAATCACAAATTCCATACATTAAATCCCTTTAAAAACATTTATAACACCTCATGTAAATAAAACCATTATTCCAATGTTAGTACAAAAATATCATAATCACATGACTTTCAAAAATCATATCATGAATCCTCATATATATATATCGAATTACTGGGATCATTAGATAAATTTAAAATTTTAACATTTCACTTCACATTGCAACCGGGTACCTGATACCTGGTATTCAGCTTTACCCACTTAGTTTATTCAACCTTGGTTATAGTGGAACTCCATTATACCAGACTCCTTCATATTGGAATGCTTCATACTAGAATGGAGCCTTCCGTTCAAATTTGCATTATCTTTTTCCTTTTCCATGTTTCCGGTACCTAGTTTCCAAGGCCCGAAACACTTAGATTGCGAAGTACTTTTATTATCAAATATTTTCTCCTTTCACTTCTAGTGACCTTCGAATTTTCTAGCTCTTGCCATAATAGTTATATTTTTTCACTTGGGTCCCCAAGTTTTTTAAGTATTGGGGCGTGTTGTGAGACCACACAACAACTTGCAACCAATAAAACCAAATTTAAACCAAACTTGAAATTAAATCACCAGTTGTAAATTAAAACTTATGCATATTTTAAAACAATAACTTCTACCTTCACCTAGATTATGGAATAAAGAAGTAAAACTCCACCGGAAACATCCATGTGTGCTCTAATTAATTCTAGTTTTTGGAACTTAGTAAAAAGAATTAGTTCATTAACATTGAACTACATAATATAGTAATCCTCCAAAGCCAACCAAGGATAGAGCCTTGCTGCTAGTCAAACATCCATAACCCTGACAAGGTTATCTTCGTAATTCCCCCAAACATAGCTCTACTGACGGTCAGGTGTCCATAGCCCCGATAGAGTTGATATCTTTTCTTTTTTTTAGATATAGCAATGATATCTCTTTTTTCATTTTTGATATTTCAATGATAGCTCTTTTATCAACTTGCAAGCAATGAAGCACAGCTATTAGGTTGGGAATTACAATGGTAGTGAAGGTTACTTTTTTATTTTTCATTCAATGTAAATCCCTTCATCAATTCACTACTTCCCAAAAAATAATTTAATGATTCCCTGTAGGTGTGTGTTTCTAGCTAAATTTCACTAATTTATGCCAAATCCTAGATAACTTTAGCCCAATATATGTTAAAAAATATGCATAAATTAAAATTTAGCAATAGACAACTTAATCACCAAATTCAAATCTAAATTTAGAAACATCAGTTATCACCCTTTCGTTTAAATTGGTTGCAACTACTAAAATTTCTACTAGCTATTTTGACTTGACAACGTTGCACTTCAATAATGGATCAGAAATTGCATGATTACCTTGAAACACAGTCACATTATTCTGCATTAAATTCGCATGCCTTATTCGGCACGTATTATCTCTTCAACTTACTCAAGTGATGACATGTACTACCTTGCATAATTCATTTTCCTTTGCATTCTACACGCATAACACCTCCATAATTAATACTGATCTTTTAAACAATTTGAAATGACCACTATTAATTTCAAAATCTTCAACTTGCTTGATTCACAATCTCTGTACTGCTTAGATTTGAAGCAATTTTCTACCTAGATATGTGTAAATAATTAATTTGATTTAACCTTTAATTCTGAAGATAATTATCCAACTACCACCTCGCTTACGTTTTCTAAAAAAAAGGAAATTATTCAAGACAACTATGTACCACAATTTTCTTATGGCTCTCTATAAATTCATGCATTTCTTCTCAAATTCTTCACACTTTTTCCTTTTCTCCTTTTCCATTTTGTTTCTTCAATTTCGTTCTATCTTTAAATTTTCTTATTAGCCATGGATACTCCAATTTTCTTAGGTTGTTCTCGTAGATAAAATGTTTTCTTAGGGAGCATCACATCACAAAGGCTTGAAAAGGCCTTCATTAGGAATTCCAATTTTACTATGCCATATTTATGCTTAGTCCTTGGGGAAAGATATGTTGCATCTAGCTACTATTTTAGTTTTTACTCTAACATAGCTTCTCACTTTGTAGCATCACTTCTGGACATTGGGCTACCTATTGAAGATGTTTGCACTACTGCCAACTTGATAGTGAAACCTAAATTTTTGGAGAATCTGGATACCATTTTAGCTGTTGCACATCTGACCATTAGGATTCCCTCCATGGATGAAATTCCTTGGTTCTTGGAACACAGGGAAGTGGTTCCACTTCTGCCCTTTCTTACTAATCTCCATATCCAAAACTTTGAAGCTCACTGGGAACTCGCCTACATAGGGTATTTAGCCGTGATGGAATAGGCATCCCACATCAACTGAATGGCTACTATCATCTGCAACTTTGCTCACTCTCTTTTTGACTCTTTTTTTAATTTTTTGAACGAGGATTTTTGATATCTGATGTATATACATGGTACACACACACACACATATATCTTTTTTAGTACATTTCAAAGCGTGTTTTACTGTGTATGGCTTTATTATTTCTCTTTCTCAATTCAATTTTGCAAATGTTGAAATTCACTCTCATGCTTAAGATAAATTTAAGCAAGAATTTGCTAATTTAGAGGCCAGACAAAAGAAAAAAAACAATAAATAAATAAATGAAGAAAACAAAAAGAAAACCCTACAAAAATAAAACTAACCTTAACTACCCTAACTCTAACATAACAAAAGATTAACTCTAATAAAGAAATTTAATTCAATTTCTATGGCCATTTCTTCTACAATTTTGGTATGAATTACAATAGATTTGTCTTTAAATTCACTTATCAAAAATTTTCAATTTGAACATCATAAATTCAAAAGTGCACTTACCCATAATTTGGCTCAAATGTATGAAAACAATCTCATTAGAGATTGATTGCACACATTTCGTTTGATGCGACCATACTATACCTTCCTTTAGTCCTAGTCCATTTCCATGAATGACTGTGTTTATTTCTTTGCTTCCTCCTTCTCTAAACATCTTAATATCTTCAACCCTGTTTTCACTTTGCATTTTGTTAGACCAAGATATATCACTATTTATATTGCTATCAGAGAGAGAAAAAGTAAAAACTTGATATTCTGAATCTTTTATAAAATTAGGAAAATAACTTTTTATAGTTTGTTAATTTCCAACTTGAAGCACAATACATGCGTTTCTCGCTTCTCATTATCCACATTTTCCACGTATACAGGAAATGATGATTCATTAATGCCGTTTCCTCGTTTGTGATGAAATGTCTTTGAATCTCGATATTCTCACCTATTTTCCTGCAAAGCGCTAGAATTTTCTTTATAATAATCACATTTTTCCAACTGTTTTGGTATATCGGTTGATTTTTTAACATTTCCAACTTCACTAGGGAAAAATGTTTTTCTCGTTAACAATCCCTTTCTTTTAGCAGTTAAAACCTCCTCTGCTAACAAAATTACTATATTTATGGCCACACTTACCCTAGTTTAAAAAATTATTCACTCAAGTTCACCGTGATCTGTTGTATCATAAAACCTACACTCGGTGACTCTTCCAAAAGTAAACAAACTCAAAGGATGCAGTTTCTGATTAAAAAATTTCAAAAGTTTTTCAACTTCCATAGTGAAAACCAACTTGCATTTAATTTCTCATTTACAAGCTTCTTACCAAACTGAGAACTCGTATTTTGAAACACAATTCTCCAATTCCAAGGAATGATAGCTAAAGTATTAAAGAGAGGCCATCCTTCTAGTGCCAACTCCCTATTGATGACAATTTTACTTGCAGCAAACATGGCAAATAATTTCTTCATAGACAAGACCGCAAAGAGCCTATCCTTCTTGAAAGATATGGAACAAAGACAACCTAAAGGGGAATTCTGCATTAACAAGGAAAAATTTGGCTTTCGTTCAATCCCAAGTATCTTATAACCAAGTCATGCTTGCACTAGGGTCGCTCTCGGGTATTGATGTGATATTGCTATTAATCTGAAAGGGACTATCGTTGTTTCTTGACTATTTTAGGTGTAAATTCCAGTTTGAAAAAGTACTGAAAAATTAAAATTTTCTCCCGGTTATTCTCCATGGATTCCCCAAAGAATTAATTAAAATAGAGTAAACCGCTTTATACTTCACCAGATTGCTTCATAGTTACATATAAAATAGTACAAGCTTTTAAAGAGAGTAGTTTCATTTTTGGACACTGAGTAAGTTCTATATGCACCCTTAAACAACGCAACATACAGTCTTGTTCGACCAAACTAACAAAACTAGCTACAAAAGATACTGAGATAGGTAGCTATCTAACAAGCTCTAATATTAATTAAGGTCTATGCGCATACAAATTTTTATGCTGGAATGGCTTGGAAAGCAAGAAAAAAGAACAAAACTTAAAATTTTATGCTCCTCCGACATCCACAAATTTTGAACTTCAAAATAAAAATGAGGATCATCTGGCCTTTTATAGAACACAAGGCTTAGATAACATAAGAAAAATACATGAGCGAGAATCTAAGGGACCAATCTCATCAAGGCACGTGGAATGTAGCTACCAATAGGAGAATTGTAATTGAAGTCAATGGAAGTCAACTCCAATTACATGTTGAAGCTCTTCGGGTGTTGATCTAGAATCTTCGGTAGGATGATACTTCGAATCATGGTAATGTGTAGGTACTTTCCATACATTCAGAATGAAAAGGTGGAATTTTTTCCCCCTACACATCGCTTGGCTTTGGTTTTATTACTCTCAGGAATGGGCTCTCCCAAAAATAGGCATTTGTCTCCACCACATGTGAAATACCGAGATCCCCAACATTCTGGTGGACTCAAAGCCATCTCAATTATAATCTTCTAGAGTGATCAAACCAAAATGAAAATCATTCCATCCATGATTCAATTTTTCTTGACCGTCCATACCCAAACTTTGCATCACAATCTACATCTCCTACAATCACAAATTCCATACATTAAATCCCTTTAAAAACATTTATAACATCTCATGTAAATAAAACCATTATTCCAATGTTAGTACAAAAATATCATAATCACACACCTTTCAAAAAGAATATCATGAATCCTCATATATATACCGAATTACCAGGATCATTATATAAATTTAAAATTTTAACATTTCACTTCACATTGCAACCCAGTACCCGATACTTGGGATTCAACTTTACCCACTTACTTTCCTAGACCTCGATTAAAATGGAACTCCATTATACATGAATCTTTCATATTGGAATGGTTAATACCATAAGGGAGCCTTCTAATCAAATTTGCATTACCTTTTTCCTTTTCCATGTTTCCAGTACCCAGTTTTCGGTGCTCAAAACATTTACATTGCGAAGTACTTTTATTATCAAAGATTTTCTCCTTTCACTTCTAGTGACCTTTGAATTTGCTAAATCCTGCCATAATAGTTATATTTTTTCACTTGGGTCCCCAGGTCTTTTCAGTCTTGGGGCGTGTTGTGAGACCACACAACAACTTGCAACCAATAAAACCAAATTTAAACAAAACTTGAAATTAAATCACAAGTTATAAATTAAAAATTATGCATATTTTAAAACAATAACTTCTACCTTCACCTAGATTCTGGCATAAAGAAGTAAAACTCCACTGGAAACATCCGTGTGCTCTAATTAATTCAATTTTTTAGAACCTAGTAAAAAGAGTAAATTGATTAACATTGAACTACATAATATAGTAATCCTCCAAATCCAACCAATGATAGAGACTTGCTACTAGTCAAGCGTCCATAACCCCGAAAAGGTTATCTTCGTAATTCCCCCAAACATAGCTCTACTACTGGTCAGACGTCCATAGCCTCGGTAGAGTTATTTGTATAGCCTAAAGAGTTGATATCTTTTTTTTTTTTAGATATAGCAGTGACAACTCTTTTATCAACTTGCAAGCAATGAAGCACCACTATTAGGTTAGGAATTACAGTAGTAGTGAAGGTTACTTTTTGATTTTTCATTCAATTTAAATCCCTTCATCAATTCACTACTTCCCAAAAGCTCATTTAATGATTCCCTGTAGGTGTGTGTTTCCAGCTAAATCTCACTAATTTATGCCAAATCCTAGCTAACTATAGCCTGCTATATGTTAAAAACTATGCTTAAATTAAAATTTAGAAATAGACAACTTAATCATCAAATTCAAATCTAAATTTAGAAACATTAGTTACCACCCTTTTGATTAAATTTATGGCAACTACTAAAATTTCTACTAGCTATTTTGACTTGACGGCGTTGCACTTCATTAATGGATTGAAAATGTCATGGTTACCTTGAAACATGATCACATTATTCTGCATTAAATTCGTATGCCTTATTCAACACGTATTATCTCTTCAACTTACTCAAGTGATGACATGTACTTCCTTTCCAACTTCATTTTGGTTTGCATTTTGCACACATAACACCTCCATAATTAATATGACTCTTTTAAACAATTTGAAATGACCACTATTAATTTCAAAATCTTCAACTTGCTTGATTTGAAATCTCTGTACTCCTCATATTTGAAGAAATTTTCTACCAAATATGTGTAAAGGATTAATTTGATTTAACCTTTAATTCTAAAGATAATTATCCAACTGCCACCTCGCTTATGATTTCCAAAAAAAAAGGAAATTATTCAAGGCAACTATGTACCGCAATTTTCTTACGGCTCTATAAATTCATGCATTTCTTCTCAAATTCTTTACATTTTTTTCCTTTTCTCCTTTTCCATTTTGTTTCTGCAATTCCATTTCGTGTCTTTGAATTTGCTTAGGTTGTTCTCGTAGATAGAATGTTTTCTTAGGGAGCATCACATCACAAAGGCTTGAAAAGGTCTTCTCCATTAGGACTTCCAGTTTTACTGTGCCAAATTTATGCTTAGTCCTTGGGGAAAGATATGTTGCATCTAGATGCTATTTTCATATTTACTTTGTAGCATCACTTCTAGACATTAGGCTACCTGTTGAAGACATTCACACTGCTGCCGACTTGATAGTGAAACCTGAATTCTTGGTGAATCTGGATACCATTTTAACTGTTGCACATTTGACCATTGGGATTCCCTCCATGGATGATATTCCTCAGTTCCTGGAACACAGGGAAGTGGTTCCACTTCGGCCCTTTCTTACTAATCTCTATATCTAAAAATTTGAAGCTCACCGGGAACTCACCTACATAGGGTATTTAGGCCTGATGGAAGAGGCATCCCACATCAACTAAATGGCTACTATCGTTTGCAACTTTGCTCACTATCTTTTTAACTCTTTTTTAATTTTTTGAACAAGGATTTCCGATATCTGATGTATATACATGACACACACACACACACACACACACACACACACACACACACACACACACACACACACACACACACACACACACACACACACACATATATATAAATCTTTTTTAGTACATTTTCAAAGCATGTTTTATTGTTTATAGCTTTATTATTTCTCTTTCTCAGTTCAATTATGCAAATGCTTAAATTAGCTCTCATGTGTAAGATAAATTTAAGCAGAATTTGCTAATGTAGAGGCTAGACAATAGAAAAAAAAGAAAAAAACAAAAAAAACAGAAAACCTACAAAAAGCAAACTAACCTTACTACTAACTCTTACATAACAAAAGATTAACTCTAATATAGAAATTTAATTCAATTTCTATGGCCATTTCTTCTATAGTTTTGGTACAATTAGAGTTTGTCTTTAAATTCACTTATCAAAATTTGTAGTATTCTACTGTAATAATGAATTATCTTAAATTTTCTAATTTAAACATCATAAATTTAAAAGTGTACTTACCCATATTTTGGCTCAAATGTATGAAAACGATTTCATTAGAGATCGATTGCACACATTTCGTCTGATGCAACCATATTGTACCTTCCTCCAGCCCTAGTCCATTTCCATGAATGGTTGCATTTTTTTCTCTACTTCCTCCTCTAAAAATCTTCATATCTTCGGCCCTTTTTCACTTTGCATTTCATTAGACCAAGATATATCACTATTTATATTGCTATCAGAGAGAGAAAAAGTAAAAATTGATATTTTGAATCTTTTATAAAATCAAGAAAATATCTTTTTATAGTTTGTGAATTTCCAACTTGAAGCACAATACACACGTTTCTCGCTTGATTTTCTTGCTTCTTCTCGTTATCCGCATTTTCCACGTATAAGTAAATGATGATCCATCAATGTCATTTCCTCATTTGTGATGAAATATCTCTGAATCTCGACATTCTCACCTATTTTCCTGCAAAGCATTAGAATTTTCTTTATAACAATCGTAGTTTTCCAATTGTTTTGGTATATCAGTTGGTTTTTTAACATTTCCAACTTCAGTAGGGAAAAATATTTTTCTCGTTAACAATCCCTTTCTTTTAGCAATTAAAACCTCCTCTGTTAACAAAATTTCTATATTTATGGCCAAAATTACCCTAGTTAAAAAAATTCACACTCAAGTTCATTGTGATCAGTTGTAGCATGAATCCTACACTCAATGACTCTTCCAAAAGTAAACAAACTTAAAGGATGCAGTTTCTGATTAAATTTTTTCAAAAGTTTTTCAACTTCCATAGTGAAAACCAACTTGCATTCAATTTATCATTTACAAGCTTCTTACAAAACTCAGAACCAGTATTCTGAAACACAATTCTCCAATTCTAGGGAATGATACCTAAAGTATTAAAGAGAGGCCCTCCTTCTAGCACTAGCTCCCTATTGACAACTATTTTACTTGTACCAAATAGGTTGAATAAATTCTTCATAGAAAAGACCGCAATGATCCTATCCTTCTTGAAAGATATGGAACAAAGACAACCTAAAGGGGAATTCTACATTAACATGGAAAAGATTGGCTTTTGTTCAATCCCAAGTCTCTGATAACCAGGTCATGGTTGCACTAGCGTCGCTCTTGGGTACTGATGTGATATTGGTATTAATCTCAAAGGGAGTATGGTTGTTTCTTGAATATTTTAGGTGTAAATTCTAGATTGAAACAATGAGGTCAAACATCATGAAACCAAAATATTTTCCATAACATTTCATGAATATTACAAATTCATGAATATCTATTCTAAAACAAAGTATAAAAAAGTACTGAAAAATTAAAAGTTTCTCCCGGTTATTCTCCATGGATGCCCCAAAGAATTAATTAAAACAGAGCAAACCGCTTTATACTTCACCAGATTGCTTCACAACTAAATATAAAATGGTGCAATCTTTTAAAGAGAGGGGTTTCATTTTTGGACACCGAGTAGGTTCTATATGCACCCTTAAACGACACAACATATAGTCTTGTTCGGCTAAACTAAAAAAACTAGCTACAAAAGATACTGAGATAGGTAGCTATCTAACAAGCTCTAATATTAATTAATTTCTATGTGCATACAATTTTTTATGCCGAAATGGTTCAAAAAATAGGAAAAAGATAAAAAACTTAAAAGTTTATGCTCCTCTGCCATCCACAAATTCTGAAAATAAAAATAAAAATGAGGATCCTCTAGCCTTTTATAGAACACAAGGCTCAGATAAGATAAGACAACTACATGAGAGGGAATCCAAGGGACCAATCTTGTCAAGGAACGTGGAATGTAGTGACCAATAGGAAAATTGTAATTGAAATCAATGGAAGTCAACTCCAATTACATGTTGAAGCTCTTGGGGTGTTGATCTAGAATCTTCATCGGGATGATACTTTGAATCATGGTAATGTGTAGGGACTTCCCATACATTCAGAATGAAAAGGTGGAATTTTTTCCCCCTAAACATTTCTTGGCTCTAGTTCTATCACTCTCAGGAATGGGCTCTCCCGAAAATAGGCATTTTTCTCCACCACATGTGAAATACTGAGACCCCCAACATTCTGGTGGACTCAAAGCCATCTCCATTATAATCTTCCAAAATGATTGAACTAGACTGAAAATTATTCCATCCATGATTCAAGTTTTCCTGACCATCCATACCCGAACTTTGCATCACAATTTGCATCTATTGCAATCACAAATTCCATACATTAAATCCCTTTAAAAAAATTTATAACATCTCATGTAAATAAAACCATTATTCCAATGTTAGTACAAAATTATCATAATCACACACCTTTCAAAAAGCATATCATGAATTCTCATACATATACCGAATTACCAGGATCATTAGATAAATTTAAAATTTTAACATTTCACTTCACATTGCAACCTGGTACCCAGTACCTGGTATTCAACTTTTCCCACTTACTTTCCCAGACCTCGGTTATACCAGAACTCCATTATACCGGAATCCTTTATACTGAAATGATTCATACCAGAATGGAGCCTTCCATTCAAATTTGCATTACCTTTTTCCTTTTCCATGTTTTTGGTACCGGTTTCTGGTGCCCAAAACACTTACATTGCGAAGTACTTTTATTATCAAAGATTTTCTCCTTTCACTTCCGGTGACCTTCCAATTTTCTAGCTCCTTCCATAATAGTTATATTTTTTCACTTGGGTCCCCAAGTCTTTTCATTCTTGGGGTGTTGTGAGACCACACAACACTTAGACTAACAAATCTATATTAATCTGAACAACTTAAGATGATAATGAAAATGACAATGCAATGAGATGAAATGAAATGGAATGAACTTAAGATGTTTAGACTAATAGATCTACATTAATATAAACAACTTAAGATGATAGTGAAAATGATAATACAATGAGATTAAATGATATGAAATAAACTTAAGATGCTTAGACTAACAGATCTATATTAATTTGAACAACTTAAGATGATAATGAAAATGGTAATGCAATGGATAATGAATCCAAGTGAACAATGATAGGTGTGACAATGTACCACATAGTGAGATGAATGATGAGGGGTGTGACACTGCACCTGTCAAAACCATAGGAATCTTGATAGGAAGAAAAGGTGGGGGAAGAAAATTTGCACAACCAAAAGCACTAACCATAGGCTAGAGAAAGAATGGATGGTGATAAAAGAAATGCAATGCGAGGGTAAATGAAATGAAAACCTAATGCCATTTTTCCATTTTAGGAGTACTGATGTTTGCTATAGCATAAGAAACAACAAGAAAGAAGGCTATCCCAACACCTCAAAGTTGCAATGGCTTTGGTCGGGCCAAGTATTAGGATAACCACAAACAAAAAGGATGCCCTAGCATAACACAAGACTACGGGAGTCTTGGTGGGTACTACGTGGGACAACCGAGAAGACAAGATCACACAAAAAATCAGATATGCCCCTATGGTTACCTGTCAAAGTGCACCATGATATGATGGATCATGGTGACCCTGACAAAGTATAATAGGAAGCTCAAATGATAAACAAAATGTCAAAAGAACCAAAAGATCACAACAAATTTCAAATGTCATTTTCCATAGGATTAGTAGGTGGATGGCATTGATGCAGTCTAATTTAGGAAGGATACATCCTGTTAAGACCAAGGATGGAGGGTAGATTAGGTGATCAACATGACTCAAGATACGTAAAACCAATTGGACCTCATGATATTAGTGGATTTTGATTTTAGGAACTAGCTAAATAAGGACACACTTGACAACATGACATGACACCTAGAAACACCCTAAAGACCTAGGGGCTTGGGGGTTGATCAAAGATTACCCTTACCTACATGAAAGCACAGAGCCCTCATAGTTCAATAAAAGACTAACGAATGACCATGGATAAAATCAGAAAGAGGACAATGGAGACCTTGATGGATAACAAAGATAGGACAGACAAATGCCCTGAGGGCTGATCAAATGATTAGCCTTGCCTGCGTAAAAGTGCAGGGGAAACATAGTTTGAAAAAATGGATGGACAGACAACATGAGACCTAATGATGACTAACACGATGGAGGATTCTCGATGAGGACACGAGACTGAAAAATGACACCGATACACAAGTGATGAAAAGCTCAGATTTAGGATAAAAGCTTAGGATTTTGGATAGCTGATCTAAATCATCCAATGCTCAATCAAAATATACCAAGTGACGGATAAGCAGATGTTGATGGGAGGATGGGTATGATAGGATATGATGATAGGATGTGAGGATAGGATATGTTGATAGGAAAAACATAAACATAAGTAAAATAGGACACAAGGGAGATAATGATTAAGCCCTCTACGAATGGTGCCTACTGCTAGGTTTTCACCAAACATACTTATCCAAGGTGCCACCAAGGGTGGTTTTCACCATAGGATGGATTATTTCTCTTTACTATCTTTGGATTATTTTTTTTACTATTTTTTTTGTATTTTTGCCAATTTTTTACTTTTTTTTGGATTTTCCTAGATAGGATAACCCAACTGACGTAGGTATAAAAAATATTTAGGTGCATGATGTTGATAGGCTCCTCTAAGGGTTCCCCCTCAGGTGTTGCAAGCCAATATGCCCCAAAACCATACTTTTCTATGACAACATATGGACCCAACCAATTTGCTTCAAACCTGCCTTTGTTTTCTCTATCCTGTTGGGTACAATGGTTCTCTTTTAGGACTAGATCGCCAACATTGAATTGGCGAGGAAAAACCTTCTTGTTTTATTTTCTACTAAAAAAATTCTAATATGCTTGGAGATGATTGTAGGCCTTGATGTGTTTTTCATCTAGGAGTTCCAGTTGACTTAACCATGTGACTCGAGCATTTTCATCACTAATGAGGTTCTTCAAAGAGATTCAAAGTGATGAGATCTCAACCTCAATGAGCAAGATAGCATCAATGCCATGGATGAGGGAGTATGGAGTAGCACCAATAGGTGTGCAGATGAATGTACGGTATGCCCAAAGGGCGAGATTGAGATGGAGGTGCCAATCTCGACTAGTGTTGTTAACAACCTTTTTAAGAATTTTGATAAGAGTTTTGTTGGTCACTTTAGCTTGGCCATTACCTTGAGGGTAATAGGGGTGGACCAACAATGTTGGATATGGTGTCTCAAAAAGGGCTTTCATGTACTAGTTTTTGAAGGGCTTACCATTGTCGGTGATGATAGTGGAGGGAATACCATATCTACAAAAAATATGGTAAAGGATAAATTTGGAAATCTGAATACCAGTGATTTGGGAGAGTGGAATGGCTTCCACCCACTTGGTAAAGTATTCAATTGTGGTGATCATGAAGTTATGAACATCAGATGATGGAGGATAAATCTTGTTGATTAAGTCAAAACCCCATTGTGAAAAAGGCCACGGTGCAATGATAGGCTTCAAATCTTGTGCAGGAGCATAGATGAGATCTGCATGTTGTTGGCATGGTACACACTTCTTCATGAAATCATAGGTGTTGTGTTCCATGGTGGGCCAATAATACCATGCTCTTCGAATCTTCTTTGCTAAGGTCATTCCATTAAAATGAGACCCACAAACACCACTATGCACCTCGTTTAAAGAAAAATGAGATTTTGATTCATTGAGGCACCGAAAGAGAGTGCCATCATACCCTCTATGATAAAGTGTATCTCCCATGATTATGTATTGGGAAGTGCATTAGATAAATGATTTGTGTTGATTTTAGGTGAGGTCAAGTGATAAGATGTTTTTGTGGAGGTAGGCATAAATTTCATGATACCAGGGTGATTTAGGACCTACAATATCACACACCATTTCATTGTCAAGGACGTTATATGTTGGGATTAATAGTTGTTCAATGAGGAACTCACAATCCTTTCAATCCTTAGGCATGTCAATGAGGGAACCAATTATCACCAAAGCATCTAATGCCTTGTTCTGGACTCCAGGAATCTACTCAAATTGGATGGAGGTGAAATATTTCTTGAAGTCATCCAACATGCATTTGTAAGGTAAAAGCTTATCATCCTTTCTTTGAAACTTGTCATTGACCTATTTAATTATCAGTTGAAAATTTCCAAAGACACATAGACGAGTGACATTCCATTGGATTGCAATTCTTAGGTCAATGATGAGAGCTTCATATTCTACGATGTTTGTGCATGGAAATTCTAGCCTAAATGACTTTGGAATATAATCACCTTGAGGGGTGACAAAGAGGACACCTGCACCAGCTCTGTTGTGAGTATATGACCCATCAAAATAGAGTGTCCATGCATATTTTTTTGAAACTATAAGGAACCCTTCGTTAGGAAACTCAGCTACTAATGGATATGTGTCTACCAAAGGAGCATTGGCCATACGACTCGTTAATGATGTTTTGGATAATATATACTTGAGTGGTTCAACTTTTGATATTAGCTTGATCAGATGACTAAGCATATAGTGGTGCAGCTTTTGTGAACTGAAAACAATTGCTAAGCAGGCTTTCTCCATGTGGGAATAGTTGAGTTCATAACCCACAAGTGTTCAAATGATATAGTAGATTGCATGCTCTTTAGAGAACTTATCATGTTGTGCCAGGAATTCCCCCAGTGTGACTGGTGAGGTTGAGATATATAGTAGGAGTGGTTTACCCGAAATGGGAGGCATTAAAATAGGTAGATTAGCCAGATGCTCCTTGATCTTGTCAAAGCCTCGTTGACACGTTGGATCCCATTTTAAGGTTATTTCTTTGCACAAGAGGTGTGTGAATGATTGGAATTTATTAGCAAGTTGGGCTATGAAGCACCTGATGCACTATAGCTTTCCTTGTATACTTCTTAATTGGTTCAAATTGTGAAGTGGAGGCATTTCCATTATGGCCTTGACCTTTGTTGGATCCACTTCAATGCCTCTTCTAGATACTATGAAGCCTAATAATTTTTCAAATGTGACACTGAACACACACTTTTTTGGATTTAGGCGTAGCTTGTATTGTTCCAACTACTGAAATATTTTCCTGAGGATCCTGGGATGATCTTCTCTTGTCTTAGATTCCCTAGTAAATCATCAAAATAATCTTCCATTATGATATGGATGAGGTCATGGAAGATAACAGTA
This sequence comes from Sequoia sempervirens, assembly GCA_007258455.2. NCBI lineage: Eukaryota > Viridiplantae > Streptophyta > Pinopsida > Cupressales > Cupressaceae > Sequoia > Sequoia sempervirens. Next base: position 280,661 of record VDFB02000020.1, read on the forward strand.
ATTGCACATTGGTAAGTTGCCCTCACATTTTTGAGACCAAAGGGAATGAAATTGTAGTAGAAAGTGTCCTAGTGGGTGGTGAATGCAGTCTTATGTTGATCTTCAGGTGTGATTCTAATTTGATTGTAGCCAAAAAAGCCATCCATGAGGGATAGCATAGAATTTACTATTGTAAGGTCTACCAATAGATCAATGTTTGGAAGCAGGAAATCGTCTTTTGGACAAGCTTGATTAAGATCTCGAAAATATATATAGCTTCTGATGCTCCCATTTGGTTTAGCCACAAGCATGATGTTGGATATCCAGTTGAAATAGTCAATAGATTTGATGAATCCTACCTCTAACAATTTTTCCAATTCTTTCTTGACAAGTAGGGCCACTTGAGGATGCATTTTTTTGAGTTTCTATTTAACTGGTTTTGCCTCTAGATGAATGTCAAGATGGTGCACAACCAATGCAAGATCTAATCTTAGCATATCTGAATAGGACCATGCAAAGTTAATGATCCCTTCCTTTATTAGGTTGAAAATGATGGGATACTCTTCCTCTAATAGGGACTTGGCCACATAGGTGATTTTGGGCTCTTCTTCTATTCCTAGATTAAATTCTTGCATCTCCTCGATCAGGATGGAAAACCGTTTACATAAATGAGTTCCAACAAGGGCAAGATGAAAATCCCCATCCTCCAGCACCTCATTGAGGTTTTCAATATCGAATACACCCTTTATTTTTACTTTTGATGAGTCAAGAAGTGCCTCGGGGAGGTTTTCACTAGGTGACCCTTTTTTGTTTTGATTTTTTTTTGGTTTTGTGATTAGGGTGTTCATCTTCCCCCAATCCCATGAGATGTGAATAAGTTTCCATTGAAGGAAAGATGTCTATAGGTGTGCTACCTCATAGGTCCCAATCAATAAGGTCGGGGTGGTGGAGGGAAAGGCTGATGGAAAAGACTGATGTGGAATCGAAGAGAGAAGGGAGGTCATCATCGTATGAGAGTATGATGGCTTCTTCTTCAGGTATGTCCTCAAGGAAATCGTTATCTGAATTGACATTATTCAAGGTGCTGGTGGATGGTGCGGGACCCTTTTGCTTTTTTTCATAGCCTAAGCCCAAATTTCTAGGTCACACAGGTGTCTCAATGGGTTGCAATCTTCCATGTTCCTCTACACAAAGGCCTCCCCCTTGATAGTTGTATTTTTTGGCTAACTTTGATGCACAGGGATAAACCTCTTGGAAGTATTCAAAGAGAGGAGGTGATGGTTTGGGCTCTTCTCTATATATCCATTGACCGATTTCATCATCTGCTTGATCTTGTTGTGTTCCTAGGGCCGAAAAGTGGTAGAATCAATGTTCTTAGAGTTGATAATTTGTCTTCTCTTTTTCCTTTGGTGCAGACTAAGAAGGTTGACCATAGGTGTGAGGAGATGAAGGCATGGTTGCCACATTAAGAGCCTTGTGCATCTCATATTCTCCATAGCCTTTATCTATGATCTTGACCTTGGTGATGGTGGATTCAGATGCAATGGATGGAGTGGATGATGTGGTGGATGATGAATTGGAGGATGGGTTAAAAGAAGATGCCTGAGGTGTCCCCACTTCTACTCCTGGACAATATCAGGAGTGGGGGAAGGAAGCTTCTAGAGCACGATAGTACTCAAAGGGTTGAGGTTCTACATGGATAGTTACTTCAACCCAATTGTATGGAAATTTTAGGCATTGGTGGTAGGTGGATGGAACGGTCTGCATGGCATGGATCCATGGACTACCAAGGAGAAGATTGTATGGTAGATCTAGATCAAGAACATGGCATGTGGTGTATTGTATGATGGGGCCAACCTAGATAGGAAGACAAATAATACCTTTCGAGTCCCTTTCTGTATTATCATAAGCCTTGATTGTAATAGTTTGATTATCTAGGTCAACATGAGTATATCCTACCTGTTTTATGAAATTTAATGTACATAGGTTGAGGGCAAAGCCATTATCTACCAAGACCCATTTCACCTTATGGCGGGCGACAATGGACTCAATGTGCAAGGCATGGTTATGGGATGAATTGATCGATGGAATATTGTTTTGACTGAATCCCAGCTGATAGGTGGTAGATAAATGTCCTACTAAATCTTGAAACTGGGCAAGATCTATGTTGTTGGGCACGTGTATCCTGAAGAGCTTTTGTAAGGATTTCTTAGTGGATTGGGGAAGACCTAAGCAATTATAGAATGTATATTTGGGATGGGGTCTTACCAAGATGGTAAAGAATATTGTATTGTGAGTTCATAGGAGCGGGATGGGATGATGTGGAAGGCCCATGAATGGATATGCAGGCACGACACTTAGAAACAACACATTGAGAGTCTTTTCCTTTGACACAAATCCTAGATACATGTGGCTCTACCCAATTAATGCACATAAAAATACCATCATAATTGTATGGCACATTCTTATAACTAATGTTATTGGTGTTGTTATTTTGGTTGTTATTGCTAGACCCGGGATTAGCATTTGAGGTACTGGGGCCTTGATTGTGATTAGGGAAGGTGTTCTGATATATTTGTAATTGAGCATTGGATGATGTAGCCTGATTCACATCCACTATGATGACACCTCAATCTATAAGATCTTGGATATAAGTTTTAAGTCCTTGACATTTATTAGTGGAGTGACCTTTAATCTTGTGAAAATCACAATATTGATTTTCCCTATACCAGTTGGGTTTGGGATTTAACTCATCAAAAGGCTTTGTTATAGCATAAGTGATTGCATAATTTGCTTGAAGTAGCCTCTTGAAAATAGAATATAGAGGTTCCCCCAAAGGAGTGAATGAGTACTTGTTATTCACTTGATTGTATTGATTGGACTATTGGGAAGGATGGGGTGCACCATTTGGTACAAATATGACATTGGAAACTGATTATGGATTAGGGAAATACTGTTATCTTTGTGAAGTGTTAGCTACTTGGATGTGTTTGGTTTCAGTAATACCATCATTGAAAACATTTTTTTTCTTGTTCCACTAGCAGGATTTATCTCTAGATGATTTTTCCTTATCTGGGTTAAAGATTTTGATTTGTCCCTTAGCAATGAGGGCCCTCTCAATGGTAGTGGCCTTCTCAATGACCTCTGCAAATGTGGTGACACAATGGAGGCATATGTTATGTGCCAATTTAGGGTGGGCATTGGAAACAAAGATGGTTACCAAATCTTTCTTGTTGAGATGGGATTTTAGCTAACTAGCCAAGGCTCACCATCGTTGTAGGTAGCTTGCAAAGGTTTCTCCCTCATGTTGTTTGACTTTTAGGAGATCTAGAGTATCGATATAATTCTCCAAATTGAAGGAGAAGTGTGCAAAAAAAAATTCTGAAAGATCCGTGAAAGAGGAGATTGATCCCTTCGAAAGACCCATGAACCAGTCTAGAGCTTTCCCCACTAGACTCCTAGGGAAGAGTCGCAAGAGATAATTGTCATTATGTAGGACTTCTTGGAAATGTGTGTAAAATTCTTGCAGGTGGTTTCTTGGGTCACTCTTTCCTTTGTATTTACTGAATTTTGGCATTTCAAAATGCTTAGGGAAGGGGACAAGTGAGATGGAGGGATCAAATGGATAGGGCCAAATCTCCTCAAATTTAAAGGACTTCTTAGATGTCCCCGCTTGCAAGTCTTTTAGTGTGACTTTTATCTCTTCCCACTCTTTATTGACAGGTGTTGATAGAGAGGGATTGGTTGGATTGGACTGATTGTAAGGGACATATTGTCGATATGATGGAGATGGAGTCAAAATGGTTTGATCGTATGATGGTGAAGGTGGATATGCAGGGACTTGTTGGTATTGATTGGGATATGTGGATTGAGGATTGGCATAAGCTTGTTGGTATGATGTCAGGGCTTGATAATATGAAGAAGAGGAACCTTGTTGATAGGATGGTGGCTGTTGGGAATAATATGGATTGGATTGGTAATTATAGGTTGTTTGTTGTTGGGAAGCATAAGGAGGCTATTGCAGATTGGATTGCTGGTAGTAGGTGTTTTGTTGTGATTGCGAGGGATTAGCATATGATGGATGTTGTTGGGATTGTTGTGGATTATAGTAAGAATAATTGGGATTGGGGTTGGTTGTGGTGGATTGCACATAATAAGTGCTTTGTGGATGGTATAGGTATTGGGCAACAAGGTTGTCTGGCATTTGTTGGGAGAATTGTTGTGATTGCGTGGAGATTTGCACTAGTAGAATTTGGAAAATAAATGACTACGTGACTAAAAATTTTAGTCACATGACTAACACTAGTAGAATTTGGAAAATAAATGACTAATTTGGTCATTTATAAGTGACTAATTTGGTCATCGGGTAAAATCACAACTAAATGACTAATATCAGACAAATAAAAATGACTAAATAAATGATAATTACTCCTCTATTCTTTTTTCTTTTGAATTTAATCATAATCCATAGTAGAGCTTAAGCCCCCCTCATGGGACCCCTACCTAAGCGGTCCATTTGGCCGCCTAGGTTGCTTGGTGTACCAAAAATACCTATTGCGTGGAAGGAATTGCCTCTCGGTGTAGTCTTAAGGCCTTCACATATTTTATAAAAAAATTTAACATTTCACAAATAAAAATGACTAAATAATTAGTCATGCAAATAATTCAGTCCTGCAACCATGTCAGATAACATATAGTTCTACCAGTGATTCAATAAGAGTTATGGTACATATAATACATATATATTATCAATTATTTCAATCCATTTGAATAGATCATTTAAGGAGTCAAGAATCAATAGTGATATTCCAATGGTCCACCATGATGGGGTTAGAGAGGAAGCATGTTAGGGAGCCCTAACTTCACTACATCAAAGCCCAAGAGCACAAAGTATGTTGGGGAGCCCTAATCTAGATTTATCTAAATTTATTTCATTCCATTTTTTGTCACTTATTATTAATTGCTTAAGCTAGCCACATGCAACTAGAATTTATAGCACATCCATGCACAAACACATACTCTCTAACATATTAACATACATATACTTTTCTATCGACGCAATCTTTGAACCTCCTTTAGGCACAAGTGTTAGTATATATTCCTCTCTCTATATAGAATTGTCTCCCCCTCTATCTCTCTTTATTTTTCCTAATCTCTCCAAAGATCAATTAAACTATCAGATTTTTATATATTAATTTAATTTGTTCTATATAAGAATATATTAATTATAATATTTTTTTATTTTTTATTATAGAATACAATATTTAATAATAATATAACCTATATATACTATTAAAAATAATAATATGTATATATTATATTTATTATATTAATTTTTTACGATTAAATAAATCTTAGTCGTTCATCATTTTGGGCCCTTTTTTGTTGCTTTTCACCACTTTTTGTTGATTTTCCTACCACTATTGGTTCTTGCTCCTCCAAACTCTTCCTCTTCTCCAATTTGGTGAGCTACAACTTGAAAATAAGGTTTTTCAAATAAGGTGCGAAGGGGAATGCATCTAGAAGATATGATATGTGATGAAGAGAAGCAATATCAATCTGAAGAAGAGCAACCATTTGATCAGAAGATAAAAGAGAAGCCAGTAGGTCCACCCTTAGATTTGGAGAGTCCACTTTGCACACCACCAAGTATGCCAGACAAGGTAATTAATGGAGTCCATTCTGCATCTTGAACCCTTTGTTTCTCAACCTTGTTTTAATCTTTGTCAACTATTCCACAATAGAAAGACTCAATCATATAGGAAGAGGTGGATCAACATGAAATTTCTATTGGGTTTTCTCGTTTTTGTTTTTTGAAAAAAATTTATGGTCTTTTGTAGCTTGGGTTGTAACTTTTTATATCAGTTGTGCGTTTAGTCATATTGTGTAGATTTTCCATTTTCTCTTATAGGTAATGCATATTAAATCCATTTCAATGCTTGTGGATCCTACTAGAAAGATTGTATATCTTATGAAATTATTTCTAACCCTTATTGGAAAAGTTGTGGTTTTGTAAAAAGTACCTTTGTTCTAATTTTTCATTGGATTTCAACTAAAATATTGTGTTATCTTATACAAAAGAAGGAAAACAAATTCAAACTATAAAAGTGACTTTAATTTTGTAGCCTTAACTTTCTCCCCCTATTTTTTTGCATGCATTTTAGTAGAAAACATTGCATATAAAATTTAATCTAAGGATGTCATCAACTATAGTTGTCAATGAGCCTTTATTGTGAAGGTTAAATGGTTCAAGAGTCAAGGTATTTTTTGATCTTTTGTAAGAGGTCTAGTGTTCAAATAAAATAACTAATGTTGTTACACACAGTTTGGTAGAGAATACAAACACAAAACTCAATGGTTTGTACAAACTTATATTTTGAGGAAGTGAGATTGTTTGAAGGTGATAATAATCGGATTTTGGGATCATTGCAGAATTGTGTATTGATCATGTATGTAGAAGTACATTAAAACAATGTAGTGTTCATTTGACTAGTTTAGGGTTTAGGGTACATTGGAACATCTGGTTACTATTGCTCAATGCTAGGTTTGTTTTTTTATTTTTCTATGTTTTTTTATTAGGAAGTTGTTTTAATCAAGATCCTAAAGATGAAAATAACTTTTTCCTTTGTTGTGTTCTTGCATGCAATGTGATGATTCTATTTGTAGTGTATTTCATGGGGCTTCACTTGACATATCATATGTATTTCATTGTGTTCAGTATAGTATCCTTTCTATATGAGATCTCTAATGTCCCTTGTGAAGCTAGCTAATTTCCCATTCATTGGTGCTCTTTTCTTTGTGTTTGCTAAGTGGGACCAAAGGATTTTGGATTTGGTCTCAACACAAAGGAATTCAATGCCTTTTACCTAAAAAGATTTGATCATCTCTATTTTTATGTTTATGGCCTCAACCATTTTGTTTGTATAGTTATTTGGCCTTGTGGAAAACCAAAGCTTCATCATCCCTTTACTATCTCTGTAAAAAGTGGTTACTTCAAGACTAGGATCACCTTCAAAGCACAATTTGAAGTGAATTTTTAGAAACCTCTAGGGTGTGGGATTCACATTGCTAGGGAATTCCAAATTTAGTAGCTTATCATTGTGAACTTCTTATTATTTTCTTACTAAATATTTGATGTATTTTGATTCATTATCCTCATTCTGAATTAGCTTTGGCTGCCTTGAAGTTGCATAATCATATGTTTGTTGTTTCTGTATTGGATAGTGTAAACTGATCTTCATGGTCATCTGTGTAGCATCTCATGAATCACTTGGCTATATTTCTTAGTTATTGAATATTTATAATTCACTGAAGTGAATGAAATTGTAACAAATAGGTGAGTGAAATTTTAGCTGATCTCTATATTGGGTATTGACAGGAAAAATTTCTCTACAAAGATGACAAATTTTCTCAAGAAGAGCTACAAAGTATCAAGCTAATGATACAAAGCAACTTATACAAGTACCTCAACATATTACTTGAGGGGCGTGAGTGTTTAGAGTAGGAGACCTTGATGAATTTGAAAGGTCATGAAGTACATGAACAAATCTCTCCTACAGGTATTCTTGTTGGAAATAAATGATTGGAGATTTGCACGTAATGGAGGGGATTTTTTTTTTTACACAATATAAATTGATACAAAATATATTTGTAATTTACTATATTATATGTTTTTCCCTAGTGGATTCACTATAGGTTATATTCAATTCAAAAAAAAATTCACTCTTTTGCATTGGCGAAATCCTTTCCTTTTCAAATTTAGAACATAATTTTGTTTTCTTGCATTTAATAGGTAGAAGGGAAATATAGTTGAATTGAGAGCTATCTATTATTCAGATAATATAAGTATGCATGCCATAGTCTTTTATACCATAACCTTCATTATCACTTTTGGCATCCTGGGTTTAGATAATGTTGAAATTGAGAACAATTGGATTTGTAAATAACATCTGCAACATAACACTGATTATTGAATGATAGGTTGGTTTATGTGATTGGAAAAATTCTACTGCCATGATGCACTTCTATCCTCCTACTATAGTCTTTAGTGAAATATTTGATAGTTTGATACACTTCCATGGCTTAATAGTGTTCTTTGTGTTTATTTCAATTAATGAACATGCTCTATAGGGTTCCAGATCCATTAGTTGCTATAGATATAGAAATAGGCTTTCTTCTCAAATATTCCTTTAAGAAAACTTCCTTGGTGCAAGTTCTCTTATGTAATTTTTTCTCTCTGAAGCATTGCAATAAATGAGCATGTTGTACAACCAATGGCCTTTTCTATTCTACTTTTAGGATAATATTTATGAGCACGAGCGGATTTCCAGATAAACGGTATCCTTATGTTCTTAATGTTCTATAATTCTATTTGACTAGCTAGAATTGCTACAATTTCAACTTGGCTTAACTGTTCAACTTGTATTTGGAATTGTGCAGTTAGCTTTCTACTTTCATGATATAGTCTCAACACCTAATTGAGATCATTTACATGATATAGTCTCAACACCTAATTGGGTGAGAATATTCTCACAGTTATTCTTTTGAACTTTGTATTTTTTGACTTATACCTATATTGTGGCCCAACAAAATCCTCTTCTGCCATGTATGCATACTAGTGATGGATTGCATGGTGTGATAAAAAATGTTGATTTTTTCTGGCATCTCCTCATTTTTCATTTCTTGATAGAGAGCTTCTAAAAGATGTGCAAGATGTTCTTCAATATCAACAATCAATGTTGAGATAAAATGGAAGCATTGCTCTTGCAAATAAGGTGCTAAATCATTTATCCTTGAAGGAGATTTATGTGCATGAAGAAAATTTAGGAGGTCTTCCAGAATATTCTTGGACCCCTCATCTATGGTATCTTTTATTTGACTAACCTCAGTTCCAAAATAAGCGTTAAGGAAACCAAAATAGTCTTCATCATTTGTCATCATAAATCTAAAACTCAACCCAGGTAAATTGACACTTTTTAGGTCCCCTCTCTTGACAAGCCAATCCTCACTAGTAGTTAATTTGTGCAAATGGGTTTCAACATCTTTGTAACTTGCCAGAGATGTAACTATGTCTTCAAGTCATTTACCAACCTTAACTCTCTCACACAGATCTGCAAATCCATCAGCTATTATTTGTTTCATCCTACTAACAAACAGGCTCTCAAAAATTCCATCCCACAGACTCTTTGAGTGCTTCAAAATAATCTCACACACGCATTGCCATGGAAACTCAACATTTGAACCAAAAACCATTTTTAGCCACTCCAAGCTCCCTTCAAATGCATCTAGATTGTCCAATGTTTCTCTGATCAATGTATCATTCTGTGCAAGTTCCTTGCCACTTTTCACAAGATCAAGCAAATACTTTCCCCCAAGCCTATATGTAGAGATAATATCATCTGCACATGTCTTAAGCCACACTAAGCAATACTTTGATATAAATTCACTTAGAAAAATCATCATGGTAGCTTGTAGCTTCTCTCTATGAGATTTACACAACTACACCTCATTGTCTAGGTTTGGAATCCCACCAAACAACTGTGATCTATGTGTCACTACCAACATAGTCTTATAAAAAAGAGGCAAATCATTTAGAACCTCCAAGAAAATTTCCCTAGCCTGACATAGCATTACCTGTATGACTCTTACCACATTACAAAAAATTGAACTGACTACCCCCACCTTATCGTTCTATCGGTCAGATGTGTCTTCTGGTTCCAACAATGCATCGATGGTTCTATTTTTTCATCAATGTGAGGATCTTATATCGGCAGGATGAGGTCTCTTGTTCCCACAATGGTCTGATGGGGATGTCATCGATGGAGTTTGTGCCTGTCGTTAGGACTTGGGTGGTGGTTCCAATAACAGGCTGATGTTGTTGGTGCTCATGATCTAAGCCAACACCAACAAAACCAAGGTTTTGGTCTTCTTGTGTTGAAATGATAAGAAGTAGATAAGCTTCATATTTAGTTGAACCCACTTGAGATAGTCTTTGAAAAAAATTTCATGGGGCTTGATTTCACTAACAAATGGAAAATGAAGATGCTCATAGCTCAATTGAGAACAAAATCACACCAATTGAGATGTGAGATGGTTGTTGAAAACCAATCTAACTGATCTTTTTATGGCTCTATGTGTATCCTTGTTAAACTTGCTAGATAATTCAACCAAGAATGATTCAATAGGATTTGGTTTGTTTGTGAGGAGTTCTAGAAACAAAATAATCTTCGACTATAATCAAATTTTGCATAAGATTTATCTAGTACAATGTGCTTCCACCTGTTATGTGGTTGGCTAAATCCTTTTCCAAAGCATTGGTTCCTTGCCCCCATTGGATTTTCAATTATTTGCTACCTTGGTTGAGTTCTTGATTTGCGTTAATGACAAATTGGTTCATCAAATTTATGTGAAGGCCAAAGAACTTTGCCTCTTCCTTCACCTTTCTATTATATTCTTTCATTGACTTGTTATAGGAGGTTATATTTCATTTAAGTGATTTGATCTTGTTTGATTGATGATTGGATAATGGTCCCATAATCTTGGTAGAATGGCATGGTGGGTTCAATATCCATATATTGATCTGCCAAAAAGGTCTCTATTGTTAGCATGGGAATCTCCAACATAGAGCCTTTTTCAAAGGGATGCTGAGGTGGAACAAGTCTATGTTAGGGTCCCTATTTGGAAATGTACATTGTGGCTACTTGGGACAATCTAGTGTATTGTAGCATATTAGTAGATCAAGCTACCAATCTCCTCAACCTTCTATTGAAGGTGTCAATCTTAAGAGGAGGAAATTGTGGCCATTGATGGAAAGTAGGAGGCTAGGTGCATATAATATGTCCACATGGAATGAACTAGTGGATTTCAATGATTTTTTCACTTCCGTGAATAAAACCACTCAACACTTTAGCCATCCACCAATCAGCTGTAATCACTAATATTTGGGGCAAGTTAATCTGCACTTTCAATGTTGATTGATGTTTAAGTAAAGCCTATAGATATCAAGCAATTTTATCAAATGGTTTTGGTGAAACCATGTGGTGTGATCTAATGAAATTTGGTGGATGTAGGTACTTTGATAAATCACACCATTCAGTAGTCTGTTGATTTGTTGAAGTTGTTAATCTTCAAGGTGAATCAAAGGGTATATAGTCAAGTGCAAAAACATAAGTTTACGCAACATGTCTTGGTTGGCTTTTGAAGTCAAAGATGTTCAAGTAATTTTGGGCTAAAGAGAAGATCTCCCTTGACCATTAATATTGACGTAAAATTGATCTAGACCATTAATTGAGTGGGGTTAGAGTGCATTATAAGGGATGATCAATTAGCTTTTGTAGAACCATGTCGTATCATCTGGTAGATTTTGGTAGATTGGTCCACCTTCCACCTTGGTAGTTCAACTATCCATTGATATCATTAGTAGATAAAGCTAACTAGTGGTTATATGGTTGTCAGTGGCTGGTGTTGGATTTTACAATAAATCAGTCATATGAAAGACTTTGGAGGGGTCCATATCCCAAAGGTTTAAATTTAATAAACAGGAAGGCTAATTTATGAAAACTTGTGCATTATGAGAAGTATAAAAGGTGAGCATCTATACAATGGATGAGAGAGAATGCATCAGCCTATATAAATTTTTTCATGATAGGGACAATGGTAAATGAGATTAGTGGATAGAAGTATAATAGTTAATGAAGTATCTTCAAGATTTGGGACTTCATTGGCATGCTACTGGTTTTGTCATGTTTTGAAGGATTTTAGGAGAACATAGACTAATGCATGAAGAGTTTTAAGAATACAGAGTAATCCTAAATGTCAATGCCAAACACTGGTAAGAAGACAAAACATCAAAATAAGATGAGCAGAAATAAAGAAGAGCAATACCAACATAACTAATATGGTGACTACAAAGAAGAGTTGGAAGTTATGTTGAAGGTGATCTTAAAAGGGTCACATTAAACAATTCATAAGATACGTCATAGAAATGAAAGGGTAGTAACATGACCATCGGCCCATCGTTGGAACCACCATCCAAGTCCCAATGATAGGCACGAACTCCACCGATGACATCCCCATCAGACCATCACAAGAATATGAGACCTTGTCCCGCTGATAGAAAATCCTCACATCGATGAACAAACAGAATCGTCGATGCAACGTTGGAACCAAAAGACATGTTTGACCGATAGATCAATAAGGTAGTCCTTTTCAAATAAGTTTGTTCTGCTATCACGGACCAAACAAGCATTAGAATTAGAGACTAAAAAGAACCACCAAGAAACTTTTTTTTCACACATCATCTAATGGAAGAAGGATTTTTTTTTCCCAATGGATCCTAACCAAATTAGTTTAAACCCAGCAGAGCATATCTCAATTGGGTTGGATAAGCCTTGCCGAGAGTTCACTTTACAAAACCAATCCTTGGAGAAAGAGAGCACTAGATAAATGAATCTAGAAGAGCTCCCCAACAATATACAACCTCCATGGCACTGAATCATGTATCATCCCAGACAAGAATTTCTACATCACAACTGATTTGTTGATAGAATTTTGAATCAACAAATATGTTCTTTCATACTCAATAGTTAGGAAGAATGTTATACTAACCATGGATTTCACCTATTATAATTGTTCTTAGTTGTTGCACTACTATTTCCAATTGCTATGCAACTATTCTTAGTTGCATTATTTCTTTGTATTGTTTGATGAACCCTTGGTGTGTGAAGTCTTCTAGCCATTTCTGTCAAAATGAAGCAAATGGAGTTCAGGGGTTTTGTTTCAGATGATATGGAAAATTTCGTTTGGAACCAAATAGAGTTGAATGGGTTTCAAAATCAATCAAATCTTGTTTAAAACAGCCCAACATGAAGACAAGTGTACTTAGAAGATTGGGATTGCTTTTCTAATCATCATGATTTGGTTTAGAGCTAGGAAATTGAAGCAAAATGGTGATAAAGAACAACAAGGCATGGGCAAAAAATGTGTCAGGTTGTTTTGGGAAAAACGTGCCTTAAACATTAGAGATCTTCAAATTTGGGAAAAGATTTTGAGAGGTTCCTTGCAAAATCCATTTTGTGCACATTTTGCAATCAATGATTTCATTCCATGAGATGACATCTCATTGAGGCATTTTTCAAACAATTCAAGTGTTTTGTCTACGATTCCACATCTTGCATATATGTCTACTAGAGCATATCCAACTATAACATCCAGGTATCTTTTTAATTCCTCTATCTTTCATCAATCTCTTTACTATTTGAACCTAGTACAGATGTTTTAGAGAAGAACATAAGTTGCAGCATTTTTAGGATCCAACTAAAAATATGAATGGTTGATCAACCATGCACACCTAATGATCAGCTATATATGTAAATTGTAATGCAATAAGGGTTACTGACGTGTGAAGTATGTATAGCCCTCATCCACTAAACCTACATGACTACATGCACCTAGAACCCAAGCAAAGCTTACAATGTTAGGATGTGTTCCAGAGTGCCTCATTAATTCAAATATTTTGAGAGGTTCCTTACAAAATCCATTTTGTGCACATTTTGAAATCAATCATTTCATTCCATGAGATGACATATCTTTGAGGAATTATGTCAAACAATTTAGGTGTTTTGTCTATGATTCCACATATTGCATATGTTGTCTACTTAAGCTAGTTTTTCCTATAGTTGTTATTTGGTGTTTTCAATGTTGTAGAGTTAGATTTTCCTGTATGCCTAAATGTATTTTTTCGTAAAATCAAAATTATATGGTTTTGGGTTTCAAGGTGGGGTTTTACCTGACCACATAAAACCTATGTGGTTGGGAATACACCCCGCTTGTTGATTACACCTTATCATCTACTAGAGACCTCTGGGTGACTCCTAGAAATGGTAATGTGATAGATTGAGGGGGAAAATAGTAACATAGGTGGTTGTGATAGTAAAGTGGAGGTTGGTATGTTCACTATTTAAGTCTTGTAAGATTCTAACCTGGAATCTAAAGGCACCAATTAGGCAAACCCTAGTCCAAGCCTTCATAAAAGAGTTTTCAATACCAATACATAAATGTAAAAATGTATTTGATTTTGACTTGTATATCTGAATAGCTCTATTTCTTCTTGAATTAAACATTTAAAAACTGGTGCAAGAGCACCAAGGTATTTTTGAAATGTTGATTCATGGAGGTCTTAGGTCAGTTTGAGTTTTGATTCTAGAAGTCATTAATAAGGTCATGATTGACCAATTCATATTTTAAGCATGTGCATGAATAATGAAGAGTGTTGGAGGTGATGGCAGAGCTGTGAGAGGTTGGTAATGTCATTTTTCAATAAACCCTACCCCAAGCTAGTGTAAAGTGAGGGTTTTTAGTTACAGAGGTTAGATGAGATTTTTCCCATCTAAAAATTGTTGATTAGGGCCCTATGTTGATTCGTAAGATTTAAGTGGTTGTTTGGAGTTGGAGGAAAGAATTTGATGTACCTCCTTTGACACAAAGACCTAATTGGTCTATTAGGACAACGTTGTTTCTAGGTTTTGCATGAGATGGTCCAAAGTGACCCATGATGCATTTGAAGGTAAGTTATAGTTTTCCTTAAAGGGTGTCTAAAAGAGTAGATAGATTGATTGTTGAGTGGTTCATTATGAGATAAAGTAAAAAATATGGGTTTGCAAACCTACTAGATGAGTTGAAGATTTTTTTGCAAAGGAGTGATTTGGAAGAGTTTTGTGAATCAATTGGTTGTTTGAATCAACTTTTTTTATGATGATTTGTTCAAAACCAAATTTATTTGCATCAAAAACTTTCCATCATATTGAAGCTTGATGGGAAGAAGGTTCCAATGAGAGGACTCAAGGGGTGTTACTTGCTAGGAGGATAGAGGTTGTGGAGTACTTGTTGGCTTGAACAAGTGCCCTTCCTTGTATTGAAGAGGATGTACCAGGTATGTATTTCCTCAATCGGGATTAAATTATAATTGATGGTTTTGTGATGAGATGGTGTTGATGACAAATCATATAACTATGATAGATGAAATTATTTTGGTCATATGACATTCTTTTTTAGGACATTTATAAAGAAAGTATAGATTAAAGTTTGTTGTGCAGAAGTAGTGAGTAGGCTACATTCCTCCACTTGCCTCAAATATTGATTTAGGTGATGAGGATAGAGCTATAATTCCTTCTGTTACCTCACACTTGTTCCTTCTACTACCTCACACTTGTTCCATTCATGTAATCACCTTGATGACTGTTACCTCACCCGTGTTCTAGTCATGTATTTACCTTGATGACTGACTGACTTGTTTTTAGGGTTTATAGCTTACAAGAAAAATGAAGTCCCTTTGACCTTTTAGATCATCTGTGATAATTTAATTACATCAACAAAAAACCATGGAATGATTTAAGTACTTAGGGTTTTGTTGAAGATATCACTGTACTATTTGAAGATTTTGGTTTGTACCTATTTTAAGCCAAATTTTATGCTTTTGGCCTTGAGATTGAGTGGGACTCTCAAAACTTACATTTTTTGGTCCTGACAATAGACTTTTAGTATGATATGGTTAAGATGGTTTGATTGAGAACAAAGGATAAGCCTCAATATTTTATGTCATTTAAAGACTGGAATAAAGATTATTGGGCAAGACAACTTAAGACCTTAGATTTGCACCAATTATATATCAGCTAGAGACTTGACCTATACCTCATTTAACTCTCCATAACTGTAAATATGATCGTCAAATTAGAAATATATACATTCTATGCAAGATTTATTTGTTTAGTAGATACTTAGGGAATGTGTAAACATGATAGTGAATACCTTGAACTAGTTAGCTTTATATACTAGTTACTTCTGATCAACTAAGGACATTTACATTTCAATTTTAAATAAAATTTCAATATTGAACTTCAAAATTTAGACAATTGCCACCTACACTACACGTAAATGGAGGCGCCCTTTTAACACACTTCTTTGATCATGCTTTCGTCTCCTTTCACATTTGAGTATACTAACTTATTTTGAAAAACAAATTGATTTCAGTGTTCTATCCAATGGCTCGATTCTTGTTTTTGTGTTGAACAAAAATCAAACACTAAGCTTCAGTGTCATGTTGGATTGTCAGAAAGCTACAATGTGAAAATAGCTTCTTTAGAGTCTTCATTCTATTCTATCTCTGCAACTCTATTCTTTCCAAATTTATTTTTACATACTAATAGTGACCATGAAAAAATTATTGCAGGAGTGGGAATTTATTCTTACCTATATGAGCCACTTTGGTGGGAAGACATGATTACCAATAAGTGCTTATTACTTATTAAATCAGGTTTAGGTGACAAATGGAGAATATTAATGTTTGAAAATTGACATAGATTACTTGTATTCAAACTATTAATTTCCTTATTTACAATATTTTTTGAGATTATAGTTGTATGGCCAGAGAGTTTATATATTCATTGTTTTCAAAATTTATAGTTTATCTACAGTGACTTCACTGCCAGTCCTTAACAACTATTTCAGAATCAAAATTCTGACTCAAAATTACATTCACCATATTTTTTGAATAACTACTAACTACCTTGCAAACCAAAAACTCCTTTTCGTTGCCCATAGTTTTGTAAAACCCCCAAAAACTAACTACAGACAGCCAAAAAACTCAAATTCATGGCAGAGGATTATATTTACTATAGATCTATAGATGAGCTACTCACCACAGTTTCCATAGAGGTCCCATTCATCATCTTCTTCTTCCTCTCAGGTCACTGCTCCAACTTCTCCAACCGCTATCCTTTAGCCTTTTCCTTCATTATCATTACCTCAACCTCTATTAATTCCACAATCAATTTTAGAGCCTTCCACCCGCGTGCTACTCCCTCTCTCCATCTGGCTTTATGTTTTCCTTCTGGACATTTCACAAAGGGTATGCATTTCTCTATTTCTTCATCCTCTTCACTTTCAATTCCCTCATTGATATCCATCCCAACTCCTAGAATCACCCATTCCAATAGTGAGTCCATGCCCTCCAGATAATGCTCATGCACCAGTGCCTTCATCACCTTTTTCACAACTTCAATTGGATCTCCCAAATCTAAGCCCCAAGCCATTACCAATGAGTAAATGCCCAAATTAGTTTTGTACTTGTGCTTGAGGTCATTGAATCCTCTTCCCAAAATTAGTTTCACTGACTGCACTAATTTTTCATCATTGTACAGGAAACACCCCATCAGTCTCTTTACTGATGCTTCTCCATAAAAGTGTGAGAGTTGTTTCTTCGTTTTAAGCATGAAACCAACCTCCATCACCTCTGTAGCGATAGATCCACCACCTCCTGTACACCGTTTTCACACCTATTGTTTGACACAATAGAGAAGCAATGAGAAAGTAATGCCTCAAAAATTTAATAACTTCATTCACATTCCTTTCCATAAATGCTTGACGTATGATCATTTCCGCCACCCGACTCCACACACTTCTCTCATTCACTTCAAGAATTAAAACCTACAATTGCTCCTTCATTTATTTCTGCAATTACTCCATTTATTAGTAATGTCTTTATCGCACAACTATTTTATTCTTTATTTATCTGCTTTCATTTGTAGTCATCTTTAGGTTTATTCTTGAGCATTGATATTGATATCTGACCAATAGCATATTTTCCCTTGCTATTATGAATGGATATCTGCATAGAAAAGATACACTAATAGATACCATTGTAGAGCTCCCTAAAATGCACCACCTATTTTAGTCTTGTCATTGGGGGAGAACATTTATTTTAAATATCTCAACGATGCCTTGGGATGTCACATCAATTAGTAATAATCATTATCGCCGTATCGATGAGACTGTGATTCTTCGTCCACTGATAGCCACCTTCTCCACTAATGAACAACTTTCCTTAGGTCTATCAGCAAGATGCCAGATTACATAACCCCAATGCACCTCAACTCCACTGATATACATTATGCACTTGATAATCCATGGTTATATCGAGCCATTGGGGGAATGCAAACATTTGTTCCATCGATGTTCATGTGTCACAACGATGTGCTTACTTTTGTTGACTTTGTTGGTCTATCGGGGAGAGCACCTTAGGAGTCAGCCTGATAGGGTATTGTTACATTGATACTAGGTTATGAGCTGCTTTCATCGGGCCATTGGTGAGGCTATAATGGGGGTTTCGCCAATGAGGCATTGTTAGGCCGATAGTGCTAATTTTTATTTAAGGATGGGGAAATATTTATGGAGTTTCAAACTATTATGGTCTCATGCTTACTATTATTCTTTTGATAGATTTTTTCCAAGCATCCATAGCTTGTTCGAAAGCACTTGTTTTAGGCTTTTAGCCATAGCAACAAGGCAGTGAACTGTTTGAAAAAATGATTTGGTAGACATGTATGGAAAATGTGGTAGCATAGACAAGGCAATGAACTGTTTGAAAAAATGCCTCAAATAAATGTGGTCTCATAGAATTCCATGACAAGCAAATGCAATTGGCAGCTGCTCCTAGTTATTAGTTATGCAATGTGAAGTAATTTCATAGCTACTTAGGTTGACTTTGTAATAGCTATATTGTAATTGAAATTTTGTCATCTATCAACATCTAGTTATTAGTTATGCAATGTGAAGTAATGCTTTGATTTTGAAAGATGTGCAATGCAATGTAATCAAATATATGAATATAAACTACAAAAATCTATTTTTTACAATTCATTAGTTAAATCTTTATTTTATTTTCTCTCTATATCTCTAGGCTATGGAAATTCCTTTCAATTTCAAAAAAAATAGTTATCTCTTGTTCTATAGTTTTTACCTTTTTTTTTTAAATCCGATTTTTCCCCATTTTTTCCAATTTTTTTCCTGATTTTTGACTGCATGGGGTTATGTTTTAGAGCTTTAATGCCACTATTTTTGTACATCCCAATGTATTTCACCTTCACCGTGTAGCAGTAGTAGTAGTGCTCTCATATTGCATTCTTTGTTTTTGTGCATTAGCTACATTTTTTTTATGTGTAATAGTGTTGTCATAACCTTATGTGTCTGGTATGCATAAATGGTAATGTAGTGTTTATATTTGTGGCCTTTGTATCTAATTAGTATGAAGCTAATAGTAACATTGTAAGCACTGCTATGAGCATTAGTTTTTTAGTAAATTATATTGATCATTTTGATTATTTTTGAAATCTTCCTTTTGCAATTATTTTAACACACACATGCAAGTACTATTTAAGTAAGTAATGGTTCTTTTATTATAAAAACAAGGGTAATCATTACATATGTAATATAATGTGCTATTTTTTTTCTTTTTACAGAAATGTATTGATAAACTCAAAGAAGGGGATAAAGTTAGGGTGTTGGATCCGTTTGATGGTGATGTTGTGGGCATTGGGCGGATTCACTCCCTATCTATTGTACATGGAGTCAACTTGAAAGGAGCATGAGATGCAAATGTAAACATTTTAAAGGTCACAAGTAACATACCCCTTGTTTATGAAGACAAAATAGATGGAGTTGTTTGTCTGAAAGAGAAAGAGGGAACCCTCACATGGTGGCCACTAAAATATTTGCAAAAAATGAGATAGTTGAACATGTTTATCATGCACTAGTTGTTAGACATCTTGGCTCACTTATTTATGAAGTATTTTGAATGTGTTATTCAAGGATCTTAATTATCATGGTGTATTTGAAAGAGTTGGAAACTCTTAGACATCTTTGACATCTTGTAACTTGATATATATATATATATATATATATATTTGCATTAAATTTTTTTTATTATAGATTGCCTTTATTTATCATGATGTTGAATCAATTTTTTAATTCTAGCATGTTGTACCTTGTTCGTATATGTAATATTTTTATTTGCTTTTATGTTTTAATTCAATTTTAATATTATGTTAGTTTTGCATTATAAAATTTATGGTATTTAATAAATTATTCATTTCATGACTATATTTACTACCAATTAATGGAAACCAATAAATAAAAATGACTAAATATATGACTAAATATATGACTATAGTAATGACTAAATATATGACTAAATATATGACTAAAGTAATGACTAAATTAATGACTAAATATATGACTAAATTAATGACTAAATATATGACTAAATCAATGACTAAATATATGACTAAATAAATGACTACCATGACTAAATAAATAACTAGTTAACAACAATCAATGACTAAATTAATGACTATATATATGACTAAATAAATCAATACCATGACTAAATAAATGACTAGATTAACGACTAAATCAATGACTAAATCAATGACCAAATCAATGACTAAAAATTGATGACTAAATAAATGACTAAAATAGTTAAGTCATAAATTTGGTGGTGTTATAAATGACTAGAAATAAACCACAAATAGTCACGTGATGAAAATTAATCATTTATATGCAATTTTTAGTAGTTTATTTAGTCATATATTGTTGTTTGTGTACTAGTGTTGTAAATGTTCAGCAGGTTGTTGATAGGATGGTGGCTGCTATTGAGGAGGTAGAGATGGGATTTGAGAGTGCTGGGGCAATTGTTGATAAGATGGGATTTGTGAATGTTGAGGAGGTTGTTGATAAGATGGTGGTTTTTGTTGAGGAGGAGCTTGTGATTGATGAGGTTGTGACAGATTACCCTGTGATTGGTGCGGGGGTGGTTATTGATGTTGTTGCAAAATTTGTGTGTGATGTGGGGGTTGCGAAAGAATTTGGGCATGCTATGGAGGTTGTGATAGGGGTTGTTGCAGTGGTTGTGATGTGGGTTGCTGCGGTGGTTGTGATGGTATATGCTACGGATTGCCCTGGGACTGATGCAAGGGCATGAGATTTCCTTGAGGTGGTTACTGAGATGTGAACGAAGGTGGCGGTAAGTTTGATGTGTGTGGAACCAGGAGGTGGAGGTGGTGCAAAAAAAGGATTAGGAACATTTCCCCACATATTCCTTGGTAGCTGACTCGATTGGTTTGGTGGAAGAGGTGGTGCGGATGATATGGGAGTTGAACCTTGCGGGATACTCATGCTTTGTAGATTGAGCGGACCCTGCAGGATTTTCATGCCTTGCGGATTAGGAGGACCTTGTGGCATGCAAAGACCAAGAGGATTATTATGATTTGGGCCTTGGGAATTGTTAGCACCAGGTGCTCCACCCATTACTAAAATTAGGATGTGGGTGGATGGAAGCTGATAAAGCACAACATTTCCAAATCCCAATTAGTACCATTTATATTGTGTTGTCACTTCAGGGATTTGTGGAAATGATGAACTGGGATTTGGATCTTGTGATAGAGTGAGTGGTGCAGGAGGTGTAATGTTGACATACTTCAATAAATCAAACCCCGATGATGGCTTGATACCCTTCAGGAGTAACGTGGAAAGGATTTTATCCCCATGTTATCGAAGAAGACGATCTGTCATTTCCACATTAGTGGGGTTGCTAAGATATTCATCGACTGTGAGCTCAAGTTGGCTAACCTTGCTTTCGTTGGGAGGGGATTGAGTGTGGACCTCAGTGTTAGATTGTGATGAGCCTATTGAAAGGAGCAAGACAACTGAGAGGGGGGGTGAATCAATTGTCACCAAACAAAAACTCAAATCTTTAAACACTTATCAATTTCTTATCCACTCAATTTTGTTATTAAGTATGGACATGAAATACAAATAACATAAGGCAATATCAACATAGGAAACACCAGATTTATGTGAAAAATCCAATAAGGGAAAAATCGCAGTAAGGATTAACTCACAATATATTGTAGTTCCAAAACCAAATACTTAAAAGGATCACTGTCCAAGATATGACTCACTATCCAAATACAAAAGTTCACTACTTACAAAGAGGACTCATTGACCAAGCAAGAGGCTCATTGCCTACAAAATGATTACAACACTGAAGTGGCTTCACAACCAAAATGAACTGGTAAAAGTACACCTAACAAGTCTTGATCCAGTTCCTTTGTTGCTCAATAAACTAACTTAACACACTTCATCATCTTTGCACTACTTCACATTCACAACTCCACACCTTTGATCTCAAAACTATTCAACATATATATTCGATCCATCTATAAGCATCAATTAGGTCGACCTAATTAGATGCAATCTTTATTCACCAAAAAGACTAACTATCGGCTCTAAGTTAGTACAAAACTTGTCCAAAAGATAATCCAAGTGTGTAGCATGCTACAACATGTTAGCATGGACCAGAGATAGGTCACACATATATCTGCAACAAAAAGTAAACCATTACAATATCAACTATACATTAGGTCAGCTAGAGATAGACCTAATAACAAAATGTAATCAACAGAATAATTCCAACTCGCCATATGTGCCCATGAGCACACAATATTTTGAACATACGATCTTTCAGCATCCATAAAATATTTCCCAAAACCACAAGTAGAAACAATCAACCATGGAGGATTGCATACCAAAATACCAGAGGATGTAAACTAGTTCTTCATACCAGTTCAGAGTACCAGATCAAACTGAAAACCAAAACAACATGGTGACATCAATGACAACACAAAGTTTTCACAACTAGATTTTCTTCTTCATTCTTCCAACAATATCCCCCTTTGTCATTGATGGCAACATGTGCCAAAATTTGCAAAAAATTCCTACAACACAACATTTTATCCCCCTATCACCAGTAATCTCTCCCCCTTTGACATCAAGGGAAAAGGGAGACCAAAAATAGGATGTAAACATATGTACATGGTGAAAATGTATGTACAAAGGAATTCTGACTTCCTATTTCGAACATTCAAGTGAAAATAACATTTTTTACATGAAATATTTTCTTGTCCCTTTCTCTTATGATCGAAAGAATCCTTTTCCAAGCAACCACAGCAAAACCCATTCTTACACTCAAACTATCCAATAAGGATAAGAGTGTAAATGATGATGTCTGGTCCAAAGACAGACATTGTCATTCACAATCTTCTACATTAGAAAGTATTTCAGAGAGATGATCCAACTGAACCTCAACAATTTCTTTAACCAACCATAAATTTTTAACTAAGTCTCCCCTCTGTCTCTAAGCAATCAAAAAATACGCTCGCAATTCACCAAATCTTATTCTCTGTTTTCCATTTTTATCTTTGAAGAAATAAAAACTCTTCCCAATATTATTTATCTCAGATTCAATGGCTTCAATTCTGCTTCTAAAATTATCAACAGTTGCAAGCCACCAAAGACAATACTGGTAGATGTCAGATATTTCCTTAATGCATTCTCTTGTCTCATTAATGTGCTTGGATAAATTTTGTTTGGCTTTGGCACATCTTCTCTCAATCATAGCTTCAAACTTATGTCCTTCAGGTCCTTCTAGAAATATTCTTTCTTCAATAACTTCTACTAGATCATCTAATAATGAGTCAAACACGTCTGAAACTACAATACCCTTTTTGAGCAAATAATCAATCAACACATCATTAATTTTAAGTCTCTTGATCGAAGATCAGGCATACCATATTTCACCAACCTTCTTCATATTCCCTTTATCTAACATCATCAAAATGTCCTTTGGATCAAAATCAGGAAGATATTCTTCTTCATTCTTCTTTTCCTCCAAGATAGTGATGGCATCTCTTGTGGTAATTTTTCTCCTTTTAGATTCCATTGGGGAATCACAAATAACAACTTCCAACTCTTTCTTACCAAAAGAGGAACCCACTTCAAACTGACTGGACACCAACACACCGGAGCACAACTTCATTTACAGGGATGAGAAATAGATTTTTCATGCACTTTCTTTGTCCTTCATACATTCTAAATACATGTAAACTTGTTTTCTGATAGGGATGCCATATTCCCACTTAGCATTATTTCTTCCTGATAGCGAACTCATAAAGTAAAATACCAAACACATGAGAAAAATCCCAAACCGGAAAGGATAACCCTCAACCAAGGACATTCTAGCATTCTCAAATAGGTTTTCCAATATAAGGCTACACAAATCAAACTACTTGTTTTCTTTCACCATCATGTGTGCAATATATACAACAATAGCCAAAGTAGAACCTTCATGATTTCTTAAGTATATTTTATAAGAGATTTCATAAGCAACATACCTTATAGTAGGATTGACAATAGTATTTATTAGTAGAGCTTGGGGATCTTTGTTGATGCCAGTAAGTTCCTCCACATCTTTGAATTTCACTATTTTCTTCCCAGGGAGGTCACCAACACTGCACAAGCCAGTAATAGCTTCAATTGCCTCCTTCGTGATCGAATAGGGTTTGTCCAAAATAATTCTACTATCCTTGAATCGACTTAACAGGAACAAGATAGATTCTTTGTCTGTAAACTAGGGAAATTCTCCCCATAAATCCATACCCATAGTATTTACGTTCTGTAATTCATTTTTCTTCAACCCTAGTTCCATTTCCTTCATCTTTCGATGATCAAACTCTTCCAACTCAACACCCTTTAGGCTTAGTGGAATATCACCACTCGATCCTTTGTCAAAAATTTCCATCATCGTGCTTGTCTTCTTTAGATTCTTTCTTGCTCAACAAAACTTCTTTTTCCTATTTTTGTAAACTAAGAGAGATGAATTTCAAATATTTTTTCTTTTATTCTTAATTATTCATAATGACTCTAGATTGCCTTAGAATCACTCCAAATCACTTCAGGATCACGTCAGGATTTCTCCAAGTCATTCTTCAAACTCTTCGATTGCACAAGTGATCCAAAAATAATGACTTATGAATTTCTCTTTATACACCATCACGCTTCCCTAATTTGCATTTAATGTAGTAGATTTCAAAAAAGTGGATAAAAACCCTATTTCACTGCATTAAGAAACCCTAAATCACTCCATAAATCAACATGCCTGCACATTTTCTTCCAGTTTCTTTTCCATAACCTCTATCTATTCATTCTCTGCAACATATCCTCATGCCAAAATCTAGCATGCCATATATCTAGGGGTTTAAGCAATTTTCTATTAGTGCTCCCCCCAAGACCATGCTAGGTCTAATACCCAGAGGAATTTTTTGCACCAAATGAGGGCACAGACACATATGCCATCTTTGGCTCTTCTTTATTTCTCCATATCTTGTTCATTTCTTGCTTAACCTCATTCTTATCAATTTTCTTTACTGGTCCATTCTTCTCTACCGGAGCAGACTGCTTTCCCTTTTTACTTCTGTCAAAATATTTAGACCAATTTGTTAGCTCTCAAAAATGCAGGCGGAATGCCTCAAGAGGCTGCCAAACTCCTGATACATTTTAGGGTAATAGACAAGGTCAAAAGATTTAGACCTTCTACTCTTCAGGTGCTGCTAGACCTAGGTGGGTGTACATATATGAATGAAGCAGACTTAATGTGCTTATCTCTCTTGAAACATTTTTCCCACAATGGCAGATGGAAGTGGACAAATAAAACTAAATTTGGTATAAATTGTATAGCAATATAAGACTAAATCCTAATATGTTCAGTTAACAGATGTAAAGAAAATGAATGAATCTAAATGGTGAAATGCAAAGACTAGTGCCTTATTGGGTATGCGGAGTCAAATGAAATAGAAATGGGCAACCTCTTTCTGGAAAACACTCAAATTGTTGGCATATGTTTTGTTTATAACTTGTATAAACATGCAAAACTGTGATTGCTAAGCTCTTCTTAATAATCCAGATGAATTTCCTTGATTACAGTGATCAACCGAAAGGATTTAATCTTTTCTTGAAAGAACCAATCAATTAACCACACAGATACAGCAAATGTGCACTGATAGATTGAATATAAACTTGTTATACCAATTTAAACAACCAGAAAGCATCAATCTTGGAGACAACTTAGTAATACTTTCAATAAGCACAACAGACAATTGACACCAGAATAAGTAGCCACATCAACTAATTTTCATTGATATCTCCATTTTGAAATCATGCATCATAGTCTCTGTTCTAAAAATTTTATTCTGTTGAATCCATTTCTAACCTATCTACTGTATCTAATATCTAATCTCTATTTTACAATTGAAAATGGATATTTATACATTTTTTTCTGAAAAGACACATTGCTTTGCATTCCATGTCGGTGGGCAATTGTATTCGAACTTCAATTAACAATCTCTGAGACATTCGCCGAGACATCCCGTAGTCACACCAAAGGCCAATGTCTCGCCGACAGTCATCCTACATCCTTTGTGTTTTGTTGTGACCTCTGTTGTCGGGGAGACGTCCCATAGACAATATTTGTCATACCGAAAGTTGTCCCTCCATCTTGTGTGTCGCTGAGACAATTCATAGTCAGGGGGAGGTTTCATAGAACACCTTTTGTCTTACCGAAATACCCCATGGTACATTCTTGTCGCTGAGACATATGGGATTTTCTCGCCGATGAAACAACATATCGGTGTGACATTAAGATCAGCAAGACCTCAAGACCCTAAATTCTTTGTCTGGCCGAAACTAATCCTTTTAAGTTGCCAAGACAATGAAAATGTCCTGCCAATAGGTGCCTATAGGTAAATTTTGATCGCTGTGACATCCCTAAGGTCTTGCCGATAGGAAACGACAGATGTATATAAACAAAAATGCATTATGGGTCGGGGAGACCTTGATAATCTCATACCGATATGGACTATTATGTGAAATACTAAGACCTAGATGGATTTTATGGGATAAAAATGGGTAGAATGTGAGAAAAATATTTTGAAGAGAGGCCCTGAGCATATGGTGAGGACTCAATTGGAAACTCATGGGTATGAAACAACTATGTAAAATTATCAGAATTTTACAGTTCTAATAGTGGCTCCGTCTGGGGATGAATGATTGTGAGATCATTGAAAGGATCTAGATCTTTGGGTGAGTAGACCAGACACAAGATGATGAATCAGTGAGCAAAATGGGATTGGAAATGAATGAAAAATGGAGATAAACAAAACCCTAAACTATTGTGCATGGAAAATATTTTTAAAGAGGATCATCAAGAGTTGTCCATGCACTGGCAACCCTTAATCCTCTGTGTTTTAACTTTGACATCAGTTTTGAGCTGTTACGATCTAAAATTCAAACCCTAAATGATGGCTCAAGGCCATCCAAAAGAAAGGCCCATACTTTCCTCTATCAAATCCCTGGTTTTACCTTGAGTTCATCAGATTCTTCTTGAAGATATTCATGCAATCTTCCCTATCACTATTACTAAAAGTTTTCAGAGAATCATCATGCTCAGCTTGGCCCAAATTCCCTTCCCCATTATGCAGTTCAAATTCTCCATCATGGGACAAATCTCTATTATCTTCAACATACAAAGTACATGCATATTCAATGCAACATTTCTCATTATATTTCTCACTATTATGAATTATAAAACACTCTCCCCACTGTACTAAAATTTCACCATCAAAATGCTTCTCTTGAGAAACAAAAAATTCTATCATATCAATGTTGTTTGAGACAAACAAATATGAAAACTTTTGCACTTCTTCGGTATCACCATTTGGAGATGACACTGGATTCTAACTCATATCTCCAATATCATGCATTTATGAACCAATCAAAACTGGACTTCTACCATCCTTGGTATGCAAATAGATGTATTCTCCACATGAGTTAGAAATTTCAAAATCACATACCTCATCCTGAATGGACACATGTTTTTGATCAACTTCAAAGTTTTCTCCATCATTTTGAGAAATGTACTAAGAGTCAAATGAATCATTGCACAAAGAAATTTCACTATCAAAACAAATGTAAGCTAGACACAGGACTTCAGAGTCACCTTCATGTGCACATCTCTGGTATTCAAGAGTTAGCAAATCTGAAAATTGATCACTACTGAGTGAACATGTTTCTTCTTCCATATCTTCTATTATTTCTCCCTCTAATTGATCTCCACAAGAGCTGGAAATATCTCCTTGTTGTAAATCAAGATTCACATGACTGCCCTCAAACTCTTCCTCATTGTGACATGATACACAATCCCCTTCCATTTCATTTTCCAATTCATCAACATGGCAATTTTCATGATCATTGTAGTTATTCTCTTCACATGTTGACGTACTCTCCTCTTCATCATCAAATGTATCATGGTTCTCATCTATAGTAGGAAGTGTTACTTGTTCATTATCAAATGGATTTGCATTCTCCATTGCTTCTTCCTCTTTATTATCACAAGAATTGTAAGAATCACCTGATTGTAAATCAGAATCCACAAGTCCATCTTCATAATCTGAATACTCATTGGATCCCTCATAACACATATTGCTTTCCCTGTCATAATCTGTTATGCAAGAAAGATTTCAATACCTTTGTCTCCCTCATGTAGGTTGTCATAGGAATTGTTTTTACCTGTACATGTCTCATCTTCTATTGGCTGCAACATCTGATAAATGTCTCTGTCTTCATCAATGATTCAATGTCTACAATGTCTATCCATTCATCTAGTTGATCAAAATAAATTGGTATGCATGATTCAGGCCAATAACTGGGTTTGGATCATACACTTTCATGAACTGCTGAATGATCTCAAGTTTGCTAGGTGGGAAATTAATAGGTATTTTCCTACAAATATCCGTCATTCTGTGGAGCAAAGAGCACCCAGATTCTCCTCTATATCTCCTTATGTCAAGAAAGGCATCCAGAATATTTTTGAAATATTCATCATTATTAGGTTGTTGGTTCTGATACGTACCTTGTTGCAGATTCTAACTGACATGTCCAAGTGGGCTGGAGTTGTGTTGTATTTTACATTGATCACATTGACAATATTGATAACCCACCAATCTTTGTCCAGGAGGGACTGGATAAGCATTTACTTGCTTTGATGGCTGTGATGAATAAATGTTCTGTTGTGCATGAAGTGCATCGCCTCCATTGTAGAAATTTCCAATTGTATCATGAGGCACTTGAGGGGCCCAATGCCTTCCTATATTTGTGTATTCATCCATATTGAAAAATTCTCCTATTTGTAATGGTTGTTGGTCCAATTGCAGCTTTTTCTTTTTCAATTCTTCAATTCCTCTTATCAACTGTTGCTTCTCAAAATATTCTTTTGTTCCATACACAAATTCCATTCTTCATCAAGTTTTTTCCAGAGTCGCCACCTACTTTTCCAAAAGTAGGAAAATGTTTCTTTTGAAATAACTATTTTTGATCTTCTCCCCAGCGGAATCACCTTTTCTGAAACTTCTCAAATTACAACTTTTTCTTCAATGACTCTATATAATGGTCTTCAACCGAATATTCTGATGTTTTTCCCCAGCAGAGTTGCCAATTTGTTAGCTCTCAAAAATGCAAGCGGAATGCCTCAAGAGGCTACCAAACTCCTGATACGTTTTAGGGTAACAGACAAGGTCAAAATATTTAGACCTTCTACTCTTCAGGTGCTGCTAGACCTAGGTGGGTGTACATATATGAATGAAGCAGACTTAATGTGCTTATCTCTCTTGAAATATTTTTCCCACAATGGCAGATGGAGGTGGACAAATAAAACTAAATTTGGTATAAATTGTATAGCAATATTCAAGACTAAATCCTAATATGTTCAATTAACAGATGTAAAGAAAATGAATGAATCTAAATGGTGAAATGCAAAAACTAGTGCCTTATTGGGTATGCGGAGTCAAATGAAATAGAGATGGGAAACCTCTTTCTGGAAAACACTCAAATTGTTGGCATATGTTTTTTTTATAACTTGTATAAACATGCAAGACTGTGATTGCTAAGCTCTTTTTAATAATCCAGATGAATTTCCCTGATTACTGTGATCAACCAAAAGGATTTAATCTTTTCTTGAAAGAACCAATCAATTAACCACACAGATACATCAAATGTGCACTGATAAATTGAATATAAACTTGTTATACCAATTTAAACAACCAGAAAGCATCAATCTTGGAGACAACTTAGTAATACTTTCAATAAGCACAACAGACAATTGACACTAGAAATAAGCAGCCACATCAACTGATTTTCATTGATATCTCCATTTTGAAATCATACATCATAGTCTCTATTTTGAAAATTTTATTCTATTGAATCCATTTCTAACCTATCTACTGTATCTAATATCTAATATCTATTTTACAATTGAAAATGGATATTTATACATTTGTGTCTGAAAAGACACATCGCTCTGCATTCCATGTCGGTGGGCAACTGTATTCAAACTTCAATTAACAATCTCTGAGACATTTGCCGAGACATCCCGTAGTCACACTGAAGGCCAATGTCTCACCGACAGTCATCTTGCATCCTTTGTGTTTCGCTGTGACCTCTGTTATTGGGGAGACGTCCCATAGACAATATTTGTCATACCGAAAGTTGTCCCTCCATCTTGTGTGTCGCTGAGACAATTCATAGTCGGGGGGAGGTTTCATAGAACATGTTATGTCTTACTGAAATACCTCATGGTACATTCTTGTCGCTGAGACATATGGGCTTTTCTCGCCGATGAAACAACATATCGGCGTGACATTCAGATCGGCAAGACCTCAAGACCCTAAAGTCTTTGTCTGGCTGAAAATAATCCTTTTGAGTCACTGAGACAATGAAAATGTCCTACCGATAGGTGCCTGTAGGTAAATTTCAATCGTTGTGACATCCATGAGGTCTTGCCGATAGGCAACGACAGATGTATATAAACAAAAATGCATTATGGGTCAGGGAGACCTTGATAATCTCATGCCGATATGAACTATTATGTGAAATACTCAAATCTAGATGGTTTTTATGGGATAAAAATGGGCAGAATGTGAGCAAAATATTATGAAGAGAGGCCCTGAGCATATGGTGAGGACTCAATTGGAAACTCAGGGGTATGAAACAACTATGTAAAATTATCAGAATTTTACAGTTCTAACAGGTACCTTTGAGCATTTGGTTGTCTGATAGGCGGTCTTCTAGCAAAGTTTCTTGAATTTCTTTTTTGCTTCCTTTATTTTGTTTCTTTTGATTATCCTTTGAGCTTTCACCTACTTCATTTCCCAAACCACCTTTGTCTTTACTTGGTTTTTGTCTTGCAATCAACTCATCAAGATTGTTAGAGCTAGATTTGAAATTATTTTCATAGATTTTTGCTTTCTCCGATTCTACTTTTAGGTTCACCACCTCTTGTTCAAGTGTGCATTCATCAGACTTTCTTTGCACCAATATATTTATACATTCTTTAATCCTCTTCTTTTCTTCCACTAGCACTTTTAATCTGACAATCTCTTGTTTCAAATGTTGCTCACTCACTTCTCTATGTCTTTATTTGAATTTCTTCAATTTCTCTTTCAATTTTTGGACACATTCATTTTCCTCATCAATATTTTCTTTCAAATCTCTATTTTCATTTTCAGCATTGTCAATATCTTCAAGTGTAGCACGAAGCTCTTCTTTATCACCCATTTGTTCAATCTTCATGATCTTAAGCTGTTAGGCTTCTTTGGAGGAACCAGGTGCTCTAATTGTTGAAAGGCGCAAGACAACTAAGAGGGGGGGAGTGAATCAGTTGTCACCAAACACAAACTCAAATTTTCAAAGAGATCAATTTATTATCCACTTAATTCTGTTATTAAGTATGAACATGAAATTCAAATAACAAAAAGCAATATCAACACAGGAAACACTAAATTTACATGGAAAACCCAATAAGGGAAAAACCATGGTGAGGATTAACTCACAATATATTGTAGTTCCAAAACTGAATACTTAAAAGGCTCACTTCCCAAGATATGACTCACTGTCCAGATACAAAAACTCACTACTTACAAAGAGGACTCGTCCAAGCAATAGGCTCACTGCCTACAAAACATTACAAGAATAAAGTGGCTTCATAGCCAGAATGAACTGGTAAGAGTACACCTAACAAGTGTTGATCCAATTCCTTTGATGCTCAATAAACTGACTTAACACACTTCATCATCTTCACACTACTTCACATTCACAACTCCACACCTTTGATCTCAAAACTATTCAACATGTATATATCTAATCCATCTGCAAGCATCAATTAGGCCGGCCTAATTAGATGCAATCTTTATTCACCAAAAAGACTAACTGTCAGCTCCAAGTTAGTACAAAACTTCTCCAAAAGATAATCCAAGTGTGTAGCATGCTACAACATGTCAACATGGACTAGAGATAGGTCACGCATATATCCGCAACGCAAATTAGACCATTACAATATCAACTATACATTAGGTCAACTAGAGATAGACCTAATAAAAAAATGTAATCAATAGAATAATGACAACTCGTTGTACGAGTCCATGAGAACACAAGATTCTGAGCATACAATCTTTTAGTATCCATAAACTATTTCCCAAAACCACAAGTAGAAACAATCAACCACAAAGGATTGTAGACCAAAATACTAGAGGATGTAAACTGGTTCTTCATACCGGTTCAGAGTACTGGATCAGATTAACAACCCAAACAACATGGTGACATCAATGACAACACAAAGTTTGCACAACTAGACATTTTTCTTCATTCTTCCAAGAGAGCCACCATTGGTGGGCTGATCCTGAGGGATATGAGGTTGAGCACCTTGGGAATGTTGTTGTTCCACGAGATTTTTTGCTTGTAATCGAGTAAGGGGCATGAAAATGCAAAATGGCTAGATGACTAAGATGACACTAAGCCCTAAGATGCAATTAAGTGATGGTTTAGATGAGGACTAAAGGATTTCTAAGATGATAGATTGATCGATTGGATGATTGATGGGATAATTTGGATAATTGATTGAATTTGATTCGATTGGGTTGATTGATTAGATTGGATGATTGAAAGGATTGATTGATTGATTAGATTGGATTGGATAAGATTAATTCTAAACTAAGTTCAGAGGCTTAATTAGATGACGTACGATGCTGATGGTTGGATTTGGATTATAAAAGGATGATCATGACATAGAATTTTCCTCAGGATGAGAGGAGATTGATTAGGCCGTGGAGGATTACTAACTTAGGATAGATGACAATCCTAAGTGAGCGTAAGTGATGATGATTAGGGTCAGTTACCTAACCCAATTGGATAAAAATCCCCTAAAACAAAGTTCAAAGGATCCAGATTAATGAATCAATGATGGATATGCAGACTATGGATGTTCTAAGATGTACCTATATGATTTGATTAAGGATTTGATGACTTATGGAAAGTGCAGATAGACTAAAATGACAATTGTGGGCAGATGGATGATGAGAAAAAAAAATTGATCGTAGGAATGGACTTAGAAAACAATAGGATTTCAGTGGTCCAAAGGATTAACTCTCAGTAATTTTGTATGGGATGCGCATACGCCTCTGTGGGTAACAAGATTGCCCCTCCAAGTGATGGGATCACCTATCTAAGGGTGAGCCAAATCACCTCTGTGTCAAGTAGGTTCACTTGTCTAGCAGACAAGTTCACCTCTCAAGGTCACAGGATTGCATATATCTTCAAATTCCAAAAAGAAATAGGTGGGCATGGGACACGATATCGACTATCTAGAGTACAAGATCACCACTATCTTGAAATGTACAAAAATAGGTGGGAACACCTATCAGAGTGACAAGTTTTCCTATTTCCTTAGATGTACGGACAAGGGAAAAAAATTCCTATTATGGGATCGCCTATCAATTAAGAAGAACCACCTATGTCTTGGACTGTACAGACAAGGATAGTACGAATGGACACAGGATCACCCCTGCGACAACAAGTTTTCCTATTCTAAAGGATGTATGGACAATGGAGACACAGACAAGATGCAGGATGACACAGACCAGACTCAGATTCACCTAAAAGGATGATAAGAACACCTGTTCTAAGGGAACAAGTAGACTCAGATGACACAGATTAGACACAGACTCACCTATGGACAAGGGAGGATTGCTTATTTAGGGAATAGGCGGACTCGAGGTCACCTAATTGAGGGACCCACAAGAAAATTTGCCCCTGACAAGGACGAATTCACCTAAAGGATGATTAGACCAAACTCAAGACCCTTTCAGGGTAGGATTTCCTATCCACAATGCAAGTTCTCCCCTATGAGAATCAAACTCGCCATTGAGAGCAGGGGCAGACTATGGCAAAGGATAAAAACATGACAAACAACAAGCAAGGTGTTGGACTGACTTAGATTGATGACAAGCACTGGAATCACACAAGAAGAAACTCAAGGTAGCACAATCCTAAAACTAGTATTATGGGTTTGCTAACTCAATGTAGGCACACCACCTAGACTCACCTATGGATAGGGCAAGATTGCCTATTTAGGGAACAAGTGGACTTGAGGTCGCCTAATTGAGGGACCCACAAGAAAATTTTCCCATGACAAGGAAAAATTCACCTAAAGGATGAGTAGACTAGACTGAAGACCCTTTCAAGGCAGGATCATCTGTCCACAATGTAAGTTCACCCCTATGAGAAGCAAACTCGCCATTGAGAGCAGGGGCATCGACTATGGCAAAGGATAAAAACATGACAAACAACAAGCAAAGGGTTGGACTGACTCAAATTGATGAAAAGCATTGGAATCACACACGAAGACACTCAAGGTAGCACAATCCTAAAATTAGTATTATGGGTTTGCTAACTCGATGTAGGCCCACCACCTTGAGGGGACACCCCAAGGTTAATACTTCATGATACCGAGGTGTTTCTCTAGATCACCCTTTCTCGCGAAGGCGGATAGCTAGCGATTTAGTGGCACAAGTTCATCAACAGATGCCATGGGCTCACCTTCACGCTCTCTCTCAGAGACTATCATATTCCACCATGAGGATTTCTATCTCAACCCAAGGGAGTATGTAGTGAGTAACTTTAGGGTATGGTGTGTATCCCCTGCACTACACCAAGTTGCGGCTGAAACATAGTTCTCTATCTAGGTTGAACAAGGCTATCTCATGCATCCTCGATATAGCAAGAGAGTGTGTGAGGCACAACCATGAACACCAGCTAGTCACAAGCATGGGTTGGGAGCCCACGCGAGTTAATGGAAACTCAGACCAACCCTACACATCTTATCTAGGTATCACCCTAGCTTCTATGCTTCGCTAGACACGACATGACTAGATTGGGGTACAACTTTGGCTCTCCCACCTTTATATACCCCGTCGGTAACACATGGTCAAGATCATCCCCCGAGTGATGAAATCCTAGGAAGGTCTCACTAAGGGAAGGAAATACTAGACATTTCAACTGGTCCCCAAGCTCGCACGCAGCATAAGAGGAGAGCTTACATGCACTAGCACTTCCTAGTAGATTGGACTGGATTAGAACAAATTATGATTTCTTGTCATCTAGGATCACCAAAAGGTGTAAGGGGAGTGGATATGTCAACAAATAACTCCCAAACACAACAAACAAGTTAATTGACCCTTTAATTAATATGTGTGTTCCTAAATTAGTGTGAAAAAATACACATACATAGAGCTAACTAGGGTTCTTCAACCGATCATCCTACAAAAAATGAATTAGTAGTTTTCACCATTAGTCTTGGACAAATGATTTGCTGCACAAAATTTAGTAAAACCATAGTCACAGACAAAAAAGTTAGCTGATTAGTATCCAAAACAAAAATCAAATTAAAGCTCAAATTCAAAAATTTCAAGGTTTTGGAATACCACAAATTTTCCCCCATGTAGAGAAAATTTTCCTTTATCTAGGATGCAAGTTTTCCTTTCGTATGTAGAGGTGGGATCATGTTTTCCTTTTGGATGGAGGGGTGTATGTGCTTATGCCTCTTTGTTCAAATCGATTTTTCCCCTTCGTCAAGCAACTTCACCCCTTTCTAGACTTTCCAATGTGTTCACCTTTGAACTTGGTGATTTGGATTGAGGGATTCAAGTTCACCCTTTTACTGGAAGGGTGGATGCAATTTTTCCTATGTCTACTACAGATCCACCTCTATGTCAAGCAAATTCACCCCTTGAAGACGGATTTGCCCCTGTGTGTAAAACCCAAACCTGCAAAACTTGAAATAACAAGAAAAAATAAAATAGACCCGTGATGTGGGTCCCACCAAGCATGCTAGAGATGTGTGCAATGTATTTTTTACCTACTCTAAGATGCAAAACTAAATGAAATTTAACAAGGAAAAACACAAATAAAACACTCATGATTAGGCCTAGTTGAATTCAAACAAAGCACAAGAAAATTGAACTTTTTACCCTATTCAAATTGATAGCTGGGTTGGCCCTTGTTGATGCTCGAATGTGTGCTCCTTTGTTGGAAAAATAGCTCTAGATGATGCTCAAAATGATGTTAAAAGGATGAGGATTGCAATGGAGGATTTGGGTATGTGAGTAGATGATATATGGAGGCTCAAAATGCCGCAACAATGGTGATGGCTTGATGGCTTGAAAATGGCTAAGTGTGTGTGCTTGAATGTGGATGCTAGAGAGTGATTGCTAAAGTGGATGCTCCAAATGGAGACATTTCCACCATTTTTAGGGGAAGTGCCTCGAAAGCAATGGAGGGATAGGATTGAGCCATGTTGGAGTTGATCAAGGGCTAGGGTGAGTTGAGGACTCACAAACCCTCACAAGCTGACATGTGGTGAATGAAATGGAAGGGAAGGAGGGAGGGGGAGGTGACATGGAGGTACTTTGATGTACCTTGGGAATGGAAAATATCTCCTCATAAAGGAGGTTCTTGTCCACATGTTCCTTGAGGGGACATGTGAGGAATTAAAAATTCCTCACAAATCCTCATGGGGATGGGAGAAGGAATTTAAAATTCCTTAAAATGCTTTGGAGGAATAAATGTAAATTAAAAATTCACATAGGGAAGGGGATGCCTCCTCCAAATAGAGAAATCATTTAATGTAGGTTGACTAAGGACATATACCATGAATGGAATGAAGATTAGGTTAGCTTAATTAGGTGATTAAGGTTGTGCAAATGTGGGATTATGCAGGCTAATGAAGGATTAGAGGCAAGTGGGAGATTATGGAGGATGTGACCTTAATGGTGATTAGGAATGTGCACATCCTAGTCATAGATTAATTAGGTTAATCTGGATTAAGGAGGATTATGGAGTATGTGACATGAAGATAGAGAAGAAAATGATTAAAATTTGATTTAATTCATTTGGGATAATGACTAAATTAAATAAATTGTTCTATTTATTTAATTTGGAGATGAATAAGGTAAGGTATTTGATTTATTAATTAAATACCTTAGGAGACATTAGACTGAAGGGAAATATTAATCAAATAATAAATTATTTAATTAATATGGCTAAGGGATGCGGGACAGAGGAATGCAAGGGTGAATTTGACCATATGGGAGTGGTCAAATTCAAGTGTCTACACCAATAATCCACATAGAATTGTATTCTTTACCTTTGCATTATATTCACATGACCTCTTTCCTTCCTAGTCTATTGGAGTTATATGAGGTGTATAATCATTCACCATGGATTTCCAAATATCATATCCTTAACAGAGGAATTAAATAAGAACATCCTTAACAAATCTATTTGGTGGAACATTTTCCACAATACTAAGCCGTTGAAACTCCTGGAAGGATGCTAAACCAAAGATTGGAACAAGAAAGGGATCTCATTGTCTAGAAATATCATTGAGAATGGTGGGATGATTAGCTGGTAAGCCCTTAAACATGATTTTAATCTCCCCCAAACTCAAAAGAAAACCTATGAAAGATTAAGAAATGATAATTTTGTTTTAAATAACTTAACTCCTTGTGTTGTTAATAACAATCTAGACCTTAGTTGGTTGGAAGGTAAAGGAATAACACACCCAAAAGTAGTAGAAACTTATAAAGCTATGGAAAGGCCCCCTAATCTAGTTGATTTGCTTAATAAAAATTGGAATCTTAACCTTAATCAAAAGCAATGGGAAAGGACTTTTACTAGAATTTGGAAAAATGTTCTTGAACCAAAAAAAGCTAGTTTCAAATGGATGTTGCTATTACAAAAGATGCCAAGCTTTGACCCAAAAAATTAGTCCTACTATTTGTGATGTGTGTAAAAAAGTTGAATTTGTTTCTCATTTGTTCTTCAACTATTTTTATGCTAAGGAGGTGTGAAAATTGTTTCAAATTTATTTGTTTGGGTGGGGGGAAAGAAAGGAAAAAAGGATAAAAAGAAATAGTTTTGGGAAATATTGAAAAAATTAGGAAAGCCTCTTAATTTATTTTGGTTGATTCTAACCACTGAATGACACTTCTGGAAAGATAGGAATGCAGAAAAATATCAAGGCACTAGGAGGGAACTTACTGAGTCTAACATAAGACTCATAGTGCAAAATATGTATATGCAGGTATCCATCACACTGGAGGTTTCCAAAGAAAAGTTTCAAAGGCTGATGAAGAATGACAATGTGGAGATAAAGGAGGAGTTGATCCAAGCTAACCAATGGTTGTTATGCAAACCAACAATGAAGTACCTCGTAAAAGAAGATAACAATGTTGACAGAAAGGGAGGAGAAGTGACAAGAAAACTGAAACAAGATTGAAAATTATGATGTGATGCATTTTTGATGAGTTGTTGATGTAAAAAAGGAAACTTAGTATTTTTTTCTCTAAGTATTGTAATGTAATACACACAACATATAATATTATAGAGTAGAATCAATTCAAAATATGGAAATATTGTAACTATGAAAGTCTGATCAATGATCAATTTTGTAAACTATTCTGAATACAAAAAAAATATCATATCCTAGAGAATTCAAATAGGTTTCCATCCTTATGTTCCAAAATTCATAGTTTGTTTCATCAAACAGTGGTGCCAATTTATTAGATGAGAAGCCATATCCTTCTTGTCCTTCCATGTGTGCTTATATATGATCTTTCTTCAAGTGGTTAAGCTATGTTCTGAAGAAACCTACTATGATATCCATGGACACAGAAAATGTAACCCTTCTACTTTTTCTCATGTTTAGGTCCTCCTAGTGGCCTTTGGCTTGATTTTTCTTAGATTTAATGTTGTAATGTGGCCAACACATTCACATTAGGTCTTGGACCCTTGTGAATAATTAGGACTTCTAAGATGTCTTCTAAAGGTGTTGTGAAGTGTTGTAACCCATTTTCACACTTTTCTAGGACCCTTTCATCATAATTCACTTAAATATCTCCTTTTTATCACTTACCAAGTCTTATTTCAAAGTGTTGTAAAGTATTGTAACTCACTTTCATGCTTTTCTAGGCTTTTCATCACTAATTCAACCCTTCTCATGTTTAAATGACCCTTTGATACACTTTCCAACCATTTTGAAGTGTGTTTTTGAGGATATTCCTATTGGACAACATTTAATGCCTCGTAATTCCCAACACCCACTTAATTTGCTTAAGTGGGACTAAGTCGCCAATAGGGGTGACTTAGTCCTTTTTGGCACAAAACTCAAAATAATTTTAAATTTCTAGTGGGATTTTGTCCTCTAACCCTTGAGGTTGGCCCGTGATGTGTTATTTTCAAGAAATTTTAGTAAAAACATGTATAAATAAGGTTTTTTTCTCCTCATTTTACATCTCGTCCTATCTTCTACAATCTCCTAATCTCTTGCACTCATTAAGCATTCAAGCAATCAAGCACAATCAAGTCATCCATTGGAGCACTTCATTGCATATATTTAGATTTCTACATCAAGGGTTTGGTAAGTTTATGACATTGCATGTTGTTTGTTTATCATTCCCCTTCCATTTCATTTCATTTCATAGAGTTTGATTACCAAAGTGGGGTTTGACCAAGGCAAACCCCTATACTCTAACCCTTAACCATTTTTCCCCCTTTGCATGTGTGTTTGCAAACTTTGTATAAATATTTTTCAAGTAAATAGGTGTTGAAAAGTGGTCAAGAAGTCTTCAAATTCAATCAGGTCAACACAACCGTAATTCAAGCTTGGAGAGACTTTTTACCCTATTTTCTACAGAATCAAGTGTAGACACATGTCAGAAAAGTAAGTGCAGATCTGAGGCTACAAGATTCTATCTTGAAATTCCTAAAATCTGTAGGTGGACTAAGTTGCCACTACTAGCGGATTAGTCTTGCTTTTGAGCGTGAAAAGTGGTTTCTACATTTTTGGATACCCATTTGGCAGATTCTTGCTCTGACAAGTTTTCTTGAAACTAGGACTAAGTTGCCCAGCCTAGCATAAGTTCCCAGTCAACATTTTTAGGCATTTTTTTAGGATTCTAGAATCTCCCAGCATCAAGTTTCAAATTCCAGGTGCACCACTCCAGTCTTATTCTGTTATTTCATCATTTACTTGCATTTTTAGGCATTTCTGCATATCACATTATGTTTTCAAACAAGTTGCATTTCTTAAGTTGTGCATCATTAGATCATTTCATTTTTAGATCAATGCATTAGTACATCATAATTAGACATAATAAATCTCATTTACATTAATCTTGAGTGTAGACATTTGCATTTTGGACCCCATTTCTCTCTCCTTTTAGGTGAAAAACCCTAGAAGGAGCCAAAGTCGTGTGGGCAATCCAAAATCATTGTCCACACTTTGGTGAACCCAAATTTTAAGCATATTTACTTCTAATTCTAATTGCATCCTAGGTTTCATTTACATTGTATTAGATATTTCATTGATTAAATTGCATCCTAGGGTTTTCAAAATTGCATTAGTGAAAAGCTTCAATAGCTTGCATTTTTGCATTGAAAATCACAAAAAAAATTGCATTTGCATATTGTAGTTGCATCTATGCATCGGAAAGACATAAAATTGCATACAATTTTTTTGAAAAATCTCCAAAAGGTCATTAGTGGGACTAATTCACGACACTGGGTCACTTAGTCCTGCATGTTTTGCATTGAATTTTCTAGCATTTTCTGGGTATTTTTTGCACTTCTATTTTCTCTTACTGCATTCTATCATATTTTCCAAAAAAAAAAAATTATTTTCTTTCGAGTGTATTTGTTTACTTTCATTCCTTACCATCATGGATTCTTTCTTTAATAAGTTTTGGAATTCCTTGAAATCCTTAGTGGAAATGTTAAATTTTTCCTTTGGTTGTGATCCTAATGACCTTGAGCTTCCTCATGCTCCTTCAACTCCTCATGAATGTCCACCTCATGTTGTTGACATCAGTGGAGAATATGATGATAGCATCCATAAGTTCTTAAATGAATGTATTGATAACCTTGAAAACAATGCATCCTTTTACCCATCCATGAAACATTCAAACCTTCCTACTGTTGCACCTCCTGATACATTTAGTCATCTACATCCTGAAACAAATGACAGACCTAAGTTTCCTCCATTAGGTGGACCTAGTTCCTCTAAACAACCAACTCCTCAACCATTTTATGATCACAAAGTTACAAACACACCAATCAACCTTGAAGAAACATATGGCAAGGGATTTACCATCTTAAGAAAACGAGGATGTGACACAACCACTAAACATGACATTCACCAACTTTTAGAAAAAAAACCAACAGAAGAAAATACAAGAGGGCTAGGATATCAAGATCCTCCTCATAATGACAAGCCTCCATTTGGATATAGGAGACTTTGAGATGATGACACAGTAATCTTTGATTCCCTTCCTGATTTGAATGTCCTTCCACGTGAAAAAACTTTACATGATTCCCCTAAC
Organism: Sequoia sempervirens; assembly: GCA_007258455.2. Lineage (NCBI taxonomy): Eukaryota > Viridiplantae > Streptophyta > Pinopsida > Cupressales > Cupressaceae > Sequoia > Sequoia sempervirens. The sequence goes on from VDFB02000020.1 coordinate 322,126, forward strand.
AAGGATGCTAGGATCCCCATGGGTCCTCTTCCTCCTTCAATCCATGAAAAAAGAGAATCTAGTAAATGCAAACAACCTTATAAATTAACGAAACTAAAGTTTCCTCTCCATCCACCACCTAAATGTGAAAGGAGACTTCAAATTCTTTTAAACAGAGGCCTTATACTCTTACCACCTTCAAATAGGTTGGTCATTTGTCTTAAAGATTCTAACGTACCATATTGCAAATACCATCGTGTTCTTGAACATCGCACTAATGAATGTCGAACATTGAAGGATATATTGAACAAGTATCCCTTCACTGATACCGATTGTTATCCTATCATCCCATAATTCCCTAAACCAAATCCCCTCATGCCATAGTTGTAGAATTTTCCATTCTCACTATTCCATGATCCTTCCCATCACCTATCTCAGGTCATTCTTGCCTTGCATTGAGAGGGGGAAAGAAGTTGATTAGCCTTCTCCTAGTAATGCATTTGCTCTTGTCTCTTAATTGCGTTATTTACCTTCTGCTTATACTACTTTAGATTGAGAAGTCAATATATGTGATTGTTGGTTGACTTGCATTTACATTGCTCACCTTTTTACATTTTCTTATGTGTGTATCATTTTCCCCTGTGATGTGATGTTCGGTGTCCTCCTTCTCTTTGTGCACTTCCTTTATTTGTACCTTCATTCTTCTATATGTCATAAATCACTTTTTCCTTTTCATTTTTGTTTTGTGTTCTCCTTTTGGGGATGAAGCAAAGCGTTGAGACAACCTATGTCTCTTCCATGTTGACCCAATCAGTCCCTTTTCTCTTTTACTTTTTATTTTCTTGCGTTTTCCTTTTAGGGATGATGCATGACATTGAGACCAAAATGTCTCCTTCATGTTGACCCAAAAGCTTTTTTTTTCCTTTTCTTTTGCATTTTCATTTTTCTTTGCGCTTGTGTTTCTCCTTTTGGGGATGATGTAAAGCATTGAGACTGCAATGTCTCTTCCATGTTGAGCCAAAATGACCTTTCTTTTTCTTTTTTTTTCACTCTCTTTGTGCAATTCTTCTAGTTCTATGTATTTAGCGAATGATGACAGTTCTGAGCTCCTTAATAAAAACATTGTAGCAACGAACATACTGACCCCAAATCCATAGATCCCTTATGTGTTTGGTGTGTTCTTTTTTGGGGGAAACCCCTCTTTCTTTTGTTCCTTTTCCTTCACATGATGAAGCCTTACTCGAAAACGTATGACTTGGCATAGGGGATTTCCAAGTTGGCTCTCATGTCTTGTTTCTTGTATGCATTTTTCATTCGCTACTTTAAAGTAATTGCTCACAGAATGGTGTAATTATTTTAAAGTGGGGGAATACATTGGAATTATTTATTTGTATTTTTATTTTTCTTGGTTCTTAGTGCAACCTTGTTACTTTATACGATGTGTTTGTCACTTTGTGGATGACATTGGGTGTGATGTCCTTCATAAGTGTGATCTATCTTAGCATATTGCATTCCTCTTGGTGGCCTAATGCAACGCACTGCATTCCCTAAGTTGTGAATATTCTATTCTTTGATTGGTCCTCTCTTGGAGACATTAGACACAATATTCCCTAAGTGATAGACCTTTTATGAACCAAACAAGACTCATTTGAACATATTTTGCATGTTATATTTTGCATTTACATGGCCACCTTACATAACACAGCTTGCAAGCCTGTGGTACCTTTACATTTTTTCATGAGTTCTAAGCATACAAAGCTTTGCTTGTCTCATGGAGCACGGACCAACATTGTCTTTGTGGCACCTTATTAAAGTTATCATGAGGTATAACTTTGATATGGTTGAGCGGGAAAGCCCATTCTGTGGCATGAATTTTCCCCATAGCCACTGCTTGTGTGAGTACATACCAACCGAGTGTATGTTTCTCACCTTTTGAGCCTTGTCACCCCACATAAAACCAGAAGTTTCATGGCCCTAGAGTGAGTATACTTGGGCTTTCTCACCCCGTGGACAACCAGAAGTTTCGTGGACCCAGAGTGAGTACATATTTCTTTTTCCAAACAAAAAGCCTAGATCTAATCCACAACGAGCTAGACAAATGATCGAAGCTTCATTCATTTTCATCACTCTCATGTGTGTTCCTTTGTGCTTATGATTGGTTTTCCATGGGATCGTGATCCTGGGGGCTTGATCATCCCTCTTGATTATCGTCATCTCATCTTATCAAGCATTAGTGCATTTGGACCCTTCTTGGTTGCATGATCGACTACTTTAGTGCAAGTTTGAATCAATTTCATCCTCTCACTAAAGTGGGGGCTAAGTGTGAACACGAAAATAGTAACCCTTCTATTTTTTCTCATGTTCAGGTCCTCCTAGTGGACGTTGGCTTGATTTTTCCTAGATTTAATGTTGTAATGTGGCCAACACATTCACATTAGGTCTTGGACCCTTGTGAATCATTAAGACTTTTAGGATGTCTTGTAAAGGTGTTGTGAAGTGTTGTAACCCACTTTCGCACTTTTCTAGGACCCTTTCATCATAATTCGCGTAAATATCTCCTTTTTATCACTTACCAAGTCTTATTTCAAAGTGTTGTAAAGTGTTGTAACTCACTTTCACACTTTTCTAAGCTTGTCATCACTAATTCAACCCTTTCTCATGTTTAAATGACCCTTTAATACACTTTCCAACCATTTTAAAGTGTGTTTTTGAGGATATTCCTCAACATTGGAAAACATTTAATGCCCCGTAATTCTCGACACCCACTTAATTTTCTTAAGTGATACTAAGTCGCCAATAGGGCCGACTTAGCCCTTTTTGGCACAAAACTCAAAATAATTTTAAATTTCTAGTGGGATTTTATCCTCTGACCCTTAAGGTTGGTCTGTGATGTGTTATTTTCAAGAAATTTTAGTAAAATCATGTATAAATAAGGGTTTTTCTCCTCATTTTACATCTCCTCCTATCTTCTACAATCTCCTAATCTCTTGCACTCATTAAGAATTCAATCTTGCAAGCATTCAAGTGATCAAGCACAATCAAGTCATCCATTGGAGCACTTCATTGCATATCTTCAAATTTCTACATCAAGGGTTTGGTAAGTTTATGGCATTGCATGTTGTTCAAGTTTATCATTCCCCTTCCATTTCATTTCATTTCATAGGGTTTGATTACCAAAGTGGGGTTTTACCAAGGCAAACCCCTATACTCTAACCCTTAACCATTTTTCCCTCTGTGCATGTGTGTTTGCAGACTTTGTATGCAGATTTGTCAAGTAAATAGGTGTTGAAAAGTGGTGAAGAAGTCTTCAAAGTAAATCAAGTCAGCACAACCCTAATTCAAGCTTGGAGATACTTTTTACCCCATTTTTTGTAGAATCAAGTGCGGACAACTGTCAAAAAATCAAGTGTGGACACCTGTCAAAAAATCAAGTGTAGATATGAGGCTACAAGATATTGTCTCGAAATTCCAAAAATCTATAGGTGGAATAAGTCGCCACATTGGTGGATTAGTCCCACTTCTGAGCCTGAAAAGTGGTTTCTACATTTTTGGATACCCATTTGGTAGATTCCTGTTCCAGCAAGTTTTCGCAAAACTAGGACTAAGTCGCCCAACCTAGCGTAAATGTGCCAGTCAACATTTTTAGTCTATTTTTTAGGATTCTAGAATCTCCCAACATCAAGTTTTAGATTCCAGGTGCACCTCTCCAGTCTTATTCTGTTATTTCATCATTTACTTGCATTTTTAGGCATTTCTGCATATCACATTGTGTTTTCAAACAAGTTGCATTTCTTAGGTTTTACATCATTGGATCATTTCATTTTCAGACTAGTTCATTAGTACATCATAATTAGACATAATACATCTCATTTACATTAATCTTGCATGTAGACATTTGCATTTTGGACCCCATGTTTCTATCCTTTTAGGTGAAAAACCCTAGAAGGAGCCAAAGTCGTGTGGGCAATCCAAAATCATTGTCCACAATACCAATTGATGAGAACATGATTATACTAAGAAGGGGGTGAATCAATATAATACAATGATCTTTTACTTTTTCAAACTTAACAATCACAATAACATCAATTGCACAATATCAATAACAAGAACACTCGATTTACGTGGAAACCCTTACGAGAGAAAACCACAGAAAAATATTGCTAAATTATATAAATCTCTTTTATAATTTTTGTAGGCACCAACTTACAAGAGACAAAAATCCCCTCTTATACAATTTGTGAGTACCAACCCACTAGAAACACCAATCCTCACTTGTATAATTTGTAGGCACAACCCATTGGAGACACCAATACCCACAATTGAGCACCATCTCAGCAAAAGACACCAATATCTTTGATATGAGGAACCAACCTCTCCAATATGGTATCACCTTCACAATGTTTTTTCTTCACTGGATTATATCGACTTATTTTTTCACAAGTCAATTATATAATTTGCATATAATTCATTCTCCTATAATTTCCTTGTGATATATCAATACATTCTCCATACTCTTCTTATTATTTATTCTTCAAATACCTTACACTTAACTCTCTACTTTTCTTCACTAGATCTGATATAAACACCTTAAATATCTTCTCTAAATTTTCTATAATCTCCTTCAAAATATGTAATATTCTCCTTCAAAATTCTCTTCTCACACAAATATTGGTGAATATATGATTTAACTTTTCATCTTTCACACACACCTTTCTCCACACATTTCTTATTATATTTATATCCTCGTGGCTAAGTGAAGAGAGGAATCTTTTTGGAAAGTGATGACCCTCCAAGTAGACATGTCCTTTCCTTATTCCATTGCTCCTTTTGAAGACTCTTAATTGCTACCTTTAATATCTTCTTTAATCATTTCTTTTCACTTTTAATCGTTGCCTTTTATTAAAACATGGTCTCTACTATTTGTTAAAGTTTTTTTGCCTCTTAATATATGGAATCATGACCTTTGGAGATTAATCTCTACACATGTTACAATCAATCACTTAACATTTTGATAACATTTACTATACTTAATATATATAAGCTTTAATTTATTTTTATCTCCATAGAGGCACCAATAATAAATTATATTTCAATATTCTCTTGAAATGATTAGCAGCCTTTGACTTTCATATGATTTTGTTCATACGTCTTTGACATCAATGACAATTAATCCTACAATATTGTCTATTCACTTTGACATCAATGACAACTTCAAACAATCTCAACTAAGTGCCTTTGACATCAATGACAATATTTCCAATATGGATAGTTGTTTGAAATTTTCATCTAAAAAGAGAACTAGATTTTTCTTGAGGAGGCTTGTGAGACTTACAATTATGTACAAGATAAACAGTTCTTTTTTTAAGAAAATATCCATATAATATTAACCTATTCATAGAGAGGTTCAATATTTTTTAATGAAAAGAGTGTTGATATTAGTAAGAGAAAGAATGAGAGGTTAGAACACGTGAAACAAAATTAATTGAATTAAATTATTAAGCTTACATGAATAATTTGATACTAGAAGATTGAGTAAAAGAAGAAGATCATTTCTTACCTCTAAAATAGATGAGTGTGATGGAAACCTTTCCAAATAATTATGAGGATAATAATGGAGGAGGTGTGTAGCCTATAGAAGGAGATATAATAATGATAGATGATACAGAGAAATAATCTTGTGAAAAATATATAATAGACCTATGTTCTTAAAAAATGGAGGTGGAGTTAGTGTATATTATATTCTTGTCATAATTTGATATCAGAGCATATATAATGGGTAGACAAAAAAGTGAAGAATAAAAAATGGGTGAACAATTTCAATTCATCTTGTAACTTGAAATGAGAATGGATAATATTTTTTACATGAGGAGATGCTAAAAAAATGAATATATTTGATGATTAAATCACATTTCACAAGATGGGTCCAAATTTATCATAGATTAAGGACATATAAGTAGATATTTATAAAAAAAAATATATATGTGATGAGCCAAATATAGAAGTGATGAGATTTGGGTATGAGCAATTCATCAACGAGGGAAAGTAGATAAGCATTTGGAGGACAAGGATGGTTCATGGTAAACATTATAGATCTATTAGAGGAGTACAAGTTGAGAGTGGAACTTGGTAGAGAAGGATAGTACATGACATAGCTTTTAAATGTGGAAGAGACAAAAGGATGCCTAAAACTCACAAACTACCATATTAGTGGGAGATCACATTCTTTCTTATTTTGTGTGTATGATTTAAGCATCTTGGGAAATTGAGCAACTAACATCATCCAAAAAAATACTTTCATTTATTTGTTGAATTTAGCTCTTGGTTACTTTGGTGTAGAGGGAGATTATAAATTCAAACTTAAAATAATTCTCCCTCTCAAAATGGTGCCTAGAAATGTGGAGAAATCCACTTTCCACATAATGTGTTCACTTACAAATAGGCTCTTGGAAAGAAGAATTTAAGTAGTTTATGTTGGAGGGATTTACAATTTTCATCTGCCACCCTTGTTTCCATTCTTAGATTCTGAAATTGGTGCACCCATGTGAAGGATGAGTTACAATTAAGAATAATTTTGGATGTCATGTTTGCTTGAGTCTTGCATGATTAGTTGGTAGATTGTAGGAGCCATGCTTGAGTTTTGATTGTCAATTTTGACTCCTCTTTGATGATGACACCATTGATGAATTGTTTCTAGATTTTAACTCCTCATTTAACTCTTTGATTTGGAATTAATTCCATGTTTACATCTGAGCTCTCCTACTTTCTCTCTTTATATTTCTTAAAAACTCAAAAAAAATCTCATTTATGGTGCCCTATTGAGGATATTGTTTAAAAGAGGTGAATACAATTATGAAAATTGTCTTTTTCTTTTAGGCGAGAGGCAATAAGCCTATACATATATTAATATAAAATAGTAAGGTTTTACAAAAATGAGTAACAATGACTCTTGCTAGCCAAATATGTTATCATGAAAGCTTACATATGAAATTTGTCTTATAGATTATTTTTTGTAGGTTGAAAGTGAAAGAAGGAATTGGAATGTCACTTATAGATTTGGATCAAATGAAGAAGTTCAAAGTCATTTGTTGGCTCTAGTGTTTGTATATAGAGCTATGCAGATTCCATGTAAATGATCATTTATGTTTTAAACCTAGTATTTTATGGTATTAGATCAAAGAAATTTATTTTTGTAAGTATATATGTTGTCCAAAATTTTCCCTATTCACTATTAGGTAATGTTGTCCTTCCATGATAAGAAAATAAGCTTGTTTGGTGCTCACAATTTACCTATAAAACTAACAAGTTTAAAAGTAAAAAGTTTATTATCCATTTATAATATAAATCAATAAATTGGCATGTTTTAAGAATTTTCATGGTCAATCATTTTTTTTAGACTGCAGGAATCGGGTAGCACGACCCCATATAAACTGCAGTGCGCCTGGTAAACTTTTTAACGTGACCGGCGGCGCTGGCGCGACACGCCCTCCGGTACCACGGGGGTGGGGGAGACTAGACCTCGTGACCAACCTCCTGCAACAGGAAAGATTTAGCCAACCGAGCTAGGGCCCCAACCCCATGGTCAATCATTTTATTTTTGCATAAGATCACATAATTATTTTTTTAAATTAGTAAAAAATATGGCATATGTGGTCCTATTTAATGACTAGGTGAGTGCACTTCGTATGTCAAGTTGGATCTCTTTAGAGAATCTTCAAATTCAATTTTCTTGGTGTCTTAGGGACTTTATTGGGCTATTATAAGGTTTTGTATGACCTACAAGAACAATGTTAATCTTCATTGGATTCCATATCCTTGATTACATTAGTAGCCATAGTGATTTCACCCACTCAACCTAGACAATGTGAAGGATAAACAAAGAATTTAGGTCTATAGCATATGTGGTTCCCTTGATATTAGTGAACTAATTAATGTAATATAAGTTAAATGACCTTTGATTAAAATCAATGATGATTGGTTAGCTCATATATTTATTCTTTTTCTCTCCAAAAAGTATCTTTAATATGTTGTAAATACAATTGTGATGATACAACACATTGTCTATTATGAGCATTTTAATTATTTCAAGATATAATATATTTTTTAGGTATACATTGACAATGACTTACATTTTTTCCACCTCCATGATTCAATTCTAACCAAAATAAATTTAAGAGTTAAATTGAACATATATCCATTTTCATTTAGAATATGAATTAAAATCTAAATTTGTTTTGGATGAAATAAAGATTCATCTTCCATTTAAGAAAATCATTATCCTTGCAAGAAATTCTTATGTTCAAAACAATTAACTACATAAAATAAAATAAATTTAAGCATCAAATTGTTGACAAAAACTATTAGTTTTGGTCAAGATATTTGTATACTATAAATTCTTTATTGGTATTTAATAAAGTTCCTAAATTGTGTGAAGGTCTTTGTAATATTGCATTAGCCACCTTCCAATTATGTGAATCTCCCTCTTCCGAATATGTACAAGCCATTTTGGATCCTCCTTAGTCGCAAATCTAAGATCTACATGATGTGCCCCTACAATTTTTTCATTCCAAATATAAATTTTTAATGATAAAAGAAAAATATTTCTCTTTCATCAAATAAATGAAATTAAATTCTAACGTACCTTCCTTAGCAATGATTGCTACAATACTTTCATTTAAATCTTCTAATACCCTACAATATAAATTCAAAAAACAACATTAACAATTACAAATGTTTATTTTTTATAAGAAAATTTGAAGAACAACGTAATCTCTTATAATTAAAAAATATGTAGTAAATAAGATTGTTATCTCACCCTCCATTACTCCAAGGATCTCTCAATCCATTGAAAAATATTATATTGCTTCCAAATCGCTTCAACACCCTCTTGATATTCTGCAATAAAAATATGAGTAATACATGATAACACATATAATCCTTTCAAAAGAGATTTCATCATAATTGTATGTAGATAAATTCTTAAAATGATACAAATTCATTCCAATTATCATTAGATTGTACTTACATGACCACCAAATTCAGTGGGGATCCAATCTAGCCTTAGATCAATTAGATTCTCATATGTAGAACTTTGACTCGTCTCCATGTTGTTGAGAGTTGATCCAACAAACATGCTTTTTATTGGATCATTGGTCATTGGCATTATCATCTCTGTAGAGGCCTACACTCCAACAATGAAACACTCCCTTTACAGACTGGTCCACCAAAAAATCATTTCAAACAAGTGTATTTTTAAATGATAACAAAATTTTGAACCTGAAAACTCCAGCCACCCATTCCATGGGGATCAGTTGGTCTGAGATCAAAGCAACTCATGTTTCCAGTGTAGTTGTAAAAAATGTTTGCTGCTCCATATAATTGATTTAAGATGTCTGTCCCGCCAGATGGATTGTCTATTGCCTTGCACATCTACATAACCAAGAGATTCATTAGGAACTTAAAATTTCCAGAGTTCACAAAACAATGACTACAAAACATTTTTTTAATTGTGGAAGATTTTTCCTCAATATTCCATCCCACTCTGTGATCAAACATGAGGATGATGATGGGAAAATATTACATCATAATCATTCATTAAGTTTTGAATCTAAGATCAGAGTTTCTATTCCAATAACGAGTAAGAATGACAAATGGGTATGAAATATCATTACTTGTTTCACTGGATAGGCTGGCAAATTTTGAATAAAGTTGGCAGGGGTTGGATAATCTGTCTCTGCAGCTTCAAAGTAAGCTTCACTCAGCCACCCTCCCACACTATAAACGTCACTATCTCTGATCGAATGCCAACAATTTTCTATGAGAAAAAATAAAGAAATTTTAGACAATAGTGTACAAAGATTCTCTGGTTTTACCGGCAAAGTCTGAAAGATTCTTTGAGAGATCTTCTGCCGCTTGGAGTTGATGACATCTCCCCCAATATCTTCCACGATTTCTTTATTACATTGAAGCAGTTTTCGCTTTCACTCTACCAAAACCCAAAAAACAAAAGTTAAAGCCATTTCACTAAAGCTTTACTACTGTGTAGATAGGATCGAAATGTTAAGAACTGTGAACTGTGAACTCTGTAATCTTTCAATTTCAAACATTTTAACTGTGAAAACCTCAGGAATTGTACATTACAAGGAAAGAATTGGTAATACCCTAAAGTCATTTGAGGCGATGTTGTAGAAACCATCTGGAGGTACGATGTAAGCGAAAGCCAAAATCGGAGCAGATGATGCCAATGCTCCAATTGCAATGTGTGGGTACTTCAGTCTGAACCACGCCGCTAACACTGCAAACCCATTTAATATATACACGTATAAACAGGGTTTCATCACTGCATTTTGAAACTCATAACACAATTATTGGAGAACACTTACTTCCACCATAAGATCCTCCAAACACAACTACGGGTGAATCCTCTGCTGTCAAATTCTTTTTGAGATCTGTAATTAATATAGCAAAATCAGCCAAAGCTTGAGTGGAGCTTAGATAGCCCAATGTGCTGGCATTGCTGTAAGCTGCATCGTTGCTTCCGAATGGCATAGATTCGCCATAGTAACGGTGCTGAAATCAATTCAAATCCATATTGAGATCTTCGCTGGCTAATCAGAACCAAACAGGTTTCCACTATCCATTTTGAATTAATTAGGTTTTTCTGTCCTTAACTTACTACCCATCATAGGAAATACACAATTTATGCACTAGAATCCTTTTCCTGATGATGGGTGATATGTTTTAGGGGTTCAGGTAAATTCACCTTCAGCAATTCATCATCAATATTTCATCTCCAACAATTCATCGTTGATATATTCATCACATATACAATTCACCACCAGCAATTCATCACTGTGGTATATTCACCGCGTATACCTTTTTGATGCGTTCAACAAAATCACTGTACTTTTTCTTTTTGGATGCTCTTGACCACTTAAATATTGAAAAAAATATACGTGATGAATATATCATGACGATGAGTTGCTGGAAGTGAATTGTATACGTGATAAATATATCACGACGATGACGATGAATTGCTGATGATAAATTTTCCTAGAGCCGTTCCAAAGAGATGATGGATCTCAAGATTGAGATCCTGGATGTCTTATAAAGGTATTTATATCAAGATTGCTTAGTTTTTTTATACAGTACATATTTTTGTTTTTGTTTTCTTTAGACTTTTGAGATTTAATTCAAAGTGGCATATTGCAGAACCCTTATAATTTAATTCAAAGTGGAATATGGAGCAAAGCATACCTCAATGAAGACGAGAAGAGCCTTGAATTGAGGTGCAATGTCGAACATAAAGCCGGTGTTTTCAGTAAACCATTCAATATAGCCTTCATTTCCTGTATAAACGAAGATGGGAGAATTGGATGAAGCGCCGCCCCAGTGTTCTGAGTTAATAAGATACTTCTGTTGAAATGTGACATAGCTCTGTGGAGTGAAGCTGAAATGGTCCAATGTCTGTGTGAAGTATTTGACACCATATTGTACAGAGGGAGAAGACGTGGAGGGAAGTGCATGATTGTTCCGTCCCATGACTCCATGAGGATGAGGAAGGGAAGCAGCAGACACAAGAGGAAGTCCACTAGCCAATACAACAAACGTACATAGCAGTAGGCACCCCGCCCTACAGATAGCCATTGTATGGAAATTCTTTTTCATATACATTTCTATGGTGTTTATGTCATATGAGAGAAAGATACAGAAGTCATATAGTTTCTATTCATGGTCAGCTTCGCCTTTGTTCTGTTTTTTCTTCCTGGTTTTTTCCTCGTAAGTTTAAATGCCTAGCCATTGTCTCCTTTGGTTTGTTGTTTTCTTCCTGATTTTTTCTTCAAATGTGACAAAAGTAAGATTGGCATGATGGGTGTTTTCATCGACCAAAAATATGATTGTTGGCTTGATTTTCAATATCTTAACACCTAATCGAAATCCAATAGAATCATAGATATATGCATTTTGCTAAGTAGGTTTTCAGTTTCTTGAATAGTGTGACAGGAAAATTGTATACCCATGTTCTATTGTGGAATTTAATTAGATTGTTGTAAATATAATAAGTTGATAATGGTAGTATAGTCTTTTATGAGATTAGTGTTCAATTTTTTGTGTTTTTAATTTTTAAGTCTATTATTTGTCATCTTGGAACAAATGTACAATCATGGACTTGACTTAAGTCACTTCTAAAATCGTGAATTCTAATTTCAAACTTTTAAATCTCTAAATTCAAATTTTATTTTATTTGACCACTACCCTTGCCATTTTAAGTTAACTTAGTGCATATTATGTTGATTTGTATGTTTGTTTATTGTATTTAAGGACACTTCTTGAATTTAATCATATTAGACATCACTTAGGAACACGCTAGGGTTTCATTAATAGATCATTTATGATAGCATTCTAGTAGTATTTATTAGAGAAACATTAGAGCACATCAAGGTAAAATTCTAGAGTTACATCTCAATTTACGCCAACAAAATAGTTTCAAGAAAAAAATATCGCCCAAAATGGGTGGAACAGTTTTGCCTAAAAATGTGACACCTATGTGGTACAAAGGTTTTCAACTAAAACTCTTGCTCTAAATTTTTTAAATTGATACGTATATTCATAAATAATTTTATATCAATTTTGACATTCACTTAGTTTTGGTTGAAATCCTTTCACACAAAATTCTTAAGTTGGTAGCCCATGTGATAGCCTAACCCCTCTTTTGGGGCAAATTCAACAAAAATGGATTGTTAACTTTAGATTTCTCCAACCACTAATTTTTTTATAAAAATATAAAAATACCCTTTGATGGGACTCAAAACGTAGAATTTGACAATAGTATTGTTTATATTTTAAGTATATCTATTATTTTTAATTTACTACAAGATCATTATAATCAAATGTAATGCTGATTGGAAATTAAAAATATATACTAAAATATATAATATTTTTTAAATATAGTGCACTACAGAGGGGAATCCTCTCCTAAAGGACATATTCTTTTTTCATAATAAATAGTTTAGACAAAAAAATACATCCCATCAAAATTATGGCCTTTTTTTTCATAATAATTAGTTTATACAAAAATATACATCCCATCAAAACTATGACCTATTGAGTAAATCTGACTTAAAAATTTATTAAAAATAAATATTTATCAAAAATATTTTTTCTTGTGCACTAAATTTTCAACTTATCTAAGTGGAAAAAAATCAAAGAAAAAAAAACTACTATTTTAAAAGCTACGTCCCATCAACCTCATTTTTTGAAACCTTTTTCATAAATTAAAATATTCTCCTAAATTGATTAACAATTATATCCTACTATTTTTTTTGAAAATTGAAAAATATAAACATAAACTATAGTAAGAGTCCCATATTTCATTGTTTATATCATTTTAAAATTCAAAACATACATGTCACTTTCAAATGTTCCATGTTAAAAAATTGTATTTATTTTTGTTATTTTCTTTATAAAATTGGGACATAGTTTTAACCTTTCGCCCATCATCCTAAGTCTATTTCACTTAATTTTTGTCTTCAAATTTGTAGTTCAAATTCACAAATCTAGGTTCATAAGGGTTTGATTAAGAAGAACCTAACCTTCATAATTAGACAAAGTCCACAAAGGTGTTTGTAAACACTACTCAAGTCCTTATGTAAATCCAAACACCAAAAATGAAGACAAATAAGTCTCAAATTATAAGGATTAGATAGATTACATCTATGAGTTACAATATTATTTCCACACATTAAGATCAATTCTACACTCATGAGGACCACTTCCACACTCATAGAGATAACCCTAGACAATAAATAGATAGGCAAACAATAGAGGGAAAAATTCTATAATATTGACAAATGGCTTCTTGAAAATTGGAGAAAAAATTGGCATTAATATTAGAGCTAAGTACTCATTTAATTTTCCTATTTATTTATTAGAGCATTTATTTTAATTTTTTGAGATGATTCTTAAATCTAATTTATTTTATTTCTACTTGAATGCTTGTATTTATTTACCATAGATAATTAATATAAAACATTTATTTTATTTAAATTTTAGACAACTTATCTTTAACCCTCTAAGGTTTGTCTTTTCTTTTATTAGGTTTTTAGATATCTCTTTCCTCATTGACGTATTTCATTTTAAATCTAATTATGATGGATTCTTTCCCATTATTTTTGCATGATTGATTTATTTATATATTAGGGTTTGGGCCTTTATTGTATGATTTATCTTTAAACACTACACACCCTCATTCTTTCGTGCATCAAATTGATACTTTTTTTTATCATACTTTCTCATAATCTATTGTTCTTAGCATATGTGCATGCATTTCTTACCAAGTTTGATATTATTATATTATTTTCTTCTTTGAATCCCCTCATATGTTGTGCTTTCATGTCTTTTAATCATATTGAGGTTGATGTATCCTTTATGGAGTTATTATTTCATCATGCTTGATATCTCTTGTCCTTCATAGAGTTTTCTATTTCTTATCCTTTTATTTTGAATACCCTCACTTCACTAGTCCATGCACTTCATCTAAATTATCACTTAATATTTATTGTTAGTGGTAGTGTTATCTATGAGCATGATGATGTTTTAACTTGAAGTAATTTTTATTCACATCCTTTGATTCATGATGATTAGGCATGTAAGGTCACCCCTCTCCCACATGATTATATAACTTGCCTCAAAAAGCTAGGTAGCATGGAAACATTTGTAAAAGTGTTGATCTTATGTACATGAAGGATGAAATTAGGATAGGCTAGTAGTTGAGTTTCAAATTGATGGATATTCAATGTTATGACTGATAGTGATGATTTTTTATGTTCTATTTTTCCAATGTCTATGGATTTTTGATAAGTTTCTTGTATATATTAATCTAGAACATGTTAGGATGATATTTTCTAATTGGTTGATTAAATTAGGTTATTTAACTTTCCATGAGATTCATATGAGTAGTTGAAGTGATGAGTTGATATTTAATGATGCTTTAAGAGTTTAAGATATGTTACAAGTTGATGAATGATTCTAATGCGATGCTTATATATTATATTCTTAGTGAATTTCAATATTGTCAAATGTGATTGCAATGACCATTTAAATTATGTGATGAATATGCTTCAATGGTCATGGTCCATATGCATATGCTAATTCATGTTTTAATGATCTAAAATTTATGTTTTTTATTAGAAAATGAAATGTTTATATGACGATCAATGTGATGATAGATGAGAAATGTGTAATTAATTTTATTTGAAATGTGAATGCATTAGAATACTTGGTTAGAAATGTATAGTTGATAAATGTGAAATTTATTTGTGTTACTTATTGATGCTTTGCATATGATAACTATATATAACAAACTAATATCTTTGTTTAAGTGTGTTGCAAATGAAGTGTCAATGGGAATTGAGGTCACATGGTAAACCCAAATTTGTGTTCTACTAGTTAAGTTGATCTTAGTTCATTTAGAGGAACTAAGGTCATGTGTAGTATGTGCAATATTGTTATGTGAATATGTTTGTAATGCGAATTTAATATGCTTTATGGTGTGAATTTATTTGGTGGTGAGAAAATATGTATATAAGTTTGATCTTTTGAAAATTGATTTATGGTAACTCTTTTCTAGTGAGTTTAAAAGGGTTTTTAAGTGGGTAAATTAAGTCTTTTTAATTAATTTAAGTCCCTAAGTATTTAAAATTTTAGGTTGTTTTATTAGGCACTTTTAAATGGGTTTGAGTGAGTATTTTTATTCATTTTGGTTAATTTTTAAATACATCTAAGTGTTAGTACTATGGTTAATGAGTATTTTGAAGTGTAGGAAGTTTTCTTTTAATTAATTTTTAACCTCCTAAAACCACCATTTAAAAAGTGATGAAATTTGAAGGTAGTTTGGAAGTGGTTGGGAGAGGTGGCATCATCTCATCTCTTCCTCAAAGTTAGTTTTGGGGTGGTTAATACAGAAGTTAAGATCTATTGTGGAGATGATATTTTTTATAAGATGAATAAATTACCTCTCCTATTTATGCATTTCTCTTGAGGATGGGAAACACATTATTTAATTGGGACTTCATTTTTACTAATCATTTTTTTTAAGATGAGAGAAGGGAGAAGATAATTGGAAAAAAGGCTTAAGAGGAGAGGAAAAACTTAATGGAGTTTTCATCAAAAAGTTTTCATCAAGTTTCTTGGAAATTTTTTTCTCAAGGTATGAGTTAATCCCTTGTAGTACAATTTTTCATTTGGAAATAATTTTTTTATGAGTGTGTAGTAGTATTATTGTTAAATTTTTTATAATTTTAGAAATTAGTAAATTCATAAGAAAGTGATCTTGTCTTTATAAGTGGATTATGTTGCTTATGTAGGGTAGGTTAAATGTTGCAATTTTTTGTGTTATATTTATATTGGGAATATATTTTGTGGTAGAATCTCTCATATTGGGAATATATTTTGTGGTAGAATCTCTCTCTCTCTCTCTCTCTCTCTCTCTCTCTCTCTCTCACTCATATTTGGAGTTCATATTGGGAGAACTTGGGAGAATTGGAGTATGTGCAAACATCATATTTTATGGAATTTATTTGAAGTTCTAATTAGGATTATACTAAGTTAATTCTTACTTATATGAATTCAAATTTTAATTTTTGTTAAAGAATGATTTAAGGTTTTGGGCTTCTTTATGACTCTAAGTTAGCCTATTCAAACTCAAAGGATAATAATTTTGTGCTCATAAAACATTCTTGTAACTTTTGGATGATATGAAAAGAATGGAACTTTAAAATGTTATTCTCTTTACTTTCTTATAATATGTAGTTCATGTAGATGCTTTGTATCGTTTGTTGAAGTATATAATGTTTTTTTCTTAAAAACGTCTAAATTGAATATCATTGGTAAATGAATAGATTTTGTAATTGTATTTTATACTTGTCCATATATTGAAAATTCTAAACAAGGTAGTTGAATCCAATAATTGGAGTTCTTACCTTCTCTTTACTCATGGTGGCTAAATGTGATAAATTAAATAGGTTAGTGTTAATAGATTACTAGGGTTGGAATATCTCTAATCATATTATTACAATCTTAAGTTAGTATTGATGATTTGAAAACTTAAGAAACTTGCAAATACTCCTATATCAGTTTAATTAGGCTTACACTTTAATATACATTATCATACCTTACACTTTCTCAAGTAGAAATGTATGAATTATACTTCCTTCAAGTATATCATGTAGTTTCATATTGGCATGTGAATTATTCAATAAGGTTGGTGACTAGTGAACTAAGTCATAGTTGGAATTGCTCGTGTATGTATGAAAACCTCATTGTGATCAACAAATTAAAAATGACCCTTGTCAAACTATGAATCCTATGATCTTGTTACATAGGAAAGGCCATCATGAATTATCCCCTAGGCATAGGTCTAGCCCTTAGAACTTGTCTCCCAATATTTTCTTCTAATTTAATTATTTCTTTGATGAAGATGTAATCTCCATGCTATGTTTACACTTCTCTTTATATATTATGTATCAAAATAATTGTGCAATCTAAAATAATTTCATGAGACTTTGTAAATTAATGATTGTATGATTAGTTGTGTCTATGTTCAAATGATTTGTGTACATTACAAAACAAAAAAATAAAAAATTATGTCAATTCTTATGGATGGTATTGTGTATCAATGTTGTTTCCCTATTTGTATGTTGTGGGAATTACAAGGTAATGGCATTGTTATAGCTTGTGATTATGCTACTCCTACATGTGATGTTTATATTTATCTTGTGAGAATATCCTTTATACATGTATCTCATGTTCTTATTTTCCTTGTCCAATTATTGATTATCCTCCATGGTATCCTCTTTCTTCATCTGTCCTTGAGCATTAAATAGTGATGATGATACACATGTTTTGAACCTACATATGATGTTATTATTCCTACTTCCCATTATTGTCTCTATTGATCTATTCATGGTATGTTTAATGATGATCATATTGATTATTTTTTATTTTCCCATAATCTGTGATTATTATTTGATTCAAGATGATTCAATTTATGGTGCATATTTTTTAACACACTTATAAAGTATTCATTTAGTGATAGTGAAGATGTGCATCTATATCTCAAATATTCCATGTTCCCATTATATGCTCATATACATAATGATGATACGTTAATGAATGTATCTGGTGATACCTTGGTTGATATAATTAAACAATGGTTTCGTTCATGTCATACTTATTATACTTCCTTTCATGATTTTAATGTTACTTCATAGGTTACTTCACTCTTACCTATATACCATATTTTACTCATGATTCTCATTCTTCCTCTAGTGACCCTTCCTTAGTGGATCCCATGTATTTTTATATGCATTCATGGTGATCTACCATTTTTTGATGAAGAAACTCCTTTGTATATTGTTTTTCTTTTTATCATAATGTATCCTTGAGTGATTGTGGAGTACATTATTATACAAATTATATTGATCAAACACATGACTTAGATAAACTTAAGCATGAATAAAAATAACCAAGTATTTGAAAAGTTTTACTATATATGTGTGAGGATAAATGTGGCACTCATTGATGACACATCTTTCCCATCCAATATCACTATTACACATGATATGGATACACAAATCTATATAATACATGTAGTGATCATGATCACTTACATTGGAGAGCATGGATATTTTGAAGAACTTACAAAATTATGTTGATGATTATGAATAGAGTTTGAAACTAAAATATATTACTAGGGTGCTACTCCACAATCCTTGGGCATATGAAATTTTAGTTTACCCTTCACTAAGCTGATTTTTCACACAAATTTTTATAAAGCATAATGGGAGAGGTAAATTGATTATTATATTTATAAAAAAATTGAATTATTTACCTCTCACTTTTTGGGTATCAATAAATCACTAAACTATTCCCAACAAGATTAAGTGGTCTTTGTACATGGTTATATTCATCACCACGTTTGTATCACATCCATTGAGGATTTGGTAATTTATTTCTTCAAATACTTTTATTATAATGTTGGCCCTAAGGTATATTATTAAGCTCATGAAATGTATGAAATGAGAGAAAACTAGTTTAATATTACATATTTTTATTTCAAGTATCAAAGCCACTACTAATGGAAGCCTCACCTTAGAGGATGATCAAATTTTTAAAAATGTTTATTGATTTTTTACCTCCACTCTTTAAAATACATGTGTATCTCAAGCTTGATCATTAATTTTATTTTTTGTGTACTACTTTGTATAGATATGAACATGTTTTATTAGAATATCCTCTTCTATATATTTTTGAGTTTTCTAGAACTTCCTCTTATGTTCATGAGTTAATGCCATATCACATTATGAAGGAAATATGTACATGTATCTAATGATGATCTCTATATCCATACCAAACCATTGAAATGCTTAGACAATTCACTATATTAAAGGATTTTTTACATATTATATTGAAACAACTTTTGAAACACAATCTTATTACTTTACCTTAAACATGGCTAATAGATATGTCTAAGTTTACACTACATAGGGATAATTATGTGCATGCTTATCATTATACTCATGGACATTATAAAATAGAAGCATAAAACTCAAACATCAAATCAAGATCTTATATAGATAAAAATATGATAAAAGATGAGGATAATCATATGGAATTGCATGATGAGATCTTTCTAGATGGTGTTATTCAACCTATTATATTATTTAATCATAAAAAACCATATAATTATTTTGCAAGTGAGACAAAAGAGAAATCACATATTATAATATCTACACTAATTATTTATAGGTCTATATCACACTATTAAGCATATGGGTACACATTAAAATGAAATATAGATAGTCCCATGGGTTGTTAATTATAGTGATACATTATGAGAGAAATTTATAGATTTGAACTCAATGAGAATGAATTTATTACTTTCATATCCTTACTTATCTCTCTTACTACTTGCCCCATTTTTTACTTTTGTTCTCATCCTTCAATATATGTTGGTGTTATATTTCCATGTTCCTAGTTTTCTTGTGGATGATACAAAGAAACCTTTAGTGGCGTATTGACACACATCGATTTGAATGTGTTTCGTGCTATTAATGTCAGTTATTATTTATTATTTATATCATTTTCTACTTTAACCCTTATTTTTTAATTTTATATACAGTCATAATAATCATTCCTTAGTCCTCCATTTACTTATATGTCCTTACACTTGTGGGTATGTGTAGGATCATCATGGAAAAAATAGGCCCTTAAGTAGCGATGAAATTTAGAAAAATTAGAGTTAGGCAACTTGATGTAAAAATTTAAATAAGTTGTCTATATTATTTCAAAAATATATAACAATAGAATCTATAGCAAATTGAATGTAGTTTCTAAACTACTAGGTTTATTTAAAAAAAAATCTATTTGGTGAAATTTTGAAATTTCAAAGCAATAGTACTTAAATTTCAGGGAAAAAATAAGAAGTAGGTGTCTATCTAACCACCCTAACCACAATAAAATGATAATTTTTTTAATAAGATTTTAGACATAAGTAGAGGACTTATGTCCCAATGTGATGCATATTTTTTTGTAATGTTTTTTCAAGTAAATAATTAATTATGATTTTTTTATTACAACTTTTAAAAAGTATAAAAACTCGTATGTCTAACCACCTTAACTTGGTTAGAACTTCATGAAATTTAGTTTTTTTTAATCCTATAGTATGTGAAACATAGAATGTGATGCTTTTTTTTGGATTCAAAAAAATTCATACTATTTGAAAGTTATAGATGTTTTTCAATCAACCTATCAATCAAGACTTTAGTCATAATTCAAATAGAAAATGAATAATAATTATTTAAAGCATAATTTATATTGGTGGAAAATTGAGAATATCCTTAAAAAACCCTTTTCGTTTTATCAATTTTAGGTAAAAAAAAAGTCATCAGCCACATATACCATATACATACCCATCATATCACCATTTTTTGGCCCATCATGATCCTGCACATACCCTTGTTCCTTTTAATTCCATTTTTTTCATTCTTATCCTATTCTCATTTTTATTGCTATGTTATGCTTCATAATTTCATCTAAAATTAGAGGCATATTTTGTTTAATTCTAAATTATGTTTACCTCCTATGCTTGCCTATATTTCCTTATTACCTTTTATATTTTCCTTTAACCCTTGATTGACTCTTATGTTCATATACATTCTATGTTAATTACTATATATATTTCTACATGTTCCTTGTTATGTTTCCAATGACAGATAATGATCCTAACACTTCTCATGTGAACATATTATTATTCCATGTTTATTTTCTTTACCATATCTACATCTCATGATCCTATATCTATGATCCTTATCACACCTATGATTCCATGATTTTGATCCTTATCATGGTTATTTAACATGATCACATATCATGACCCTTGTCATGCCCATATATTTTACATATCCATGATTCCTATCTCATCTTTATGGTCATCCTATCTTATCATTTTCCTACATTGGTAAAAATGGTTTCTCTTATTCCTTCATTCTTATCACTTACTTATGTGCTTGAATTCTTATTATCTAACATTTATAGCCATCCGTTTTTTCATTTGGATAAATTGGGGAAAACCTTTTTAAAATGTGTCTTGATGATTATATTATGATTGTGGATACTTACAAGTTTATATAATATCATGAAATATTTTCCTATATTACCATGATTTATCATGATATGTAATGTCCTTAAATTAAAATACTTACAAATATTAAAAAATATAAATATACCAACAAATTTTCAATATTAAATATTTTCTAATTCTTAGTTGATAATCACCCACATAAATAATATACAAAACACATAAATATATAATGTTGGTTTTCATAATTATTCCTAACAAGTGTTCAATATTTGAAAAAATGAAATATAAATTCACCATTATATAGAACTTATCATTATACAAGAAATTTGAAATCAAGAATTATTTAATGTATCATAAAATTACAACCAAACATATATAACTAAAGTTTGGAAAATATCCTTTGCTAGCCATAAGTAAATTGATAATTTTCTATCCAAAATATGCAACATGAATTGACAATTCTTGCACCATAAAATATAAAATTCACCAATGTGATAGGATAATTTTTATTATTAAAATTTACAACCAGCAGTTGTATTATAATGGAATATATTAGTCACAAAAGGAAATTACAAAATTACAGCAAACCCCCTGATTAATTCTTTTTTGCAGACAAAAAATCTACCATAACTATACCAAAATCACAAAAATAGAATTAGGGAGAAATTATTTCATGATGTAGAGTAGGGTGGGTGAATACAAACCAACTCAACAAAACAATATTTTCAAATTTAGAACCCTAACTTAGTGGGTTTCTCTCACAATCTCACTATTCTCCTTGTAGCGCTTGAAACTAGGTTTTTCCCACATAATTTTCAATCTAGAACTTATAACCAGAAAATAATTATAGATTTAGATACCCATTATTGTGTTTGAAAACATATCTAATTTTTAGGTGGGGTTGATTTGAAACATAAAGGTCAAAAAATTGTTGTTGCGCTTGAAACTAGGCCTAATTAGGCTTATTCCACTAGGTCAATATGAGGTTTTCACACACCAGGCCTCAAATATTTAATCCAATAGCCTAGGCACATCAAAAATATTCTTCCCAACCATTTCAAACCATTAAAAATAATTTCCAAAATCTTTTCTACCAAACCTAACTCTTATGCATCTTGTTTGCCCAAAATCATGAGTTTTTCAACCTAGGGCATCACTCCAAATTGCTCACAACGCCTTCCCCTACTCCTACAACATTGTAGACACCAAAAAAAATCAAACCCCATCCATTCCACCAAGTTTCATGATATTTCACTAGTGGAATGGTGGGTTTTACATTTTTCTTGCCTTCAAGGTAGTTAAACAAGAGTTTCAAACTAGTTTTGGGAAAATTGTTGTAAAACGCTCAAATCTTGATGAAAAATGATGAGACTAGATGTAAATGAAAGAAGATTCAATGATCCATAAATCAAAATTCTTAGATTATTGATTAAAAGTTGTACAAGGACATACTATCTCCTCTAAATCCACCTCTCTGATCAACAACTTGTTCTTGGACTTTTCTTGTATCTTCTTGGCTCTCATGTGACTACCTTGCATTAGAAAATAAACCTCTTCCTCTAGAAGTGCTTCCTATGCCCCCTATTTGTTTTTCTTTCCTTCTCTTTAGCTTTTCTTCATCCCTAATTGTCATTTGATAGCATTCTGCAACCATTCTTGGATTTTCCAAAGTTAACTCATCTTGAATGTTGAATCTTAACCCACTAAGATATCTAGCTACCTTTTCCACATAATCCTCCACGTCACCTGCTCTTATGCTCAACTTATAAAACTCATCATTGTAAGCTTTGACATCCATTTCTCTTTGTTTCAAACCTTGAAGTTTCTTGTACATTTGAATTGCATAATCAGCCGGTAAGAACTTACGCTTAAGCTTTGCCACCATTTTGTCCCAATAAATAATTTTTGACTTACCTTTCTTCCTCCTTTCAGTCTGCTCATAATCCCACCATAATAGGTCATGACCCTTCAATTTTATTTTTCTATATTTACCTTTTGTTCCTCAAATACATCCTCACATTCAAAATAATTATCAAGTGTTGCAATCCAATCTAAAAGCTAGATTCATCATTCAAATTACCTCCATACATAGGTACATCCATCTTTACCTTGTGTCTATCTGCCTTGAATACTCTCAGTAACTTAGCCATCCTTTGCTCATCAGGATCCAATTCCTCTTCCTCTTCTTCTTCATTCTCCTCTTCACCTTCTTCTTCGGAGTCACTGTCATCACCCAGAACCATACCTCTCTTTTGACTTGTTTCTAGAGCAACAAACCTCTCCTTCAACTCTCTCATCTCTCTAGCATTCTTTTCCTTCAACTCATTCACTTCTCTAGCAATGATTTTCCCTTTTGGAGGCATTTTTATTCCTTCTTCAGCTCAACCATTTTCCCTTCTTTAGATCAGACCTATGCTCTAATACCATTTAATTGGGCTGCTCCAAAAATGAAGAAATACACAACAAAAAAATGTTATAAAATAGAAGATACATCAACATACCAAAAAAAATATTTTGAAGATCAAACTATGCAAACCTACACTCTTCGACTTCATTATTTCTTACAAAAAATTTTTAAAAAATTATAATTTTATACATAGATATAATTCCTAAACAAAACCAACAAGGAGGATAACATGGGTTTCATCATCAAGTCCTCAAGAATACAAAGGATTTTCATCCTTCTAACTTCAACACCTATTGATTTTTATCCTCAAATGGATTGGGTGAACACAAGGCACAACACAATTTCAGTAAAGTTTTGATAAGATAAAACTGGATTTTTGAAATGTTAAATTGCTTACAAATAAATAGATTGTGGTGGTCCCAATCTAGGCACCCAAATATAAATTCCCATGTCTTATAAAAGTGAAACAAAAGGAAAATAGGTATATAATGAATTATGTTCACCACAAAGACCTATTTCCCTAATTTCATTCAAAATGTAAGCTATAAAATGCAAATGAAGAACAGTAATCAAATCTAACTAAAATCAAAAATCAAAAGGAAGATCTAGAATGGGGAAAATGATGTGTACCTTTCACCAAAAGTCACCTTTTGAAGCTCACTCAGGACTCATTTTCCCTATGGTGAATGGGTCCTAGCTAGGGTTCCTAAAAAAATGCTTTATGGGTTCTCTTCTACTATGTCACCACTCCCAAATTCCAGGTGTTCACTGTCGAACAACCAGAAATAAATTATGTAGAGGATTTTCTATGGTTTGACAACTTTCCTTGCAACTTTGACAAATTTGAAACTTTCTTCAAAATTTCTCTTCAAAGAATCTTCAACCTAAAATCCGCAATCACACATCAAAGAGAGAAAATTTTGGTTTGTTAGGGAATGGGGATTTTCCTTAGTCAAACCTTGTTTTGGTAATTAAACCTCGAAATGAAATGAAACATGAAAGAAGGAATGATGAGTGAACAACACTATGTAACAACTCACCAAACCTTATTTGAACCTTGGATAACAAATTTTTAAACTAGCATGAAGTGGCCTCAATGAATGTAGATCTTGATCATGAAACTTGATTAGAAACAATTTCCTTGAACACTTGAATATATCTTGAACACTACATCACCATGTTAGCTCAAACAACATGCATGATGCAATAAATCTTTGACATGATGAAAGGAATCTTGATTGCTACAATAATCTTCTATAAAATCTACCCTTGAATGTCTTGAAAATTCTCTTGTGAAATCTTAGGATGCTCTCTTGAAATTCTAGGTGAAACTAAGTGAAATGATGGTCTTGTATTTATACATATCTTAACATTAATTCCTGAAATTCAAATATCACAAGCTAACATTTAATTGTATATTTGAAATCATTAAAATATACCACCAAAAAAATAGTTTAAAGGGGGGTCCTAGATCACTTGCCTAGGACACACATTGTTTAGTGTTAAACATTATGTTAAATTAGGGTCCTAGGTCTAAGTGAGGACCCATTCGCCCTATGGAGAATGGGTCCTAGGTCACTTACCTAGGACACACATCTTCCAAAGTTAAGTCTTTTGTAATGGAATTTAAGAATGTCATGTTGTATTCCTCATAATTTGCATTTAATTAGGCTTGGATTTGAATTAAAGGGGCCAATTAAAGCAAATTAACCTCAATCAACAAATAAATCCCTAGATTAATGTGAAAGTGTAAAGGTATACCTTACAACACCAAAAACATGGCACAATTAAGTCCATTTTATTTAAGAGAGTCCTAAACTTAATGTGAATATGAGAAACATATTTCAACACTAAATTAAGGCATAATTAAGCTCATTTTATATTATTAATTATTTCCAAATTAAGTGTGAAAAAGGGATACTTTTTTGTATAATACATTTTTCCCCCACTTTAGTGAGAGGATGACCCCAAGTCAAATTTGCACTAAAGTAGACATACAAGATGCTTATGTATGCAAGAATGACAAAGATACACAATCATACAATATCAAAGATCAGGAAGATCAAGACTAGATAGTTTGATCAATGTGGAACACATCTAAGTCATTGGTTTTTGCACATGCTCACTTTGAGGTAGTGGAACCTCAGGCTATCCACTAGGTGAGTATCCCAAAAGGGTGGAAAATGAGAGAATCATACTAGGCTCCCATACCATATCAAAGGTATCCTCCTGACAAATTCAATAAGGTGCCACAAGACAAGGCAAGGCTCCACAGGAAAGCAAGGTGTGTTATGCTAGGTGACCTTGAATTTAGAGTTCGAGCTACATAGGGCTTAACAAGTTTTGTTATGCTAAACACCTATGAAAAAGGAAAGGCTCCATAGGTAGTAAAGGTGTGTTATGTTAGGTGTCCTTGAATTAGGGTTTCAAGCTTCATAAGGCTAACAAGCTACGTTATGCTAACACTTATGAAAATAAATGCTAGTAAAAAATTTTATTGAAAGAAATTTTACTTAGTTTGTGTAAGGTCTTCTTCTTATGGAACACCATACCTAATGTCTCCAAGAGAGGAAAAGTAAAGAGTAAAATATTCACAACTTTGGGAATGTAGTGTGTCACATCACCACTAAGAGGAAAGTCATACAATAAGAAATATCACACTCTTGGAGAAAATCAAACCCAATGACACCACCAAGAAAAGGATGCATCACAAGAATAAATAAAACACACCATGAAACATGAGAAATGTCAAAAGATATTGTCAATGTATGCCCCCACTTTAAAAAGGTTGCTAACACCATTGTTGTGAGAAATTGATTTAAAGTAGCCAATGTTCAATCCTAAGGCATGAGAGCTTCCTTGGAAAGACCTAGATGCCAAGTCATATGTTTCTGAAATAAAGCTACGCCATGAAAAAGGAAGGAGGGGTTGCCCCCAAAAATACATAAGGGATCTATGGATTCAGGGTCAGTATTGTTGAATAGGACAATTGAGAGGGGGGTGAATCAATTGTCATAGAATTAAAATTTTAATTCAATCATCGGAACTAAATCTTAATGCTTCTTAAATGATTAATCATCAAATTACAATGTAGAAACTTAAATCCAACACATAAACACAATAACACTAGATTTACGTGGAAAACCCAATGAGGGAAAAACCACAGTGAGGATTAACTCACACTATAGAGAACATCAAAACTGATTACAAGAGGCTCACTACCTAAACAAGTACTCACTGTCCAGAACAAGGACTCACTATCCAACAGGGCTAACAACCTAGAGGGATCACTGCCACAGAGATACAAAGAAGACAAAAAATACTTGTTATAGAGAGACTAAAATCCCAATGCAACAAAGGATTCCACCACAATCACTTGTAGACATGCATGAATTATAGAGTTCACCTTCTGCTCATTTCATCTAGAAACTCAACATTAAGCTTTGCACTAATCTTCCACACTCGCATCACACACACTCACTGAATATAATCAATGTCGCATCTATCTGCACTTTCTCTTTTTCTCTTATCACTCTTCTTCTTTGCTCTTGTATATTTCTTCACCACTAACTCATCTTGTATTTATACCATCTTCAAGTTTGAGACATATCCAAAGTCATCCATCCAAATCCAAATTCAAATTAGGTCAGTGCCAAACATCCTAGGGTGGAATTAGAATGAGGGTGACCCAAACACATTCTTCAAAGGACCTAAAAAGATCCAACATGCTTCATCAACCTCAAAAGTAGTATTTCACACAAGGTCAACCAAACCAATGTAAAACACATAGAAGGTCATAAAGCATGAATCTTCTAGATTTTGAAACTATCTTCAATAGAATCAAAGCAACTCAAATCTAGAACCACAAGTCATAATACTTCATCAAAGAGAAATCTGGACCAACAACATTTCTCCCAAACCTCAACCAGAAACACAACTTGCACTGTACAATGAATCAACAACCAAAAATCAGGATAAAGCATCTTCTAACAACAATGAACAACATGTCTGAACCACACAAACATAGGAGAAAATCTAGACAAAAACCCAGAGCAACCACTGAATACCTGCAACATATCTTCATTACAATTTTCTCAATTTATCCTCAACATATATAGCCAACAACAACTAGTTGATAAGAAGTTGACCAATTGAAATCAATGACAACACCTTCAATATTTCCATTCTTGCAACAAGTATATCTTTGCTACAATGTTGTTCTAGAGCTTAGAAACATCATCATTCCCTAGATACTCATAGAACTAGAAGAATGACACAAAGAAGAAGCCTTTCGGGTCAACATGGAAGAGACCAAAATGTCTTGATGCATTGCATCACCCCAAAAAGGAAAACAATATGGGGGATCACATTACGCACATGCGATCACATAAAGAAACATGAAAAAGAAAACAAAGAAAACTACTAGTAAGGCACATGTGATTCAACCTATAGTAGGTCACATGCATCCCAATCTGGATTAGTATATACAGAAGGTAGACAACTAGCCAAAGGGACAATATCAAGTTCTAAATTAGGACACACAACAAGTTCAACACTCGTTTTAGGAGAATTGTCATTTAAGCTCATAGAAGAGAAAAATGAATTCAACTCATTATGCACGTTTCCATCAATCTTTGCAATGTCAATGCCATCATCTAGATTAATCACAACATGTGGTCAAATGATAATATTCCTAAAATATTATTTTTTACATTTTGGTGAAGGTATAGAATCATCTGCATTGCTTTAGGAAAGTTCTGATTTTGATTTTTTATGTTGCACTTTTCTTCTAAATAGTTTGTAACATATGAGCAATACAACAACATCTACACCTACACTGTCTAGCATTTTGGTTTCTTCTCATTTTGTTGTTAATTTGTGATTGTGTGGGAGTGGGTTTTTCAACCATAGGTTTCTTTTCTTCCCTTAGGGGAGGAACGAAAGGAACCATAGGAGGTTGTTCAACCACTTTCTCTTTAGCTTTGTAAATTTGTTTGATTTTAGGAGGCACAGTGGGATTGTTCTGATTGTCTCATAGTCTCCTATATGAAATGGTAGGATAATTTTTCATAGGCTTCTTTTGGATTTTTGGAAGGGATTTTGGCTCAATCATGGTTTCGTCAAGGATGGGTGGCTCAATCAAAAGTTGAGGCATATTTTTAAGGGATAATTTTTCTATCCGCTTTTCCTTAAACTTTTGATATGATTTGAAAAATAAGTCTTCACAGGGTCTAATAGGTTAAATAGGCTTTGGCCAAAATAAATCCAATGAAAATTTCCCATGGGAAGACACGAGATTAAAGCCACTATGGTGCATAGTAAAGATTTCATTGCCATAGGGAAACTTCAAACATTTATGCACAATCAATGGGACAATATTCATGGAGTGAAGCCATGGATAGCATAACTTCACATGAAATTGGTCTAATGATGGGATGATGATGAATGAGACATTCAATGTTTTCAGTTTGACTTTTAGAGGGAGATTTATCAAGCCAATTGCAAGGAAAGAAAAACCATTATGCATTTTTATCCATTCTTTCAGTCTTTCATATGTATCTTGATAAAGGTCATGTACAAATAGGAATTCTTCAATGATCACATTCTCTACACAAACAAGATCAATTAATATCCCATTGGTAGGCTTGTCATTGATTCTTCCATCTATGTAAAGAGGACCATCAGGTGCATGTTTGATTATGTCTTTTTGTGAGAAAGAAATATCAAGGGGAATTTTGGTTTATTCCATATGATGTTTAGATTCAATAAATTCCACTACTCCAACCTCTTCATCCATATTTTCATCTTTAGTGTTTTCATTATTCATGTCAACATTCATCACATCATTCTTTATTTCACTAGCTTTGACAAATGAAATAGTGTGTTTCGGCATGAGATTTGTTAAGATTTATAAGTTTTGGTTAGGAGGAGCTACACAATTATTACCTTGATTTTTCACACCTCCAATTTGAAGTCATTTAGAATCAATGAGGTCTTGCACAAGATGTTTAAGATGCTTATAGTATTTCATATCATGCCCATTTTGTTGGTGGAAATGGCAATAAGCAGTTGATCTATAGTTTGAGGGTAATGGTTTATTATGATTAGGAGCTCTAATAGGAAGTAAGGAAATCATATTCTTGTCTGCAAGTTGCAACATAATATTATGAAGGGTGTCAGGTAAAGGGGTAAACTGTCTATTCCTATCCCCAAATGAAAAAGTATTTGTAATGTTTATAGCAGCCACTTGGTTACAACTTGTAAATTTGGTTTAGGGGAATTAAGTTGTAAAACTCCCCTATTTTATTTCTTGAAAGGTTGATAACTATTTTGAGATGTGGATTCAGAATTTTCAAGATGGATAGGTGGATTTTTCACATCATGACTACTAACCAAATTCAAATAATCAGATGTGGATTTAGACTTTTCAGGATGGCTAGGTGGATTTTTCACATCATGACTACTAACCAAATTCAGATAATCACGAAGGGTTGTGCATAACTGTGTGAAGGAGGGGAATCTCATCATTTAAAGATTTGTTTGAATTTTGTCTTACAAGTTGGAAATAAACATTCTTTAAAGGTTGGCATCAAGAATCTTAATGTTTACTTGTGAATAAAGTATTTGATATCACACTATGAAATTAGTAACTTTCTCATCATCCTTTTTTTTACATTTTATCAGGTCAGCTAAGTCATCTTGGGACCCATATGAATTTGGAAGTGGTTGTAAAAGGAATAAATAAGTTCATTTAATGGATGAATTGAATTATTCATTAAAGAGAAAAACCACTCTAAAGCAGTATCTTTCAAGGATCTAGGGAAGAGTTAATCCAAGAGCTTATCTTCAAAAATGAAATCACTATATAGGGCTATGTAAGCAGAAACATAACTAACAGGATCTACTTTCCCACCATATTTCTCAAATCTAGGAACCTCTATACCTTGTGGAATTTGTATTCTCAATATCTCCAAGGATAACAGATTAGTTTTGATGTATTGTGAAGGTTGGTCATTGTTGTTTTGATTTAGGGTGGTGATTTTTTATTGAAGGGATATCATGTTTTGCAAAAGTGTGTTAATGATGGGATCATTGTTAGTATTATGAGATGAAGGGAATAAGGTGGAGTGGTGTATCTTTGTGGAGGGAAAGTGAATTGTAGGTTTGTAAGGGGAGATGGTTGAGGAGATATGCTATTTGAATGCACAAAGCTAGAAGGATTCCCAACAGAAATACTTAAGGAAGTGTTATCATTGCTAGTAGGTTGAATGGTTATGGTAACATGAGTACTAGTGTATGTAGGAATGGAATTCCCACCTTGGATTTGATTATATCCCAAAGCTTGAGCATAACTAGTCATGGTATACATGTTATCATTAATAAGATGACCTATACCTTACATAATCTCCATTCCCTTTTCAGTTTCAATCATTTTCCTTAGATTTTCTAAAGTAGGAATGACACTATGACCAAGGGTCCTCCCCTTACCTATAGAATCTCACCACATACACATAGAAAGAGCAACCAGATGCAAGAAGAGAACAAATATTTTCTTTTATTATTGGAATGATGCTATAGATTACATTCCATCCTATGGGCTACTTGTTACATGCATCTACTGATTTCCAGAATTGAGTTCACCCTTTGTTCTTCACATGTTATTCACACCTTCTGTAACTCAAATAGTCCTGGCTTTTCCCTATGCTTGTATTCCTTCAGCTTTATATATTATTCTAATACTCCAAGTCATCCTTGTCTTCCCTTACTCCTCATGCCGTACTATTCATTATCTCCCAATAAGCTTTCAAAACCATCAAGTCCTTATCTCGTTATCAGCAGCTCCACCAAGTTGGCCAATTAATATGTATTTCACAACAACGATGTGGAATACATCGAATACCACTCTACCAAGTTTCATGACCAAACTCACCATCCACCACCATTGACCATCTATGTTTATCTTCCACCATTAGAATGTCGCCAAGACCCCAGCTCATCTCCCTTTGAAACCACCATGTCACACTGATAAAACTTTTATCAAAACATCGAACAGACTTCAAAAGAATTCCCACTGAACCATGTATGTCTTCCCAACATCACCATCACCACATCATCAATGAGACTTGGATGAGATAATGCCTTGTTGAAGAGACTCGGGAGTAACTCTCACAAAAACCATAGGGTCACCTTGACGCAACGATCAACCAAGCCAAAGTTCATTAGAATGTCGAAGAGACATTCATGATTGTCTTGCCGACTAGCATGACTCTCACCTAAATAACTCCACCGTGTCCTTATCACTACCGCCTACTATCAATATGTCAATGGGACATCAAACAAGGTCTCACCAATGACCATTAGTCATGCCGATAAGCCAATAGACTATATGTTGAATGACGAAGTAGCTCCTTCTGCACGTTGATTGCCCTACAAGCTTGAACTCGGCCCTTATTGAGTGGAATAACTCAGATCGATGCAAGATTTATCTCAAACCATAGATGCTCCTACATCAGACACCTGCGGTAATTTGAAAATGTTTCATGAGATGAACTCATAAACATTTGTAGACTTTGTTCTTGTCCTGAATCCACCTATTCACCTTATCCTACTAAAAACCCTTTTAAACTTGCTTCTACAATTTAAGGTTCCTGCCATCCTTCATTCTTCCCCTCTTCCTTCCTTGTTTCAGAAATTCCAATACCCACCAATTTTCACTATGAAAGGCTAGGAAATGATAATCATCGAATTCATCCTCTTTGGTAAAATAAGGAAGCTCAAGCATTACCTTTTCTCCTGCTACAAAAATTTATTCTTTCTTAATCTCCACTCATTCCAATTATTCCTCCCTTCCTACATCTTTTGGGAAGGAATTTTCAACTACAAATTCAGCGTTGGCATCAAAATACTCATCAACACTTTCCTTTGTAACCTGATCAATGTTTGCAACACAATCAAAATAGTCTTCACTATCATCAGGCAATAAACTATCATCCACACAAATCTCTTTATCAAACGAGGAACTAGCAACAGATGCAAAGGGAAGCTCTATAAACAAATCAACATTCATTTTCCCACCATATTCTTTACTTACAATTGTAATGTGTTCATCCACTATTGTACTCTTTTCTACACAAGCCCCATCATACTCACATAAACTAGCCATAGTATTTTTAGAAAAAATAGTTTTTACCTGTCCTTTCTCCAATGAAACCTTTACTCTATCCCTTAGGGTTGCAACTTGCATTAGAAAATCATAGTCTTCATCCTCATCCTCTTCAACTAACTATTTAGCACCATTAATAGAGCACTTCCTAGCATTATTGCATACTTTGTCTTCACCTTTATTCAATGGTTTCAGCTTATGCTTGACTCCATCTTTTTTGAAATGGTAGGTATTAGCATACCCATCATGCATTTCTTTCCTGTCGAACTGCCAATGTCTTCCTAACAACATGTGACAAACATCCATAGGCATAACATCACACAAAACTTTGTCATGATTGTTACCAATCTTAAAGCTTACCAGGCATTGTTCATGCACTAAAACCTTACAATCATCCTACTACCAAGCAATTCTATATGGATGTGGGTGCCTTCTTCTTTCTAGCTGCAACTAATTCACCATTTCTTCATAAACAAGATTATCAGTACTACCACCATCAATAATCACATTACATACTTTACCTTCACATTTGCATTTCATTCTAAACAAACTCTTCCTTTGCATTGGTTCATTGTCTTCATGCAACAAGGCTCACCTAGCCATCAAGGCTTCTCCTCCTTCAGCTTCTTCAGAATGTGAGGACTGTGCATCTTCATCTACATGGGCAACTCAAGCATTGTCATCAGGCCTCCTATTTGACTTTCCTTGATGTTGAGGACACTAAAAGGCCCTATGTCCTTCTTCTCCACATTGAAAACATGATCCTTTGAAACCTCATCTTCCTGGTCTATGCCCAAACCTTCCTTCGCCTCTTCGATCTCCACTATTTTGATCACGAGATTGATATGAGTCATCTCTTTGCTGATCTTGACTGGTACTGGATCCTTCACCCTTCTTATGATTGCCACTTAGACATCCATATGGTCATTTACTAGTCTTTCCACCTCCACCTCCACCTCTTTGCTTTCTTTCAAACCTCTTGTTCAGTTGTTCTTCAACCTTTGGAGAGAACTGATAAGCATCATCCTCAACAGTAGTCATTCTTACCAGTGCCAATTCTTCCTATTGCTAGGTTTCAAACAATTAATGTAGTGAACAACTTTCTCCTTGTTCGCCTCAAAATGTCCTATCTGAATTAGGACCTTTTGAAATTCCTCTTTGTACTCCTTCACCATCCTTGTTCCTTGTTGTAGGCTCTGCATCTTCTTGAGCAGTTCCAATTCATAATCTATTGGCATGAACTATTTCTTCAATTTTGATACCATTTTGTCCCATCTGGAAATTCTATCCTTCCCTTGTCTCCCTCTTTCTAGCTAGATCTCTTTCCACCAAATACTAGCATGATCCTTTAACTTGGTCTTTGCAAACTTCACTTGATGAGGATCTTCAATCTCCTTAAATTTGAAAAATTATTCTATATCATTGATCCAATCTATCAATTCTTTTAGGTTTAGGCTCCCACTAAAAGTTGAAACTTCCATTTTCAGTTTCTTTCCCAGACTAGATATTGCTCTTAGCAATCTCAACTCTCTAAGATCTACTTGATCTTGTTCTTCCTCTTCCATTTCCTCTTCTATTTCATTATCATTGCCATATCTTTCCTGATGTACTCCTCTTCCTCTTCAGACCTCTTCTTGCAAGGATTGCATTTTCCTTCTAAGGGCTCTAATTTTGTCTCTCAGTGGATCTCTTCCTCCACCACCTCTACCTCTACCTCTACCAAATTGGGCAAGTCTTGGAGGCATATTGATCTCAAGCCACACTCATAGCTCCTACTGCAACTGCCTCACATTTGATGATATGTCACAGAATCAAGAACTTTTACTCTAATACCACCTGATGAAGGTTCCTCCCCTTACCTATAGAATCTCACCACATACACACAAAAAGAGCAACCGGATGTAAGAAGAGAACAAATATTTTATTTTATTAATAGAATGATGTTACAGATTACATGCCATCCTATTGGCTGCTTGTTACATGCATCTGCTGATTTACATATCAGAGTACGCCCTGCATTCTTTATTGCATGTTATTCACACCTTCTGTAACTCCAACACTTATGGCTCTACCATGTGCTTGTATTCCTTCAAATTTATATATTTTTCTAATTCTCCAGGTTGGCCTTGTCTTCCCTTACTCATGTCATAGTAGTCATTATCTCCTAATAAGCTTTCAAAACCACCAAGTCATTATCTTGTTATCAGTAGCTCCACCAAGTCAGCCAATCAATATGTATTTCACAACAATGATGTGGAACACATCAAATACTGCTCCACCAGGTGTCGTGATCAAACTTTCCATCCACCGCCGTTGACCATCTTTGTTTATCTTCTAGCATCAGAATGTTTCCAAGACCCCAGATCATCTCCCTTCGAAACCACCATGTCACACTAATAAAGCTCTTATCAGAACATCAAATAGACTTTGAAAGAATTCCAACCAAACCATGTATGTCTTCCCAACATTACCACCATCACATCATCGATGAGACTCAGATGAGATAACACCTTGTCGAAGAGAATCAAGAGTAACTCTCGCTGAAACCAAGAGTCACCTTGACACAATGATCAAACAAGCCATAGTCTGTCATAATGTCAAAGAGACATTCACAATTGTCTAGTCGACTAGCATGACTCATGCCGAAATAACTCCACCACATCCTTATTACTACCGCCCACCATTGGTATGTCAATGGGACATCAAACAAGGTCTCACCAATGAACATCAGTCACGTCAATAAGCCAATAGACTATATGTCAAACGACGAAGTAGCTCCTTTCACGCGTTGATTTTCCTACAAGCCCAAAACCAGCCCTTATTGAGTGGAATAACTCAGATCCATGCAAGATTCCTCTCAGACGCTAGATGCTCCTGCATCACAGTAATATGCATGTTTTCATTATGCACAAAGTCTTGTAACTTTTCTAGGGATTCATCCATTATTTTTATATTTTCTTGTAGGACATGAGAAACATCATGCACATTGGGTGTACGTAAGGAATTCATTGGAAATGAGGTATGCAAGCTATGATCCATAGGGGGTTGATTATCAAAACTATTAGAAAGAGAGTTAGAAAACCCAAGATCCATGATGAATGGCATATCATGGGATGGCATGAGTCTCAAACTATGTCGCACAACAATATTTCTAATAGGACACCAAGTTTTAAAGCTCATACAAGTTTCACAAACTCAATGCCAACACAAAATGGAAAGAGGGTAAAATGAAAAGCAATGACCTTGAATACAATATGTAAATGAAATTTTCAGATTCTAAACAAGGTAGTTTTTTATTAAACTATGCAAAAACATGAAAATAATGTCTTGTAAATGCAATTTTGAAATCGCACAATGCACTACCTTTATCAAATGAAGCTAGATATGATGAAATTAGAGAAACAAAAATTCTACAAATAGAAAAATATCTGAAAGCAGCAAACAGGAATGCAAAAATGAATGTTTTAATGCCTAAAAAATCAGAATATGACCCTGATCAGGGACTCATTCTCCCTAGGGAGATGGGTCCTAGGTGAGGGTTTTGAAACAAATTTTTATAAATTTCTGAGTGATTTTCAATATTTTTGAGATTTTGGTTTGGTACAACAAGTTTTAGTTTTATGTGAAATGAGGATTGAATGCAAATACAAAATGTGACAAAATGACAACCTAGAAAACCTATTTTTATATGAAATTTTTGTTTTAATTTTCAAATACAAGTGATATGATGTAATTCTATGTAAATGATATGAAAGATGACTGATTTTTTTGTATTTTTCAGATTTAAAGAATGCAAAATATGCAATTCAAAAACCCTTAAATGAAATAAAAAGTTGAATACAAACTAGACACCCTAAATGAGACTCAATTCAATGCAAAGAGATGAAAAATGAATGCAAAATCTGAATCTAGGGTGAAAGAGGACTCCAAAATTTAAAAAATACAAGGATCAAACTTAGGTTCACCAAAATGAAACAAAAGGAAAATAGGTATATAATGAATGATGTTCACCACAAAGACCTATTTCCCTAGTTTCATTCAAAATGTAAGCTATAAAATGCAAATGAAGAATAGAAATCAAATATGACTAAACAATAATCAAAAGGAAAATATAGAAATGGGAAAAGGATGTGTACCTTTCACCAAAAGTCACCTTTTGAAGCTCACTCAGGACTCATTTTCCCTATGGCGAATGGTTCCTGGATAGGTTTCCTAAAAAATGCTTTTTGGGCTCTCTTCTACTATGTTTGAACTCCTAGATTCTAGGTGTTCACTATCAGATAGCCAAAAATAAATTTTGTAGAGGATTTTTCATGATTTGACAACTTTTCTTGCAACTTTCACAACTTTGAGACTTTCTTCAATTTTTCTCTTCAAAGGATCTTTAATCACACATCAAAGAGAGAAAAATGTTGTTTGTTAGGGAATGGGGATTTTCCTTGGTCAAACCATGTTTTGGTAATTAAACCTTGAAATGAAATGAAATGAAATGAAATGAAACATGAAATAAGGAATGATGAATGAACAACACTATGTAGCAACTCACCAAGCCTTATTTAAAACCTTGGATAACAAATCTACAAACTAGCATGAAGTGGCCTCAATGAATGTAGATCTTGATCATGAAACTTGATTAGAAACAATTTCCTTGAACACTTGAATAGATCTTGAACACTACATCACTATATACAACATGCATGGTGCAATAAATCTTTGACATGATGAAAATAATCTTGATTGCTGCAATAATCTTCTATAAAATTTTCCCTTGAATGCCTTGAAAATGTTCTTGAATGCTCCTATAATGCTCTTGTGAAATATTAGGATGCTCTCTTGAAATTTTAGGTGAAACTAAGTGAAATGACCTTTTATTTATACATATCTTAGCATTAATTCCCAAAATTCAAATATCACAAACTAAAATTGAATTGTAGAATTTAAATCATTAAAATACCGCTAAAAACATAGTTGAAAGGGGGGTCCTAGGTCTAAGTGAGGACCCATTCTCCATAGGGTGAATGGATCCTAGGTCACTTACTTCAGACACACATTGTTTAGTGTTAAATATTATGTTAAATTATTGTCCTAGGTCTAGGTGAGGACACATTCACCCTATGGCGAATGGGTCCTAGGTCACTTACCTATGACACACATCTTCCAAAGTTAAGTCTTGTGTAATGGCATTTATGAATGTTGGGTTTTATCCCTCATAATTTGCATTTAATTAGGCTTGGATTTGAATTAAAGGGTCCAATTAAGGAAAATTAACCTCAATCAATTAATAAAGCCCTAGATTAATCTGAAAGTGTAAAGGTACACCTTACAACACCAAAAATAAGGCACAATTAAGTCCATTTTATTTAAGAGGGCCCTAAACTTAATGTGAATATGAGAAACATATTACAACACTAAATTAAGGAATTATTAAGCTTGTTTTATTATTAATTATTTCCAAATTAAGTGTAAAAAAGGGACACTTTTTCCTACACTACAAAAAAAAAGTAATTTTCCATCATTTTCCCTCTAAATATTCACTCAACCAAACCATGATCCAAGAAATTATCACCTCAACTAAAATAATTAGGATGGTGTTCAAAAATCCCTACCACTTGTAACAACATTCCATCTAAAAATTCAACCCATCAATACAAGAGATCACCATCCTCACTTAAATTCTCATGGTGTACCTATAAGATTGACTATGAAATATGTCATCTCACTCAAACTTGAACCCTAATATTGCACAATCTAGCCATGGTGCAATCACGATAGGAGGTTTCTAGAAGGAATAGTCCAAACCATGCAATAATGAGTCAAACATAGCAAAAATAACATAATAAACTAATATGCGAACATGAAACATTATTGAATCATTAATCTTACATGCAATACATGCCTCATGGGTGAATATCTATGTCTCACATGCCTGCCACAAGGGCATTCAACAATACAACTGGCCAATTGGCCTTATTACATGCCCTTGAAGGGTTCATGCAAAAATATCTTGAATCTAAATCTTGCTTCTAAAAGTGCTACTAAATTCTTATGAGTTAAAAATGCTTATATATAATTCTTCTCAAGCTCCAAAAAAGGTATGCCTTGGCCACAAGGGTTTATAACCCGATGAATGATCATATATGAAGGTTGATGTCAAAATATCAGAATATAACTCCACATGAAAAGAAATAACTTGTGAATCTCCAAGATAGGTCCCAATGAATCCAAGATGGTTGTAAGGTGTCCCATTAAGCTTTGCATGATCTGGAATAGGTCCTCACTAAGAATCTGGACCAAGTCGACCCCAAATGCTCTGATTAGAAATACAGTGAAATTCTGAGAGTGATAACTTTCGGTAGACAAATGCAAATAATCTGAAATCTAGATATGTGATAGATGTCAATGTGTAGATGCTATATCTTGCTCCATGAGCTGAGAAACAATGATGCAGTAAAATGTGGAATGAAATGTTGAAACTAGTACTAAATACAATGCAAGAAAAGAAATATTTTTGGTTGACACAAGATTGCTTTACAACCAGGGATGCTCCTACATCAAGCCAACTATTCCTAAAGCCCAAACCACTACCCAAAATAACAAATAAATTTATCCTCAACCAATACTTCCAAATAAATCCACACCCTCACCATTCATCTATAATAAAATAATCCCAAATCAATAGTACCCTTGCTATTCATCCATAATCACTAATCCTACCAATCAAATCCACTAACTAGTTCACATGTCATTCCACCTCCACCTCTTTGGTACCCCTTTGATCAAGAGTGGTAACAAATAAAAATCATCAAAGCATTAAAACTTTGGATATCAAAGGAACATAAGAATTTTCTCAGTATATTGGATGAAATCATTGCAAGTGAGTACACATCAAAAAATCCCTTGTCACTAAAGATTTGGTTAAAATATTTTCTAAATACTATAACTAAAATGACAAACCTAAGTTATGGGATAAAAATAAAAGTGTAAATAGTTATGTCATTGACTCAAAACACATACAAATTGTAAAAACTCCACAATAATCTAAACATGTGAAAAATATAATAGTAACTACTAATGTCTTCATTCCATTAGGAAAACATAAGTAAAATTGTTAATACACCTCCTTTGTGGAACCCTTGGTGATCGTCTTGTCAATAAATGTTGAAGCAAAGATGGTGAGACTCACACTTACCAAACCATTTGATGATACAAAACCTAATCCCACATATTTCGAAGATAATAATATTATAATTATCCCAAAACCAAAGGTAATTCCATAAATAAATGCATGAAGCTACAAAATACATTCAAAACCTCATCAATAAAGGCACTAATAAAATATAAGGACACGTAGCCTTCACCTAACAAAAAAATGAGAATATTTTAAAATTCATTTCCAAAAATGATCAATGACACCCTTCTACATCCAAGTAAGCCCAAACTAGAATCACCACACTAGTAATATATATTCCAATAGAATTCCTCATTCTTATGACTTTGTCATAGGCCTATAGTGTCATAAATTCTCACCCTTGACAATTTCACACTAGGTTTGGCACCTTATATTGCATGTACAATTAATTATATTCATAATTTATTCATTTTGGGGCTAGATTGGGAAAATACATCTAATTTCTTGGCATCTGGAGTTTTTCGAGCAAAAAAGGCTTAGACAAGGATGTTGGGTTCCCTAGTCTTGGGAAATTTCTCTCAAAAAGTTACGAACAATAGAGTCATTCTTTGGTGCCTTGGAAATGATGCCTTGTCGGCCTTAGTCTAAAAATTACTCAAGATGCATATATAAACAATTCTTTCCCTCTCATTCAAGGATAATTTATGATGAATTATGAACTATTATGCTCTAATTGTGAATACACATGCAACTACTCTCTATTCTTCTTTACATGCTTGTTACAACTCTCTATTTTGTTATGTGGACAACCATTGTAGGTGTTCAAGGAAATTTGTTTCTTATTCATCAAATCTTTTTGGCAAGCTATAGTATGCCATCTCTTCAACAAGGGTTTCATAGCTAAGGTAGCTTTTTCTCATGTTATTCCATTTATTACAATCATTATTGGTTATTTTATCTATGATCCCCTAAGAGCATGTGATATATCATCATTATCATTTCTATTATGGAGGTGGGAACACCAACATGGGGTTTTACTGAGGAAAACTCCTCTATAGCATAACCTTTTCCCTCTTTTTATGTGTATAGATATAGATCCAAAAAAATTGGCAGTGACACATTATAGAAGGACATAGTAGTCTATAACTGAGTGACCTAGCTTTTGAACATCCCAAAACCAAAGGACTAGGGTGCCCCATGCCCCTGTCCCTACATTTCAAGCTCTTGTTTTTACCATAGGTGCCCCTTTGTCTACACATCTCTAATATATACCCATTTTTGTGATTTTTTGTTTGTGTTGTGTAATCATTCATATTTTGAGATTAGAGCTTATTTCAATTAGGTTAACTGCATCACACTCATCAAATATTCCATATTTGCAACAAAGGAATAGAACCTAGGTAGATTGGATCTCCTTTGAGATAGTTAGCCAATCATAAAATCCTCATTAGTTTGTGTTCCAATGTTAAGAAAATGAAAGGTTGATCCAAGATAATCTACTAGTTAGATCTAGAATAACTTTTCCCTCTTAACATTTTGGTGAACCTGAAACTACCTACAATTGTAATTCTTCTGATTTACAAGACTATATTATGTAATCTTATCAACACATTAGGTTATATGAATACCTCATTTCTCTTTAGTTAATTCAAATAATTTCCAATTTCACTCATCAATTAATCCATGTTTTCTCTTTAGTCAAATTCATAATCACTATTCAATTAACTTATTCTTCATTTATAAACTCAATATCTAGTCCTTATTTAACTTCATCTTAATAAATATAATCTTTATCTTCATTCTTCATGTTCAACTCAGCATTTGAATGTAAACTTGGTGTGCACAATTATCTATCATTTTAATTATATAATTCAATAATATTATATCATCATCAATTCAAAATGACAATTTTCCACTTTACAGTCAAGTTGACTTCACTAATTTTCTAATTAACTTAGGCTATCGGTCCTCATCCCCGTCTCCTAGAATATTTTTCCTTGTGAAGTTAATAAATAGGATAATACCTTCATAATTTCATATTTCATGTATTAATACAAGTCTACTTTGTCAAATCTTTTAGCAATCAAATATAGTGTTATACTATTGAGTTGCAACCACATTCCAAAAACCAATCAACATCACTTATTTTGAGGTTTGCACTGGGATCAATAAATTATGAGTTTAATTTGAGTTCATTTATGTTTTCAATTCCTTTATTTTCATTTTTTTCAATTTCAATGCTTATAGGTTTACTACACAACAATGTGGGAAATAATTTTTGAAATTTTTGAAAGTTTAAGGATACACAACATTAAATTGAACCACATATGATTAATATATAATAATACATACCAAAAATAAAGAAATTAGATAGTATGCATAAATATTAACACACAATAAAGATAACAATTGAATTATTTTTATGAATTATTGACACTCACTCTTGTTCAAGGACACAGTGCATGCACAACAAAGTATAGCTAGAACCATAGATATCAAGGAGAGAAGATTGCAATGGGAAGAAACAATACAAAATACTAAATGTAAAAATGTAGGAGTAAATGTTGACTCCCAACAGCCCCATGAATAGTTACTAGATTTTTAGACCAAAATATCTTTCACAAGAGAGAAAATGGAAAGAATAGCTCGTTGTATTATGAATTCAAGGTTGATACAAATGTACATGAGAGGTCTTTCTTATAAAGATGAGATGAGGAAAAGGATTCGACAGAATTGTGACATGTGTCTCAATCGTATGTTATGAGACAACTATTAAATGACCCTAATAACCAATATTAAATAAAAGTCAAAAAGATAAGATAGGATTTAAGATCTTATCTTGACAACTAAGACTTGTAGAAAGACACCTAGGACCTAAGTAAACTTAACATGTGAATAAGTCCCCCTTGCTAGGATTAGCTAGGTAAAAGACATTTATTCACACCAACACCCCCCTTTAAGTGAAACTTAGGGAATAGATTATTATGAAAATATGCAAAACATGAAAAAAGTCTATGGGTCTCAGCTATGAGGCCATGTTAGGTTCCCATTTACAAAGCAATTTCTTAAAAATGGAGAAAATGAGAAAACCCAATGGGACAAAATTCCTCTCCAAAAGAGAAAAATGTAAAGAAATATGATATGAGGAGGACTCAATGATACCCCCAAGGACTACATCCATCATGTATATATAATAAATG
This sequence comes from Sequoia sempervirens, assembly GCA_007258455.2. Lineage (NCBI taxonomy): Eukaryota > Viridiplantae > Streptophyta > Pinopsida > Cupressales > Cupressaceae > Sequoia > Sequoia sempervirens. The sequence continues at coordinate 365,641 of VDFB02000020.1, forward strand.
ACCCCCTCATAAGAGGGAAAAATAGGATAAGATATCCCCCCATAATGTATAAGACAAAACATGATCTAATGCTTATAAACAATGGTTCTCCCTTTGGGAAGAAGATAGAACAAGTACAAATGTAGGAATGCTTCCCATTATAGATAGGAATTGGTAGGAAGATGAACCCACATGTATGAAGAGTGTGCCTTTGAAATCTTCTCATATTTTTTCAAGGGGCATCTTGCACTTGGTCTAACATAAGAGTTGGGGAGGCTCTTATTCAGGTCAAACTCGATTGTGCTCTTCTTTCTCTTGAGTGGTTTTCTCCCTATTATTTTTCCCTCTCTACCCTTACTAGGTTGGGATCTGATCACTTTACTATTTCTCTCTTGATGAAGTTGTTGGGTAGAAGAAATCATTTTCCCTTTAGATTTGAAAGGATGTGGATTAATCACCCCGGTTTTAGAAATAAAGTTCATTCTTGGTAGAATATTAGGGTTGATGACTCAACTATGTTTAGAGTGGCTAAAAATATTACTTATGTTAAATCAAATGTTCAAAGTGGAACAAGTCTTCTTTTGGCCATATTTTTAATGATAAAGCTTTGATTAAGTTGGAACTTGATGTCTTACATCAATCTATCCAAACGCTACGCCCTTAATATTAGTGTACATCGGGTTATGAATAGTTGTCTTGTGGCTATCTTAACTCTCTATTAAGTCATATTATCATTAGTATATTGTTATTTAGTTGTTTAGGTCAGCCTAAGACTTATATAGGTGTGTCTAAGTCGGCCTAGGTGATATCCTAGGCATAAATAGGTATATATAGGAGGTTGTGAGTCTTATCTCATCATCAAGTTGTGAAGTGTGTTCTCATTAGAGATATTTGGAGGTTTTCCCCCTCAAAGTGGCTTGTTATTCTCAATTATTATCAAGTATTTGCAGCATATTTCATATCATATTATTCTATTGTGCAAGTTATTTCATAACACCAAACCTCTAGTTATGAACTATTCAACAAGAGAGCTCCTTGTTATCTTGGTTGTATAATAGTATTGCTCAGGAGGAATAGTTTTGGAAATAGAGATCGTGAGCTATTTGACTGTAGAGTGGTGACAAGAATATTGGTTTAGACACTTAAAAATGTCCTAAATGATTTTACACACTAGAATCTAATATACTAACATCATTTCTTCCTAAAATCCATCCTCTTTTCGCTTGTTTGATTAAATTAACCTAGTTAATTAATTAAAAGCCTCATGTTCATCTATTAATGTAATTAACCTAATTAGGTTAATTCACTCTCCATCATATTCATTCTAGTTATTTAATTAAATATCCTAATCCCACCCCTTTCATTAAATAAATAAATTAGTTAATGCTAAATCTTAAATTCCTCCAAAAGGGAATATTCATATGGAATATCCCTCCCCTTTGCACATTAAAACTTTGTTTTAGTTTGCTAAATGCTAATTTTCCTCATCCACTTGCATGAGAATATTCTCCCTTTTCACTCATTCAAAAAAGAGAATATTCTTCTTTGTAACAAACTTTCAACAAACTTCTTGAGCAAGATTTGAAAGTGTGCTTATTTGCATGATTGTGAACCCTTGATTAAATATCAACTTGCATTCTCAACCCTTGATGGGAATCCGTGATCCATGCCTCTATCTTCTTTCCATCCTGACCATTGATTGATTTTTTCAATCTTGACCATCAGTTTCTCATTTGCTCTCTTATAAATAGATCACTATTTGGAGAAAAATGGATCCATCTTTTAATAGTAAACTTATGTTGTTAAAAGTAACACTCATTTGCATCCATGTTTCATGTTTAATAACATTTTAGATTAATTTTCATGCATTATTAGCTTACCATCAATCAATGGCTTCCATGATAACTTAGTTTGAATTCATTTAGTATAGTTTGGAATATAGGGCTTGCATCTTTGAATCTTGTATACATTTAACATAGATTTTCATACACTTACATCAAACATATTATCTTTTATCATGTTAATCTAGCTTTTATATCATGTTTTTGTTCATCTTTTTCATCAGTTTCCATCGATTTTAATCAATCAAATCAATTGGAAAGGGTCATCATTCCAAATCAATGCGATGTCACTTCCCCAATAGGATAAGTTTCATTTCCTTAGAATAGATGTTTTTCAAGCTTTCATGCTTTAGCATGTCATTTTTAATTGCTTCCTAGCTTTGTTGATATTGAATATCTTATTTGGATCATGACTTAGGTAATTAAATAGGCTTTAAATTCATTTGGATCTAGCATGTTTACTTAACACTATGATTATGGTCACATTTTGGTACTAGAAGGAGGGTAGTACTAATCAAATCTAATGAATTTCTCTTTAGATTCTTGTTTTCTTGTGTTTGCAGATTCAGTGAAACACTTGATCAAATTCAGTGACGCATTTGGGATGCATCACTATACAACTTTGGTTGATTTTTGTGATGCACAATCAATTTAGTGACGCGTGATTTAATTTCATCATCGCATATTTAAAATAGCGGCGCTAAAATGATCTCTATTCGCATCATGAATTTCATTATAGCAACACATTTGATGTAGTGGCGCTATTGATGTCATTTTTTACTACAATGCGACACATTTGATTTTTCAATATAGCGATGCACTTCTGATATGGTGATGCATTTGATGAAATTTAGTGAAAAAATTGCTTTAAGTGTCGCTTTTTATTGGTAAACAAAATAGAAACTAAACTTTGACATGTGCTTTAAATTTTTTATTTCATTTAGTTCCTAACATGTCACTAACTTCTAGTTTTTGTTTTTGAGGCTAACTGGTTTTGTAGATTTGGGCAATAAAATTTGAAGTGAAGGAGCATATCATTTTACACTTATGGGGAAATTATAACCCATTTCATGATGCTTTACTTCATGTTTTAGAACCAACTAAATTTCCTTTGGGTTTAAAATTAACGTTCAAAGTTGGTTAAAATTGAACCCACATATCCTCATTTTGTAATATTGGTTTAAAATTGAACAATCCTAACACTTCAATTCGATGCTTAAAATGAATGTGTGTTTGATTTGCTTGTGTGTTCTTGTTGTGCATATCCTCTCCCCTTGCACTTCGTGTGATCTTGGGTGAAGAGAAACACACAAGTATATTTTTCTTCTTGGAAGCACCTATCCTCTCCCCTTGTGCCTTTTGGAAATCTTGGGTGATGAAAAGAATTTTAAGCTTCACAATCTATGTTACTTTTAGAGGGCCTGCCTCCCAACTTGTGAGAGCGAATGACCCAAGTAGTGCTTTCATTTCATTCCACTATATAAATAAATTGGTGTGATGAAAGTCATTAACTAGCTAGTGTTTTTGTCTTAGACTGATGAATGTCTCCCTTAGTATTTGTGTGATACCTCAAAACCCTTAGATGTTTCTAAGGGTTGTGAGGCCTTTCAATTGAGTGAATCACCGCATGTATAGGCACTGCATGTATAGGCACCAGTTCATCCTGAATATGTTCATTAAAATCCTTTTTTGTAGTTTCCAACTTGTCCATCTAATGAGTTCTTTGAAGTGGTGCATTGGAACTTGGATTCCAAGAAGTTACTTGCCATGTCCAATTTTGGTTAAATTGTAGAAGTTAAGACCTCATTCTTAACATACATTTGTACACTATCCTCAATTACATGTAAAATCATCTCTTTTACTATGAAGAGCATGAGACAAGCCCATAAAAAATAATGTACCATTTGAACTAGGATTGTAAAGGCTTTTGAGTCAATTAAATACTATGCTTGGTTCCAAAACATTGCAAACAAACATCAAGTTTTCTCAAAATTTCAAACCCTTTGGTTTAAGCATGGATACCCTTTGAATTTACTCTTGATATTGATGCTTTTCCTAAGAATTTTATCCTTAGAGACTTCTAAATATTTTGGCTTATATCTCAATCCATACTTCCCAAAGTTAACATAGGAAACTATGGCTCTAACTTCATGATTTTCACATAATGGACCTTGTGAAATGAATGATGTTTTTGACATAGACATTTAGTTTGAAACTTAAGAAAGACAATTGTTTGTGGTAAAATGAAATTCATTAATCAAGATAAATTCACAAGTTGAACCCCACATATGTGCTTGTCTTCATAATCTCTCACCTTATGACCATTTGGCGTCTAATTTCTCTAGTTCAACAACAAAACCTTACGCCAACTATCATACAACCAAACTTTGAACTAAGTGAAGGAGAACAAACAGACATAATCAATAGTTTAAGGAGCTTCACATTCGAAACAAAGGAAATTCCAAACCAATGGAGAAATGCAACAAACATCGTAGATAAACAAGAGAAAAATTTTGATATTACGGATGAAGGCCTGTATTACCACCTCCTGCATGGTAATAGATGTCACCTTTTCGAAAATATAAAATCCCAAAAACAAACACATAATTGAACCCCACACATGTGTTTCATGATCTCTCACAAAATCAAAATCCCCAAATGAAGATCCACATTCAACCTTTTCAAAAAGAGGCATCGTAGTTCAAAGTTTATAAAAAAACTTGCCTTAAAGATTTACCACAACCAGGACATCTTGTTAAGAAATTTTTATGCTCAATCTTTGAGGGATGAACCCAATTTATATGTCCAAATTTTCCTCTCATTTAAAGTCAGCATTGATCTTTTGGGTTTTGAGTTGCTTTAGAGGTATAGCATTTTTCTCACTACCTTGGTCTTGCAAAATAAAGGTTCACTCTAGGTTAACATTTTGGGTCAAGCCTATTAAAAACATCATCTCCAGTTTTTTCCTACTTCTCTCTCCTTTGCCTATGTTTGAATTGTCTACACGCATGGTAGAATCTGCTTTGGGGGTACCCCAAGGTCCCCCCCTTGTCCTCACCTAGCTTGATTCTCACCCATACACATGTTGTCTTGTTATCCTTGGGGGCCACTCCTAGCATGTCCATTTCTAGTAAACCCATGATTCTGAGTTTTCCTAGGGCACCCGTTAATTTAGGTTTGTCTGGTGGGACTGTGCTGGTGTTCTATGTCACCCCGGAGGTTAAAGGGTGGAAGAACATGCTCTCTAGTTAGAGTGCTAAGATTCCCTTTCCTTTCCCTAAAGAAGAGATCTATGCTTTGGGTACTGACTTCACTATCCCTTAAGCTATTATTGACAGGATTGTCTCCTTAATGGAGAATGTTGTGGTGGGTCGATTCCTATCCTTCCTCCCCATGGTGGATATGGTCAAAAGATGGGCTTCTACTAAATGGCACCTCAAAGGGAGAATGGAGGCTTGTGTTATGGCGGGAGGGCTCTTTCTCTTCAAGTTAATGGTCTCGAAAGACTTAATCTCGGTCCTCTCCACTAGTCCTTGGGTCTATGAAAAACATAATTTGGCTCTATGCCGCTGGAAACTAGGATTCAATCATGTTGTTTATCTCAACAAGTCAGCACCGGTGTGGGCCGTCTACTGAGTCTACCCTTGGAATACTAGGATGAATCCATATTCAAATGTATTGCAGACACCTTGGGCCAGTTCATCACTTCGCACTCCATTACCAGGAACAAATCCAGGTTAGTATTTTCTTGTTTTTGTTTCAATATCAAAGTGCATAAGTCCCTACCTACTTCTATGAAGCTCCATTCTAAGTTTGGTTCCTAGACCCAACAAGATTGTTATGAGAATTTTGTGGTCTATTTCTAGAAATGTGATAAACTTGGTCGCCTAATTTCAGATTGTAAATCAACATTGAAACATGTACCCAACCCTAGTGTGTTTGTTGCTAATGATCACTACCCTTTCGAAGATGACATTCTTAAGATTTTTGACTCCCTGACCAAGTCTAGTTCTCCTAATATAGTTGACTCCTTGATCAGTTCTGATACCCTCAAATATGAGGAGAATTTATCCTCTACAAACTCGGTTTTGGTTCTTGTTGCTCCTGGTCTAGCTAGTGCCATGAATCTACTTGGTGTTGTGGTTCTTGGTGTACCCCTATTGGGTATACAAGGTGCTCTTTCCCCTAGCAAAGAATTGGCTTTTGTTAGTGAAGAGGATGACATCCTGAAGCAAGAAGGGTTTAAAGTAACAACTGAATCAATAATGACTGGTGGTGAAGAAGGTGAAATCCTAGACGAAGAGGCCTTAAAAGTAAAAGTTGAGTCAGTAGAGACAAATTCTCTAGGTTTGGTGCAAGACAAAGTAATGGAGGAGGAGTTTTGGTCAACCCCAAAGAAAAAGGGCAAGAAAAGGAAAGTTGATGTGGGTGGTGACTCTAAACGTATTAGGCCCAACTAGTGACAAACCAAGAATAGGGAGACAACAAAGGAGATAGCCATAGGTAAACAAAGGACATTGGAAGTGTCCTCAAAGAAGGGTCAAAAATGAAAGTCTTGTCTTGTAATGTGAGAGGGATAAATATCTCTCACAAGCAGTTGGCGCTAAAAAATTATGTGATGGAACATAAGATTGATTTTTTACTACTACCAGAAGTCAAAATGAAGAAAATAAACTTTGAAAATATAGCTAAGTATATTTGGTCAAGTTCCCTCTTCTCTTGTAGTGATGTTGATGGGGCATCTGGTTGGCTATCTATGATGTGGAATCCTAACAAGATCACTGGATTTGAAAATTTTCAATGTCGAAATAGTGTGGGGGTCAAGTTTTCTCACTCGGGAGGCTCCTAGTCACTCATCAATGTCTATGCCCCTAAACCAAAGGAATGTTGGGAATTCCCTTTGGTAGGATCTTACTGATTGGATAAACCATAACAGGGGGTCACATTGGCTGGTGGCTGGTGACTTCAACTCTCCTTTGTATCCTTTGGAGAAGTTTGGAGGGCTTATGGACTACTCTGACAACATGTCTGATGTAGCGAATGTTTTGGATAACACCGGTCTGGTTGAAATTGACCTTCAGGGTCAGTCCTACACGTGGACCAATAGGAATTTGGGGGATGGTTTGATACATGTCAGACTAGATATATTTCTTTGTTCTCACAACTACATGGCTTTTCTCATTGTTAATATGCTTGCCCTGCCTCGTACTATTTTTTATCATAACCCTCTGCTATTAGTCATGAATGAACTCTCTATTGTGGGACCCCTTCCCTTCCAGTTTAAAATTATATGGAATTCCCATCTGGACTTTAGGAATAAAGTTGTTGAATGGTGGAATATCCCTATACATGGCTCCCCCATGTTTAGGATATTTAACAAGCTGAAAGATGTCAAAAATATGGTGATGGGTTGGAACAAGAGAGTTTTTGGGGATGTCTTTCAGAAAAAAAAAAATTCTTAGGGGATAAGTTGAAGGTTATGCAAAAAAAGATGGAAGAGGGGGATGTTAGTCTACTAACCTATAACTAGGAAAGAGAGGATCATTTGGAATAGGAACAAATCTTTAAAAAGGAGATATTTTGGAAACAGAAATCTAGAACTTCCAATGGTTGTAGGAGGGAGATAGGAATACCTCCTTTTTTCATGTTTCAACCCTTAAGCATAAGAAAAGGAGTCAGATAACTAAACTTCAAAATAAACGAGGTGTTATGGTCAACATACCCACCTACATTGTACTTTTTGCATTTGGATACTTTCAAAGGGCTTTACTAGCTCCGGTCGAAGCTCCCAATTCTGCTTTGGACAATCTGTTGTTGGACCCTTTCCCTACCACTCTAACCCAAGATGATAATAATAGAATTCTTAGTGTTGTCACTCCCAAGGAAGTTTGAATGGATGTTTTCAGTATGGCTTCCTATAAGGTGCCAAGCCTAGCTAGGTTCCCCCCAGCTTTCTTTCATATACTTTGGGATATTTTTGAGGGGGACCTTGTTCTAGTAGCTAAGGATTTCTTCAAATTTAGTAAGATCCTCAAATAGATGAACCACACCTTTATTTACCCGGTTCCCAAATTTGTTGAACCTCAATTTATGATGGAAGTTCACCCCATTATCCTCTGCAATACCATTTATAATATCTTCTCTAAAATTTTGGTGAACTACCCGAACCCTTATTAGAAAAAATAATAAGCCCTACCCAAAATGCTTTGTTTTGGGTTGTCACATCTTGGACGCTGCCATAACCACCCACAAAATTTTATACTTCATGGATAGATGCAACAATTCCAGTATGTCCTTCAAGTTATATATTTCAAAAGCATATGACAAGGTGCTATGGGATTTTATTTCCAAAGTCCTATCAATGTTTAGCTTCGACCGATTAGTGATTAACCTCTTGATGGAGTGCATTACCACAGTGAGATATTATGTCTTGGTTAATGGGGTCCCCTTTGGCTTCTTCAATGTTGGGAGGGGCATTAGACAGGGTGACCCTCTCTCTTCCTATTTTTTTTATCATGGTTGTAGATGCTCTAAGTAGGAACATATCCAAATTGTTGTCAGAGGGCTCCATAAAGGGGGTTAAACCTATAACTTTGTTGGAACCTATTTTTATTCAAAAAAAATTTGATGATACCATCCTCTTTGGGATGGATTTTGTTATTGAAGCTAGGAAATGGAAGAGTTTCCTTAACAATTATGTTGCTTGCTCTGGCCAATGTATAAATTACAATAAAAGCATGATTTATTTCTTCAACAACACTCCTACACTCCACGATCAGGTGATTGTTGTCCTAGGTTGTGTGAGTGGCTCTCTCCCTTCAGTGTATTTAGGGCTACCCCTTACTATCAAGGAAGTCACTCCTACCTTTTGGAACAAAATTTTAGAAAGGATTCAAAGGAAATTGGTGGGTTGGAAAGGCTTCATCCTTAGCCATGCTAGCAAGATGCAACTTTTAATTGATTCCCTTCAATGGATCCTTTTCTACTTACTTTCTATCTTTAAAATTCCTAGATATATAGCTGAGAAGTTTGAAAAAAACCAAAGAAACTTCTTATGGTCTGGGACCAAGGAGAATAAGTTTTCTCTAGTTAGTTGGGAAAAATTTTGTTTTCCTAAATCTTATGGCAGGCTTGGGATCGGGAATGTGTAATGTACCAACAAAGCCTTACTTGCTAAGGTTGGTTGGGACCAATTAAGGAATAAAAAGGACTAGTGCAAGATCATGAATGATAAGTATCTTTAAACTAAAACTATGATTAAATGCCTCTCAGATGATCACCCTACCAGTTCACTGACTTGGAATAACATTTGCAAAATGCAGGGGTTGGTCATTTCTGGGATGAAATGGAAACTTGGGAATGGTAGTTACATTATATTTTGGGAGGACCATTGGTTGCTTGACTCCCACATATCGCACTCTGGTTTCAAGAGCCTTATGAGACTTGTGCAACTTTTCTTTGGTATGTATGTTAGCGACTACTTTCTTGGTCAATTGGGTACTAGGCATTGGAAAGATTTGGTTCTTTGTTGCCCCATGTCCCCTAAGATGTTGTTGGCTAAGTCTTTGCAAGACTTTCTCTCCCTGATCATACTACCTCTATCCAACTTTGAGGATGAATTCTCCTAGGTCAAATATCGGTTGGGCAATCTTTCTATCAAAAGGACTTACAATTTTTTGTCAGTCCAGGGTGATCATAATAGACCTTGGAGATGGGTTTGGAATAGGCACATGATTCCTAAAATCAATTTCTTCTAGTGGAAGACTTATCATAATAGGATCCTAACTTGGGATAACCTGGGGAAAAGGGGATTTCAGTTCCCAAATAGGTGTTTGTTATGTAAAAGCAATGAAGAGTATGTTGATCACTTATTATTGCATTGTCTGTTTACTATTGGAGTCTGGGAGTTGGCTTTTGAAAAGCTAGGGACCCATTGGACTATGTGTAGGAACACCAAATCTTTCATTTTGGGTTGGTCTGGTCCCTTCCAACATCCTATCCCTAGAGAGATTTAGAACCAGGTCCCCCCATCATCTGTTGGTGCTTGTGGAAAGAGAGAAATAACTTGATTTTTAGGAATATTAAGGTGAGTCCTAAGGAGGTTTTTGGCATTGGGCTAAGGCTTATTTCTAAAAATGTTTTGATTTACATTGGGAAAACCCTAACAAAAGCAGCTACAGAATGGGAAATCAAGATGGCTAAATCTTGGAATAGGAATTTGGAGACCAACTTCTTTGAAAACTCTAAGGCCTAGGCTAGAGGGGACATGGTTTAGAAACCCCTAGATCAGGGGTGGCACAAACTCAATTTTGATGGAGTGACCAAGGGGACCCCTTGCAAGGCTAGCATCGGGGGTATCATCAGGGATAATAGGGGTAACTTTGTGGAAAGTTACTCGAGGAGAATTGGAATTTAGACCTCCATGATTGCAGAAGCCAAGGAACTATTAAAGGGTGTCCAATTAGTTGTTACTCTGGGGATAAAGAGATTGCATATAGAATGAGATTCCAAGTCAGTGATTGATTCAATCAACATTGGCAGGTTATTAGGATGAAACGCTAGAGTTATCTTTTTAGACATAAATCATATGGTATCGAAGCTTGATATGAAGATCTTATCTCACATCTTTTAGGAGGGAAATCAATTTGTTGATGCTTTGGCTAATCTTGGTTCCTCGTGGAGTGTTTCTAGGTTTTGGAGGAGTATTGGGTACTTACTACCAAAGTTACAAGGTATTATCCTTAAGGAATAGGGAACCTTTGTTATCCATGATGATAACTAATTATGTTATTTTTAAGGCTCTATGGGTTGTCCACATATTTTTACTTTGGGTGCAACGGATGAAGAAGGATGATGAGGTGTTAAATAGGTGGTATTATTTGAAAAATTGGGTGAGGGATGTGGTTACGGAGCTAATTATGAGAGGTGATGGGAATTATCATGGGTTAATGGATAAGATTGGTTGGGCCATGCATAAATTTAATTTGTAGTCTTGTCATAATGTTAGGATACCTATATGGACCTTCAATTTCAATTTCGATGTGACTTCTTCATGTCGTGTGGATTTCATACTAAGTCCTCTCAACATCGCTAAATTTTTTATAAAGGATAGATACTTAGAGATTTCTATATTTGGCCCCATGGCATTGCTACTTGTGCATATGCAACTTGACAGGTAAACCTATCAATGCCATCATTTTCCACAACCTAAGCCTTTTGCATCTCAATATTTTCAATTATGAGCCCATGGAGATTTCCTCTTTAGAAAAAAAATATAGCGCGTGTAACCTATAGATTGCCTTGATTACTTAAATTCATATTGGCTGGCTTAAAAATAGTGTTTTTTGGGTGACCTCTTGCATTGAAAAAAATTTAAATTTCTTTCTCTTGCAGGATTACTAGTATCTCAGAGTGAAGTGTGGAAATATGGGTGGTGATAGGGTAAAGAAGGGTCCAAATAACTGTGAGGAATTCTAAAAGGATCCTCTAGTTTGGCATATTTGCATCGAAGGTGGGTTGGCACTATTGATGGAGTGCTTAGTAGGACATGATACGAGGATGTCAGCTCAGTTTTCAAGCTCTTGGAAAGATAGGAGGGTTATGATGGGAGGTATCTCTTTTGAGGTAAATGAGGAGGTCATAGCTTAGGAAATTGGGCTTTCATGCAGTGGGAAGAAGTACACTAAACACACCAAGACCCAAGATAATGAAAGCCTTAATTCTTTCATCAAAGAAAATGAAAAACCGGTCAGGTCTTAGTCAATTTTTCAAAGGGAAGCACTCCCTCGTCCTTGGGATTAGGTTTGTCTCGCTATTATGAAGTATGTGACCTTAGAAGGTAGGCATAGGGTGTTTTATTATTACCATCTTCCTCTTCTCAATCATCTTCATCACAAAATGTTGTTGAGTTTCCTTTTTTCTTGCTTGTTGATTTGGAGATTTTTGTTGAGAATTGTTTAGACACTAATGCCCAAAACTCTAATGAAACGCTCCCATGCCACTACACCAGGGACTCATCCTAAGGCTTTATCATTTCCATCTAGCTCTTTTTCCACTCAAACATATTTTTGTTTTCCTTATTGAGGAGCTTGAACCCCTTGACTAGCCCAATATGAATCCCTCTCTGGCCGAGTCTAAGGGCCCTAAAAAGAAAACCCCTCTAGTGAACACCAAATCCCATAAGCCTAAACCTCCCACCAAGAAAAAATAAGGTGATGTGGGGACTGCTCAGTCGAAATCAGAAATCAGGCTTTGTGAGCTCAAAACTGCTCCTCGTCAAGATAGACAACAAACCTGCAACAAGGAAAAAAGTATAGGAAGAGGTTAAATGCTAAGTGGAGCTATCGGCCATGGAAAATGAAGGGAAGAACAATGTGGGTAAAGACTCTAGGGGGGACACCGTTGTGGCTGATACTATGGATATGGGGTTGGAGAATACCAGCATTAGGAGATCCCACAAATTGGTGAAAAATAGTAAGAAAATGTCAATGAATGATATTTCTAGTGACGAGTAGTCTGACAGTAAAGGCAAGAGGAAGGAGGAAGATATAGAGGAGGAGAAGAAATTTTTGGAAGGACCTAGTCACTTTTCTAACCTCAACAAGATGCTCAAATAGGATTCGATGACTCTACACTCAAACCCTTAGGCTATGGAGGAAGATAATGCTAAGACTGTAGACAAGGTGGATGATTATAGCATGTTGCCAGAGCGGATGGATAAACTCAAAAGTAAATTTTTTGGGTTGACCTAGGTCACTATCAAAATGATCCACCATGTTGTTGGTACCCTTTCTGATGTGCTCAAGGAAGAAATGAAGAATATGGAGGAGGGCCCCAACTAGGTTATGGAAGATGTTATTAACCTCTTCTCTCAGAAATGGGAGGGTGCTAGTTAGTCTATTTCTTTTGTGTCTTTTTTTGGTTAGGTCGTTGTTTGTCAGTTGTCGGTCTATTATTTCTGACTTTTTTTTTTGGTGGTTTTTGTTTTAATGCTCTAGACCTGATCTTTTTTATGGCCCTTGGGGCTCATCATGTAAAGGGTATAGCACCCTGTAAATTTTTCTTAATATATCAATTTTTTTTGGGGTCAAACATTTCATCCACCTCTTATCATCTTTCACATTTTCACTTCACCAAACTTTGCAAAATTTTGAACACATCAACACTTTGGACTAAGATATTTACCAACCCAAATCCTAACTTAGCTACTTTGTGTGTGAAATGAATCTTTTTCCATACATTTAGTTAAGTTAGTTATCACATCTTGGACTAGTTTATTTGGAAGGTCACAAGTCTACCTTAAAGATTTACAAATCCATTATCCATCAAAACAATCAAACCTATAGTCAAAAGTCATGTCCCAAAGGTTTACAAAAAAATCACTACCCACATCATTCATCCTTTTCATCCCCCATTCTCACCATTTCTCCAAAATGACTTAGAGCATCCCTTTTACCAAAATTTGAGTCAACTAAAGAGTTTAAACATTACAAATCTCAACATAACTCTCCCATAGGTGACCCACAATTTATGGTAATGATAAGATCACAACACAAGAGAATCATGGAACAAGCCAAAGTCACATTCACCACAAGTGATACCAATCTCCAATAATTTGATCCAAGAAGTCATTATACCCCCTTGCAACAACCCCAAACTCCATCAGGACCATATGAGGTAGAAAAATTCATGAACAACCCATTTGGACTTACTAAAGATTAAATCATTGAGTACAAAAAAGAACGTCAAGCCTTAGAAAAAGTGGCTCCAATTCCCCCATCTTTTGTTACGCAAACCTTAACACAAGGCTTGACTTCATCCACCATTAAATCAAATCCATCAATAGGGCTAATTCAAACACAAACTCCTAGTCTTGTAACTAGTCTTGCTAAGGACTTTGGCCACACTCCTCCTTTGGAAAGCAAGACACTTGTGGGTACTCTAAACACCAATCCTCCCAAAACCACCACTTGGAAACCAAAATTTGGTGCTCCCCCATTCTCGAGCATCCCCTACATCCACATAAACCACATATATTACATCACTCCATGACAACCTCGACGTATCAAGCACAACCATCTTCATCCATCCCCATAAGTACAACAATTCTACCCAATGTCATGCAAGGTAGCATGGACCAAGTGTCACAAGTAGAAAAACAAGGGAAAGTTAATACCCTTATAAAAAATCAACCCTTAACACAACAAGGGACATCTTCATCTAATCCCCCAATGGGTTCATCAAACCCTTCGATCACACAAAATACATCCATTCCCTCCATCACCAACCCAAATCAAAAAAACACTTTGGTCACAAACCATATCAACCATGGTAATACCTTGGTCCCACCTCAAATACAACAAGGGAACCCTTTCAATCAATTTTAGGGTCCTAAAATTCCATTACCATCACAAAACCAAATGGTGTCATCATCATCTTTACCGTTTGTCCACCACGTCATGCAAAATCAAATGGGACCTCAAACTTACATTTATCCATCCCAATCCACCATTCTATAAGGAATGTTAAACCAAGGAAACCCCCAACCTCTTGTCATCAACCCACAACCCACTCAAACCATAAACACCTGAAACCCATCATAGATGTCCCAACAACCAAATAATCCTACATTGCAAGCACATGCTCTAGCCTTGCAACAAGCACAATATGCTTATAAATAAGTCATGCAATAATAGCAAGCCCAACAAGAAACACCACAATAGCAAACCCATCAAGAATCCCTAGTGACATAAAAACAATAGTAAGCCTAGCAAGAAGCCTTAGCAGCACAACATCAACAACAAGCCCATCAAGAAACCCTAGTAGCATAACAACAACAAGAAGCCCAACAAGCAACCCTAGTAGCATAGTAACAATAGCAAGCCCAACAAGCAGCCCTAGTGGCACAACAATAAGAGAAATCCCAGCAATTAGCCCTGGTCGCACAACAACAAGCTCAACAGCAACAAGCCCAACAACAATCATTACTTTCCCAATAGTATGCCCAATAGTAACAAGTGCTTGTGCAACAACAACAACAAGGTTTATACTATAATCCTCAAAAAAATGCCATCAATCTAAATACGTTAGGAACATATACATCTCTACCACCTTCACCTTCACAATATCCCACACCACCTTACACACCATATAACACCCCATCATATCAAAATACCACTTACTATTCATCCACCATCACAAAATACACAATATATGTTCCCTCACCAAACCCACAAGACAATATGGCATCGCAACTCAAGGCACTAGCACAACAAATGTAGGATATTAAAATGGGTAAAATTAAGAATCCCCATACACAACAAAACCTATGTCCATATCTATTTGATCGAAACATTGCAATGGTACCTTTCCCTCCTAGTTTTGAGGTTCCTAAATTTGATAAATACAAAGGGAGAGGAAATATGATGGATCATGTCAAATAATTCAATGTCATGTGAATGGAGGTTTCCTATAATGATTCCTACTTGATGTGCCTCTTTCCACAAAGTTTGACATGCCCAGCGATGGATTGGTTTTCACAATTTCCTCTAAGTATCAAAACCTTCAAAGAAATCATTGATAAATTCATCAATCACTTCTCCTTCAATCTTGACATGGATGTGAGCTTAGAAGAGTTGTACACTCTCAAGCAAAATAAAGGAGAATACTTCCCTAATTTCTTGCAAATATGGAGACAAAGACCTAGTAAGAGCAAGTGGCCCATTCCTAATGAACAAAAAGTAGGGATTATCATCACAAATGTGGATTTAGATCTATCCTTCCACTTAAAAATTTAATGCATCACCACTTATGATGAGCTTGTTCCTCGGGCCCTCAACATCAAGAGAGCCCTAATCTCACAGGGAAATACCCAAGCATACAAAGATAACCATCCATCAACTATTTCAAATGACAAGCCTCATGTCTAGGCTAAGAACAAGAACATGATGAATGATGGAGTGGTGGATGCTAAGGTGGTCATAAGTGCTCCTAGTTCAAACACCAATCAAACAAATAACGCTCAACCAACTGTACAACAAACCACAACATCATAGAATAGTCAAATCAATAACACTAAAATGCAACAAAGATGAACCCCCAACAGGAATAACTACCCAAAGCGCAAATACACATAGTTGGTGGAAACTATTAAAACTATCATGAAGAAATTGGTAGAGTCAAACTTCATAACCCTTCCCAATTTCTAAAACTACCAAGAACCATAGGATAAACCACCCTAGTACAATGAAAAGGATCTTTGTGGCTTCCAAAAAATCAAAGGATACAAAACATCAAACTGTATGAAACTGAAGAATTTTATCCAAGATCTTATTGATAATGGAGACATATCTATTGAAGTACCAACCGGTAACTAGGACCTCAAGATATACAAGAACCCTATGGAAAATCATAATAAAGGGAATGAAAATGGAAAAGGGAAGACTTACAATAATGTGCAACATGTCTATTCCAATGTAGTCACCTCCTATGACAATGTCATCATCGTCGTTAACATCAAAGGGCCTAGTGAGGAATGTGGAGTTACCATGTGATGTGGAAAGGTCACCATCCAAGGAGATTCATCCCAACCTAGGGCACAACCTACATTGCCAACACCAAATCCTAGCACATACAGTCTCCTAGATCCTCTCAAGAAGATTCCCACACATATCTCTATTCTAGAACTAATGAGGCTATCCCCCTCACATAGAGAGATCTTAGAGAAAGCTTTATCCACATCATCCATACTTGAGGAAATTGATACAGAATAGTTTCAAGCTATGGTATGGAATATCGCTATCCCTCATCTCGCCTTTTCGAAACAAGACTTACAATTGCAAACATCTCATAACCGTGCTTTACACCTTGAGTTCATTGTTCATAAGAACAAATTTAAAATAGCCTTAGTAGATAGAGGTGTTGGTATAAACATTTTCACCCTTCAGATGGTTAAGAGCTTGGGTTATTTAGAGGATGCTATTGAGAAAACAAAAATTACAACCATCAGAGCATATGATGATCAAGAATGGGTATCGCAAGGCATCATCACGCTACCCATCCAAGTGGGACCTATCATTGTGGATACTACATGCCAAGTGTTAGAACTTGATCTCCCCTACAAAATTTTGCTTGGTCGACCATGGATTCACGCCCTAAAATTTGTAGCTTCAACCTATCACGAATGTGTAAAGTTTCCTTTTGAGGATAGAGAAGTTACCATCCATGGTGATCTTGAGCCTTTTTACTACTTCAAGAACCATGAGGCCAAGTTTTACAAAATACCCCAAATCCCTAAAAATTATGAAGGGCCTACATCCTCCTCCACATTTGTTAACCCATCATCCCTTGCATCTACCTTAGAAACAAAAACAACCATTGTGCAAAACATCCCCGACATCAAAGCAGTGAACAAGGATGATGGTTGTGGATATTATAAACTAAAGGAAATTCTTTTGTTAAGAGAGCTACCTCTTTCTCCCAAATCTCATGGGAAACCCACACCTATTAACAAAGTGGCTGAAACATTAAAGGTTTCATCTACCACCTTCACCAAATGGGGGGATTTGACTAAAGAAGATGTCAATGAGGATGATATCTCTAAACTACTCTATCAAGATGACTGCCTCGTGCCCATTCTTCCCATGGAAGATGAAAATAAAGTCTTAAAGCTAATGAAGGGATGGGGGTATAACAAGAATGATAAATTGGGACAAAATGATAATGGCTTGTTAGAACCCATCACTCTTGAGAGACATCCAAAGAATCTTAGATTAGGATGTACTACTACCAAGGTTACCCTTGTTGGAAAAGGTACTTCTGCTAAATAAGTTGAGGATTCCTCTTGGTTACCCACATCACATGACACTACCCTAGATGGATTTCCTCTCAACATTGCTGATCTATTCGAGAATAACTCTCTCTTTATGATAGCCACACCATCTTTTACCCCAAATGACCAAACCACTGCAATAAGCCCAGTATACCCCCAACTCATCGACTTGGACCAACGTGGACCACCAATTCTAGATATATTAAAAAATGATGAAGCAATCTCATAATTCATGGGACTTAGTGACAACATACCATATGGGGATCACAAGGCAGGATTTTATATAGAGCTAGACACACAGGCGTACTATGCAGAGATGATTGAATCCTTTAGTCACAAAATTGACAACATGCAAATAACATGTAGATATTTGAGTGAAAACCACAATGTGGCACTTTCTAATCCTAAAATAGTAAAAATAAAGGACCCATTTTAGTGTGAAACCCTCTTTGAGGCACCCAAGGATGAAGCATTCAATCTCCCCCTTAGTGTAATGCATTTAGAAAAGTCAGCAGTTCTAGCAAAAAAGGCCATCTCAGTGAATGTAATAATGAAGGAGGCACCCAAGATAATATTTTATGTTGAATCCTTATTAGATGAAGAACAAAAAAACTTAGCAGTGTTCTTGAAAGAGAGAAGAGTCAACTTTTCCTGGTCATACATAGATATGCTGGGAATCAATCCTGAAGTGGTGGTACATCATTTAGAAGTATATCTTGAAGCCAAACTAGTGAAACAAAAATTGGGAAAGATGCACCCTCATATTGCACTCTTGGTTAAACTAGAGATACAAAAGATTCTTGGAATCAGCTTTGTCCAACTGATTGACTATCTTGAGTGGGTTTCCAACCTAGTACTAGTATCCAAACCCACTAGGTACATTAGAATATGCACAAATTTCAGGGCTTTGAACAAAGCATGTCTAAAGGATGATTTCCCTCTTCCCAACATTTACATCATCATTGTTTTAGGCTATAATCAAATCATGATTTCCAAGGAAGATCAAGACAAAACTACATTCACTTGTCCATGGGGAACATATTGTTGGAACATGATGCCATTTGGGCTAAAGAATGCAGGAGCGACCTATCAAAGGGAAATGACCCTCATCTTTCATGATATGATACAAAAAATAGTCAAAGATTATGTGGATGATATTTTGGACAAATCAAAGAAAAGGAATGAGCACATAGAAGTCTTAGGACCCATCTTCAATAGGCTCGAAGAGTATAAGCTACAACTAAACCCAAAAAAGTGTCTTTGGGATTACATCAAAGAAGCTTATTGGCTATATTGTATCGCAAAGAGGGATAGAGATAGATACAACAAAGGTAAAAGCAATATTAGATATGAAACCCCCACAAACACTTAAATAGATGAGAGGAATACAAGGAAGACTGCAATCTATTAGAAGATTCATAACACAATTATCATACAAGATCCACCATTTCTCACACCTTCTCCATAAGGGAATAGCATACAAGTTGGATGAGAAGTGTGATAAAGCCTTCCAATAGATCAAGGACTACCTATTGACACCTCTAGTGCTCATGCCGCTGATACCAAACAAGAAATTGATCCTATATATCTCAGAAAAATCAGCAGCACTAGGTGCTCTTCTAGCACAACATGATGAGATAGGAAAGGAAAGAGCCATCTATTACATCAACAAGACCTTGGTATAATATGAAATGAATTACTCATCCATTGAGAAGGTATGCTTAGAAGTGGTTTTTGCTTCACAAAATTTCATAAATTACATGTCACACCAAATCAAGTTATTGCAAATATTCACCCATTGAAATATATGTTATCCAAAGCAACTCTCACTGTGCGAATGGTCAAATGGGTAATGCTCTTGACTGAATTTGGCATAGAGTACGTGGAGCACAAGAAAATTAAAGGACAAGTGATCACATACCAACTGGCAGAAGCACCTCTCTATGTAGAGAATCCTTTGATATATGAATTTCTTGATGAATCAATGTTCCTTGTTAATACAACAAATTAGTGGAAAATGTACTTTGATGGATCATTTACCCAACATGGATTAGGGGTAGGTATTCTTTTATCACCCCTTAAGATGATTGCATTCCAAAGTCATATTGGCTATCATTTCCATGTACTAACAACATTGTGGAGTATAAAGGCCTAATAATAGGTCTAAGGATAGCAGTTCAGTGGTAGATACAAGAGTTGGAAGTCTACGGAGACTCATAGTTGATTGTCAACCAAGTCAATGATGACTACCAAACTAAAGATGATAAACTCACTCCTTACAAGAAGATTTTTTCATAGAAATAACCTTTGAGTAGATACCTTGTGTAAACAATAGAGCAATAGATGCCATGCAACAATTGGATCATTGTTAGACATGTCGCATAACATTCTTCAATGTGAATTCTTGGTAGAACAACTTCTTGTACCATCTTTCAAAATACCTGAATCTGAATTTGTGTGTGTCATCATTGGTCCTGGTTCCCCATTGTATCATGATATATTCACCTATGTTAGCAGAGGTACCCTCCCATCTGATATCACCTCCAATATTAAGAAGACCTTTCTTAAAAAGGCATCCTGATTCATGATCCTAGGTGATACCTTATACCGATGAAGCATCAAGGGGACATTATTATGATTTCTTAACCAAGAGGAAGCCTTGACTGCCTTAACAAATGTACATGATGGAATATGTGGTTCACATTCTAGTGGTATGACTTTAGCTAAGAAACTGTTGAGGATGGGGTATTACTGGCTAACCATGGAAAGAGAAGCTCATTAGTATGTGCAAAAGTGTGTTCAGTGTCAATAGCATGGAGATCTTATTCATGCTCCAGCTCATGAGTTACAACCAATGGTTACACCTTGGCCTTTCTCACAATGGGTGCTTGACCTCATAGGATAAATTACTCCAACCTCATCTAATGGTTGTAAATTCATCATCATGTCCAATGAATACTTTACCAATTGGGTCGAAGCCATTCCTATGACCTATATAACGGGGAAGAAAATCTCCAGGTTTATCCTGAATTACCTTATCTTTTGTTATGGTGTTTTGAAACCCTTATCTCAGATAATGGAACATCTTTAAATAATAAGGATGTAAGAGAACTAAAGAAACCTATGCGTCGTAATTCTCTAAGTGCAACACCAAGCCAAAGTGCGTCACTAAAATAGAAAACCCTAGTGTTCCACTAAACAACAAGTGTGTTGCTATAAAATCAATAGTGACACAAAAGACCCCTTTTGTGTGTCGCTAGACAATGAGGCCCTAGAAAACCTAGTTTTGACATGCTAATAAATGCACTAAAATTTGAAAATCGAAACAAGTTTTGAGTCACATACCCGGGGTCCTACATCTGCTCGGCATTGGTACTCTTGAACTCGATCAAAAAGGTGAATTGGGAATGCATGGTGGGTCATGTCGTCAAGGTGTCAAATCTTAGAATGCATAAAATTGCTATAGTGTGAATGCATAAATGAATTAGAAACCTTTCTCACCTATTTATGCCTAAAAATTAGGTTTTTTTTCCCTAATTTGAGGGGAAAACTAGGGTTTTGGCTTGTTTTACCTATTTCCATGCTTCACAACCTATTTTAAATAGTTTTTTGCATTTCTGAGGCCATTTTCGCATCTTGGGGCATGTTTTGGTACCTAAATTAATATTTTACCTTTATCGAGAAATCAACCCAAAATTCAAAAAAATTGCCCGATCTCTCAAGGCGGCAAGGAACCAGCTTATTCCTTCTGCTAGGGCTATAGTGGGGCATCCAAAAATTGGATTTTTTTTTACTTTTTGATTTGGGAAAAATTTTAATCTGAAAGGCGTCAGTCTTTGAACCAATGTTGAAGGTACCTCGCTTCAAAGATGAGAAAAATGTAGACACTTAAAAATGTCCTGAATGATACTACGCACTAGCATATGATATACTAACATCATTTCATCCAAAAATCCATCCTCTTTTGACTTGTTTGATTAAATTAACTTAGTTAATTAATTAAACGCCCCATGTTCATCTATTAATCTAATTAACCTAATTAGGTTAATTCATTCTCCTTCATATTCACCTTTCATCCTGTCTAATCGAATAATGCAAATTATTTAATTAGCCTTCTTATATCTTCTTATTTAATTAAATAAATCCTAGTTATCCTAGTTATTTAAGTAAATATCCTAATCCCACCCCTTTCATTAAATAAATAAATTATTTAATGTTAAATCTTAAATTCCTCCAAAAGGGAATATTCCTATGGAATATCCCTCCCTTTGTACATTAAAATTCTGTTTTAATTTGCTAAATGCTAATTTTCCTCATCCACTTGCATGAGAATATTCTTTGAGAATATTCTCCCTTTTCACTCATTCAAAAAAGAGAATATTCTTCTTTGTAACAAAATTTCAACAAACTTCTTGAGCAAGCTTTGAAAGCGTGCTTCTTTGCATGATTGTGAATACTTGATTAAATATCAACTTGCATTCTCAACCCTTGATGGAAATCCATGATCCATGTCTCCATCTTCTTTCCATCCTGACCATTCATTGATTCTTTCAATCTTGACCATCGATTTCTCATTTTCTCTCCTATAAATAGATCACTATTTGGAGACAAATGGATCCATCTTTTAATAGTAAACTTATACTGTTAAAAATCAAACTCATTTGCATCCATGTTTCATGTTTAATAGCATTTTAGATTAATTTTCATACATTGTTAGCTTAGCATCCATCAATGGCTTCCATGATAACTTAGCTTGCATTCATTTAGTATATTTTGGAATCTAAGGGTTGCATCTTTGAATGTTGTATACATTTAGCATAGGTTTTCATACACTTACATCAAACATCTTAGCTTTTATCATGTTAATCTAGCTTTTATCATGTTTTTATTCATCTTTTTCATCAGTTTCCATCAATTTTAATCAAAAAATCCGATTGGAAAGGATCATATTATCTAAGGGATTGGGAAATGGTCTCCATACCACATCAATGTGACACCACTCCCCCAATAGGATAAGATTCAATTTCTTAGAATAAATGTTTGTCAATATTTCATGTTTTAGCATGTTAGTTTTAATGTCTTCTTCATTCTATTGATATTGAATATCTTATTGGGATCATGACTTAGGTAATTAAATAGGATCTAAATTCATTTTGATCTAGCATGTTTAGTTAACACTATGATTATGGTCACATTTTGGTGCTAGAAGGTGATTGCATTCCAAAGCCATATAGGCTATCCTTTCCATGTACTAACAACATTGTAGAGTATGAAGCCCTAATAATAGGTATAAGGATAGAAATATAATGGCAAATAAAAGAGTTGAAAGTCTATAGAGACTCACAGCTGATTATCAACCAAATCAACGATGACTACCAAACTAAGGATGATAAACTCACTCCTTAAGAAGATGGTAGAAAGTATTAAAGAATTTTTCATAGACATAACCTTTGAACAGATACCTCATGTAAACAATAGAGCAGTAGATGCCATGGTGACAATTAGATCAGTGTTAGACATGCTGCATAACATCCATCTATGTGAATTCTTGGTAGAACAACTTCTCATAGCAGCTTTCAAAATCCCTAAATCTAAATTTTTGTTTGCCATCATTGGTCCTGGTTCCCCATGGTATCATGATATATTCACCTATCTTATTAGAGGTACACTCCCATCTGATATCACCTCTAAAATTAAGAAGAAATTTGTTAAAAAGTCATCCTAATTCATGATCCTAGGTGATACCTTATACCGCTGAAGCATCAAGGGGACATTACTATGATATCTTAACCAAAATGAAGCCTTCATCGCCTTAACAAAAATACATGACGACATATGTGGTTCCCATTATAGTGGTTTGAATTTAGCTAAGAATCTATTGGGGATGGGGTATTACTGGCCAACCATGGAAAGAGAATCTCATCAGTACGTGCAAAAGTGTGTCCAGTGTCAACAACATGGGGATCTTATTCATGCTCCATCTTAGGAGTTACAACCAATTGTCACACCTTGGCCTTTCTCGCAGTGGGGGCTTGACCTCATAGGAAAATTTACTCTAACCTCATCCAATGGCCATAAATTTGTCATCACAACCACTAAATACTTTCCCAAGTGGGTCAAAGCCATTCCTATGACCAACATAATAGGAAAGCAAATCTCTAAGTTTATCCTAAATTATCTTATCTATTATTATGGTGTTTTGCAAACCCTTATCTTAGATAATGAACACCCTTCAAGAATCGGGATGTGAGAGAACTATGCCAACAATTTAAAATCTAACATTGATTCTCTACCCCGTATTACCCCTAGGGAAATGGTCAAGTTGAGGCTACGAACAAGACCATTCTGAAGATCCTAAATAAAATGGTCAATGAAGCTAGTTGTGAGTAGCATCTATAGTTAAATCCTTCCCTATGGGCCTATTGAACCATCATTGACACACCTACAGGTGCAACCCTTTTCTCCTTGGTATACATATTAGAATCCATCCTTCCTATTGAGGTCGAGCTTCCTTCACTGCGAGTGTCATTGCAAAATCTGATCATTGATGAAGAGTGTAGGGTATCTTGGTTGAATGAGTTAGAATTCCTAGATGAGCATCACCTTGATTCCCTTAATCATTTGCAATCATGACAAAACTGACTAAAACAAAGCTATAACAAGAAGATGAAATGTCAATCTTTTTAGTTAGGGGATCTTGTTCTCAAGCATAATAAAATAAATTTTCCAGATCATGATAGTAAAGGAAAGTTTGAGCCTAACTATTTAGGCCCATTTGTTGTCACAACAAAATATGGATCAGGAGCTTACCAATTATCAATGCCTAAAGGTGAACCCTTGTAGGAGTCAATCAATAGTCTACATCTTTAAAAAAATTATGCCTAGGTTTGAAGGCTGCAAATTTGAAAAATCAAAAGAATCAAAAAATGACCAAAAATTCAAAAAAATAAGAAAAAGGATTGAAAATATTAAATAAAAAACCATCCTCTAGTGAAAACCACTTTGGTGGCGCTTTGGGAAAGTACCTTGGTGAAAACCTAGCAAAAAAGCACCTTGCATAAATAAAGCACCTCCATCTATCTTTGGCTCTTTATCTTATCATTCTTTCCATCACATTCATCCATTACATCATTCATCATATGTATTCCATCACCCATCCACATTTGTATCATAGCTTGATATTGCGAAGTATCATATTCCCCTTTAGTAATACTTGGCACATTCCTAAGGTCAGTTTGTCCTACCTATATCGAGGTAGTCTATTGCATCATAGTGGGGGAAATTTGGTATGGATCAGATTGGGTTCTTGTATATCTTAAGGCTCTTTGAAATCTCTTAAAAATCCCAAAAACATTCATAAAACATTCATCAAAAAATCAAAAAACACTTGCAAAATTAGAAAATCCAAAAACATCCAAAATCATGTACAACTAAAATCCAAAAACATTCAAAAATTGTAAATTCAAAATCCAAAACATCCAAAACACATCAAAATCCCTAAACATGTCAAAACATCAAAAATCCAAAAATAGAACCATGTCGAAGTTGTCTCTTAGCTTGAATGTAAGCTAGGCCATCACTGATGTGCCTCCAAGACACTTCAGATTAGGAGTCCATCATAATAAATTGGCAAACCATCAACTGCTCATATATCATCAACAATAAATCAAGTTAGTCAAACTATGTGGTCTCTACATGTATAACATAGGCAAGGCTCATCTTTGATGTGCCCCCAAGGCCCTTAGGATAGTATTTTAGGTTAGGTTCTTGGTAAAAATCTTAGAAAACCCCAAAACATTTGAAAACTTAGAAAAACCCTAAACAACCTCAAATAATAAAAAAATCAAAACATTCACATAAACTTTTAAGAAGACCAAAAACAACCTCAAAATATTTTCAAAATATCAAAAACATTGAAATATTCCAAAAAATCCAAAACCATCCATCTCATTTCACTTCTACCCACAATAAACTTTCACCCATAATAAACCAATCGTCATCTTCAAACTTTCGGAAAACAAGTAGAAAACAAGTGTAGTGAGATCTGAAGTGAGAACTAAGTGTCAAAATCTAAAGTATAGATCATAGGTAAACAAGTCATTAGAGTTTTTATCATTAACTTATCACATGCATAGTCTTAGTCAAAACATCCGATTAACATGTCCTAGGATGCATCCTTCTAAAAATGGGCATCAACATCAAAAATCACCTTAGCTATGTTATGATGGAAAGAGGTATAGATAACACTGACTGTTTATCTTTGATTTTTCTTATGATTTATCTCAATGACCGAGTATGAGGACCTCTCAATGATGTCTGAACTGTTTAGGGAGAATGGAATGGGACATCAATCATTATCTTTCGTTTGTTGTACTTGTGGGTTATTCTTGTAAAATAATCTTGACACATACTTGCTTTGTTTTGTGTAGGGAGGATGTTTTGAGTAGAGTGTTGACTATTGTGTATGCTTTGGTCCAATACATTCTAAACTTCTAAACTACATTCCAACGAGGTTTTTGTATGTCAAGATGTGAACAAGGATTATCCTATCTATTTGCAGAGTCAAATTCCATGTCACTAGATACAATGCCATCCTAGTTATCAATACCTTGATGCATCATCTCTATGTGTTAGATCAAACATAAGGAATGAAGGAAAGTCCCAATCCTAAATATGAGCAAAATCATCCATATCATCACTATAATCTAATAAAGTCTCAATGGATCATGGACTTGTTGGAATCTAAAATTGAATCTCAAAATCAATGGTCAAATCATCCACCTTATTCTTCTATCTTCTTTCCACGCTAACTTGGTATCATGATAGTCAACAAAAAATCATCATGCATCCCTCCTGCATCCACAAAATCATCAGCATGTATAAATCTTGCATCATCAAAGCATAACATAATAAAAAGAAACATATTCCACTACATCATCATTATCATTTAAGTTGTTTAGCATAATATAGATTTTTTATTCTAAGCATCTTAATCCATTGCACAATCATCCATCACATACATATCATAAAAATAATCATATGCATCATCCATATACATACATCCTACATAAACATCCATCCCATAGCATGTCATAGAAAGATACTGAAAAAGAAGATAATGCATCCATTACATTGCATTCATATCATATCATTGCATATCATATACATTACATCATAGATCATCTCATATCATATAAATATAAATAAAGCATGAAATAAAGAAATCACATCATAAATTTAGATCATCTCATACATATATATATATATATCCAAAAAATGACTGTCATGATACAATATCTGAATCAGTGTGTATCGATATCATCAAATGTGCAATATACAAGAGGTTATAAAAAATGAGCCTATGAATGTCTATATGTACAAATAATCAGGAAAGGAATAAAAAAAGTGTCTATGTCGAGGCTATCCCTAGTGGCTACTTGACTCCCTAGGTCTAACTGAAGGTTTCCCATGAGAAGCCCTCGATGCATCCCCACTCCTCTTGGAGTAGTCTGGTTGTTGCATCTCTCAAGGAACATCTATGTGATAATGCATCCTATAATATGCAACCTCTGTCACTACCTCTCTATACAATTGAATCGATATCACCTATCCCTAGGCAGCCACTGTAATGGCCTCAGGCTACTACCATTGCCCTATCTCCTAGGCCAACTATAGGTCTAGTTGTTGTTGCAACTGGATCTCTCTATCTCTCTCTACAGTCATAGCCTATAGCTGCTAGTGCAGCTGATCCCTCTTGGTTGTAAGGGAAAGAATCTTTCCATCTCTTAGATCTAGCCCTTGAGGTAACTAGTGATGTTGTTTCTGCAATGGTGGAGGTGGTGGTGGTGCCCTCGGGACCTATCCAACCTATTGTCCCACCTATTGATATCCATCCTATCCAAACTGTTGGTGCCCTAGGTCCTGCTGACCCTAATCCTGGGGAACATGTGCCCTTTATTGATCTAGTTGTTGGTTGGGCTACTATTGACCCCTACCCCTACCTCTGCGTCTACCCCTACCTCTCCTAGCGAGGTATTCCCCCTATTGGGTATGTTAAGTGAGTGGGTGGTCTCCACCATGTATCATATACTAGGTAGTCCTCGCATCTGGTAAACCCTAATCGTAGGCCCATGGGTGGGCAACTAGCTATCTAAACTCATTGATTGCCACTACAAGATCAATCTGGTGCCCCACTTGACCTCTCTCTAAGATCTAGAAAAAATAGCTATATAATCATCATGAGATACATCCTATACCTCCTCAAATTGTTGAGCCACGTGGTCTAGAAGATACTTCTCAATCATGGTATGCTCTTTCCCCTAGATGTAGTGATTCTATTGAGAAAATTATAGTTTTCTCTAGTCTTCATACCAAGCAAGAACCTATAGCCATGCCCTCCATCTGAAAAAGGTCATATCATGTACGACCCGACACTAATATGGAATCCCTGTCAACCTAGTGTGTTGTAAGGTCATTGACACTCTCTATCAGAAAATAGTAGGATCATCTTAATGAATGTCTACCAAAACAAAAAGTGGTATCAACACGGCTATATGCTCGTAAGCCCAGATGTGTAATAATGTAATGTCGGCCTCAATGCTCCTACCCTGGCAATATACTGCCTGATGCATATCATGATATAAGCAAGCAAGCAAAACTAACCACCATGCATACATAATCCCCCTACGAATCATGTTGTGCCATGCCACCCCCAACCTAAACTAAAACCTCAACCTTGTCGATCTAGGGCAATCACACCAACAATGAGTGCAACAATAAACAATCTAAAAATAGGTACCCATCCATGATACAAATACAAGTCTATCTGTGAACTCACTAAAATGATCTGATCATTATGCCAAAGTGAATGGCATGAATCTCTCTCAACATCTATATCATAGATAACATGCTCACATGAATGGGAAGCTGAAGGATCCACCACACATCCTCGAGTGTGACTGTAGTCTCGCCAATGGGAAAATGGAACTTAGAGGATGTCTCACTATGCCACCTCTCAATAAGTGTTGTCATCATGGTTAGATGGGTGTGGACCTCTAGCATGAAAGCAATGAACCCTAAACTAAGGGCTCCTAGGTGTTCTATCTCCAAACCATCGAAGTTTTGTGTTGTTGCCAAAATATCTTATCAATGCTCTTGCGACATCGAAGGCTAAATATCCTCTTGCACCAATCGCACACACAATGTCAATTTTCCTAAAAATTAGAAAACTGATAAAAAATCAGAGGGTTTGCATCCTAGAGCATCAATTGTGTCACTAAAATAAATAGCATCACCATTTCTAGGTTGTGTTGTTATATCATTTTTGGGGGTGCGTAACCAATTTGGCGACACATGTCGTAACACTCAAATGTGTATTAGCATTGAGACGCGTCACTATACTTAAAATTCTTGGCATGTCACTACTTACTAAGTGCATCACCCACCGCAAAGGTGTGTCGCTAAACTAAAGAAACCTATGTGTTGCAATTCTCTAAGCTCGACACCAAGGCAAAGTGCATTGCTAAAACAAAAACCCTAGTGTGCTACTAAATAGCAAGTGTGTCACAATAAAATCAATAGCGACATCGATGACCCCTTTTGTGCGTTACTATACAATGACTCCCTAGAAAACATAATTTTGACATGCTAATAAATGCACTAAAATGTGAAAATTGAAACAAGTTACAAGTCACATACCTAGGGTCCTACGTCTGCTTGACGTTGGTACTCTAGAACCTGCTCAAAAAGGTGAACTGGGAGCACATGGTGGGCCATCTCATCAAGGTGTCAGAGCCCAGAATACACAAAATTGTTATAGTGTGAATGCACAAATGAATTATAAGTGCACCTTTCTCACTTATTTATGCCTAAAAATTAGGGGGTTTTTTCCCTAATTTGAGGGGAAAACTAGGGTTTCGGCATGTTTTACCTATTTTCCTGCTTCACAACCTATTTTGAGCCATTTTTTCCATTTCTGATGCAATTTTTGCATCCCAAGGCATGTTTTGGCACCTGAATTAATATTTTACCTTTATCGAGAGATCAAGAAAAAATTCAAAATGTATGCCCCATGTCTCGAGGGGGCAAGGAACTAGCTTATTCCTTCTGTTGGGGCAATAGTGGGGCATCCAAAAATTAGAAAAAAAAATTATTTTTTGATATGGGTAATAGTTTTAATCTGATGGTGTCAGTCTTTGAACCAACATAGGAGGTACCTCACTTCAAAGAGGGGAAAAATTTAGACACTTAAAAATTTCCCAAATGATACTACACACTGACATCAGATATACTAAGGTCATTTCCTCCTAAAATTCATCCTCTTTTCACTTGTTTGATTAAATTAACCTAGTTGATTAATTAAACGCCTCATGTTCATCTACAAATCTAATTAACCTAATTAGGTTAATTCACTCTCCATCATACTTACCTTTCATCTTGTCTAATCGAATAATGTAAATTATTTAATTAGCCTTCTTATATCTTCTTATTTAATTAAATAAATCCTAGTTATCCTAGTTATTTAATTAAATATCCTAATCCCACCCCTTTCATTAAATAAATTAATTATTTAATGTTAAATCTTAAATTCCTCCAAAAGGGAATATTCCTATGGAATATCCCTCCCCTTTGCACATTAAAATTTTGTTTTAATTTCCTAAATGCTAATTTTCCTCATGCACTTGCATGAGAATATTCTCCCTTTTTGCTCATTCAAAAAAGGGAATATTCTTCTTTGTAACAAACTAGTGCAGGGGCACCAAAGCTCTCTGAGGAACACTTCAAGTCCCAGGAGGTTGCAAGGGTTAGTAAGACCTATCAAGCATTCCAAAGCATCAACTATAACATCTTGAAGCCTATAATGGCTTTTGAAATGGGTAAAAACATTAAAGAGGTCAAAAGTCCTGAGGGTCCTGATAAGGACCCTAGGACCAAATTGCAATGTAAATGGAAAAATAGTGTCCTAAGGGTGTAGGTAGTTATGTAATGCTTTAAATATGTCAAATAAGGTTGGATATTAAAGATCCAATAGTTTTTAGAGAGTGGAGTTAAATAAATTTCAAGTTTGGAAATTCAAATTTTTGAAATTCAACTTGGGCGGAAAAGTGAGTTTTAGGAGTTTTAATCACAATAATGTAATAATATCAATTCTAATCATTTGGGACAGTTGGGGGAAGGGTTTTTAAGGTTGGAGGATTCATTTGTACGGGTTGTTGGCTGATATTGCAAGTGTTGTACAGACTGCTAAAGAAAATCAATAAAAACTTCAATCTTTTTGCATTTTCTTGAGTTTTTTTGATGAATCTTTGATTCCTTTTGGTGTTATGCTCATTTGGATGGTTTAAGAACTTGTATTTACATGCATTTAACCTTTTGAATGACCTGAATAACGTTGGGAATCAGTTTCTTGAGTTATATTGCTGACTGTCCTCAAAAAGTGCAGATTTTTCACTAGTTTTGAGAGTCTTCATGAATAAATGATCCATTTCATGGGAGAGTGTGACTGAAAACTTTTGAAATGGATTATATATAACTTTTATTATATATATATAACAAGTTATTGTGCAGGAAAGAGTGATTCTTGGGTGTACACCGAGTTTTAGCAAGGAAAAGGGCATGAAAATGGTGCCTAAAGTGTAGCAGCAGGAGATCTACCTTAATAAGGGGTATATTTCTAAGTTGAAGGTGTTTATATATGTTGATTTATTGGTGAAAAGTTAAAGAGAAGGTTATGGAAGTGCTGGGAAAGCTAATTTTCAAGAGGCCCTAGTTTTGGAGCAATTTGGTGAGGGTTTTGTGTTTGAGGATGCCAAGGGTGTCATAGGTGCCTAAAAACTTGAAAATCCTTGGTTTGGGAACATATTAGGATACTGTTGAGAGTCTCATGTTCTGGAGTTGAGATTGGAGAGGGGTTGCTTTGAAAAAGTGGGCTAATTAGGCCTAGATTTTGAGGAAACAATAGGTTTTGGAAGGGATTGTCTGAAACAAGTTCCAACAAGATTTTGGTATGTTTTTTAGCATCATAAATAACATCTTAATCAATCATTATATTGGAGGGTCCTTTGGGAAGGTTGAGTGAAAAGTCAAAAATCCATCGCTAGAGGCCTAATTGGGCTAGAAGCCTAGTCAAGGTGCAAAAAGTGAGTTTTGTTTGAGATAGAGGTTTGGGGCTTTGTAATCGTTGAAGAAAAGTTTTCTTAAGTCTCTTAAGAGTGTTCCAAGGGTTTGGGTCCATAGGGAAAGCATACAAGTTACAAGTGCATCATTGAGGCTTGTCTCCATCAGGGTGCCTAGAAGAGGGTTTGAGGTTGCTTCATTGAAATCCTTGAAATCATTGTGTGTTTCCAAAAGTCCCATAGCCTCTGCATCACAAAATTTCAACAAAATTCTTGAGAAAGCTTTGAAAGTGTTCTTTGCATGATTGTCAACCCTTGATTAGATATTAACTTGCCTTTTCAACCCTTGATGGGATTCCATTATCCATGCCTCCATCTTCTTTCGATCTTGACCATTTATTGATTCTTTCAATCTTGACCATTGGTTTTGTTGATGCCAAAAGTTGGCAAGGTAACAACCCTTTTATGGGAAACTCAGTTTATGGTGGACCTATTGCATTAAACTGAGTGACCTTTGGGTTTTTAAAGAATCTGACTTCTTCTGTAATTGGGGTTTGGAAGGGGAAAGGAAATAGATATAGAAAAATAAAATTGTGATGTGCCAAAACATAGATAATAGGCATGATAAATCATAGATCTAAGGGCATGATCAACAATTTGCAATGTCCCAAAAAATCATAAACTAAAGATTAAAGTCTAAACAATTCATTCATTGACATAAATAACTTTGCACACATATTTACTGACAACAAGAGTCACATGACATGATCTAAGACAACAAACTTGCATTCAATTTATAGAAGTTTTGTGAATGAATCATCCAACAATAGAAACAAAGTTTAAATTTAATCAAATATTATAAGAAGAGAAAAAAGGCCGAATGATTGGCACAGTCTAGGAGTATTTTTGCAATAATTAAAAAACAATAACAGAGGCCTGGTGTCTTTTCTTAATTTTTATTTTTTCTGCAAAATCCTAGAACCCCCCCTCTAAAACAAAGAGGAGTATATATATAGCCAAAATTCTCCCATCGCCTTCACGAGCAATAACAGAAAAGATCTGCAAATCCTTGGCAATGATGAAAATCAAAGATTCCTCCCTGTTGTTGCAACCGAAAAGATTCCAGCCAAAGCATTTGGTCGCTCCAAGTTTAGGTGCATCCTCTGCAAATGATGGAAGTGGTCCGGGAAAGATCATGTAGACAAGTGTCGTTACCCTACTAAATCAATTATGACACACGGTAGGATGTCGCAATCCTTGGCTTACTCCATCCATTGTTTAAAAGAAACACCCGCCAAATAGACATGTGGCGACATCGCATAGCTCATGGATACATTTTTTCCTTGCTGTTGAAAAGCTTATGCCAAGGAGACACATGTAACCTACCTCATCTTTGGTACCAACTATGGGGTCTACTAAAATATATGAAGGTGGAGCCACGTGGCATGCAGATGGAGCTCAACTCAAAAATGAAGGGAAGCAACTTTCAATTGTGCACAGAGCAGACACATGGTAGCAAAGTGGGGTTGTTTTGTAATGCAAAGGGAAGAGATCCTTTGGGGAGCAAAGACTAGACATGTGGTGGAGGCAGCGATATTTATTAAAAAGGGTTGAATGACTTTTAATGCAATTTGTGGGCCGATACTTCAACAAAATAAAGCCCAAAGGGAGCTCGATGAATATTTATCCATAGCTTTTGGTGACTATCAGGGGCATTTCACTTGAGGAATGGAGAACCCAACATTTCTCTAGCTGTAGACCATAGTCTTACCCATTGGGTGATGGCTTCAGAGCTTAGAGAGGGCATCTTGCAGTGGTATCCAGTCATCCTTGGACAGTTTTGATATGTCGTGTAGATTCTCTTGTGCTCCGCTAAGATCAAGAATTTCTTTATAAGGCAGCTCCACTGGTAGACTGGACCCAAACTCGCATAGGAAGAGTAACTGCTCAACTGGATCGAAAATCCCTTCGATATCTATTGTTGTGGGAGGTTGGCTGAAGCTTTGTATGGTAGTTGTGTCCTGCCAACTTTCTTCAATTGTCACTACAAGCTACTCAACAGTGGTCACAGATCCATCCTATAGAAATGGGGAAGGCAGGCCCATCCCAATCAGCTGAGAGAAGCTTTCTTGCACATTATCTAGAGTCATGCCCAAAGTGGTTGTGCATGCCCTGGTTCATTTTATGGTTGAATGGCAATGGATGACCATGTTCACTATCTTGGAAGTAGCCTTCTGATCATTGATTCCTCCTCAAAATAGGTCTTCATTAGAGATTGAGTACAATTTGGTTAGCAGTCCCTGTGCTTCAGGTACCTTCTCCATGATGAACTGCAGGAACTCCCCCATAGTCCTTTGAACCTCCTGGCTCAAACTTGTCATCTGAGCCATGTACCAAAGTATTTCCTATAACGTTAGGAAATAAGAATTGACTTTCCCCCAGTATGAAGCATATAGTTGTTGTGCCATTGGGATGAGATCCAACTGGGAAATAGGAGCCTGTGGAGTATTCTTTAAAAGGGTGATCTTTGCATCCCTTGCACTGACATCTTGCATTAGCTCCGCAATACTCCTATTGGCAGATGTCGATTGTTCCTGAAAATGAGCTAACTCCTTAGTCCATCTCAACTTCGCCTAGCTATGGTTTTCTAGTTCTTTGTCAAGGAAAGACTTTTCCTCCCGAAGCTCCTCTTTTATTTGGGCCTTGTGACCCTCAAGTTTGGCATCCTTCTCCTACATCTTTTGCTCATACTAAGCTCGCCGTTGATCTAGCACCTCATCTTTTTGCATCATCCCCTACTCATGTTCAATGCATCACCATTCAAAGTCCTCATTCCTTAGCTATAGATTCTGCTCCATAAGAGTTAATTGGCTCTGGTACTCCTAATTCTTAGCACGCAGCTCGTTTATTATAGCAGGGTCGATGGATTGAACCTTTGTAAGCTCCTCCTAAAGTCTATTCCTCTTCACCTCTGCTATCAGTGCTCTCTCTATCAAGCGTGCAACATCTTCCCCTAGGGATTTCTCCCTTTTTTCCAAGAAACTAGTTGTTTCTTTCAAATATTTCAGTTGCTCATCCATCTTCTTCAGCTTGTGGCCAGTTTTAATGAAATCAGAGGTGACCACTCGTGTTTCCTCCATGAGCTCAACTTTATGCTATGGAAAATCTACCTTCATGTCAAGCCCCAAGACATACAAATCATAATATTTTGGAGGCATCTCCCCTTCTTTCTTTGCCACGGTCGGGTACATGATTGCAAATTTCAGCATTTGTTGAGTCTCATCATAGATAGTATGCACATTTTGTTCCGCCAGCTTCCGATCATCCTTGGATTTTCACTTTTGAATCCCGTTGGTGTGTGCCTCCTTTGTAGCATCATTTTGTGCAATAAAATGGGTTGGCGATGGGACTAGCCCAAGTGTGAAAGCAACCCAATGAGGTAGGGCATATGGATAGGTAAGTTTAATAGGCTCGGGTAGTTTTGTCTTTTGGAGAGTGATAGTCTGCGAGGAGAAATGAGGCACATGCCAAAGCTCAGTTTGCAAACCAACAGAAGGGCTTGTCATTTTCCAAGGTTCCATTGGTGAACCGGCAAGAGGACTCATCGGTTGCAATGGTGAGGGAGTAGTCATTGTAGATTCTGCTTGTTGTGAGAAAAAGGGAGGATCCCCGACGATAGCAGCAACATGGGTTCCAATGGTGGGTAAGCTTTTAGAAAATGAGGCAAAAAAGGACTAAGTGGCAGTGGCTAGTGTAAGGGTTCATGGAGGATTAAAGGCGAATGGATTCACCCATGTGGACTAGGAGAAACCTCCCGCAATCATTGTATCAAAGGTGGGAATAGAAGGGCCAATACTCATGGTGGGGGGCACCGCGAAGATAGTGGAGGATACCAAAGACTCAAAGGCAAGAAAAGTAGGAACGAATGTTACCTATTGACTGGTTGATGGTGGCTCCTTGCTCGTTGGGGGTTCCACATCCTTCTCAGGCTCATGACTGGTTGTGAGCACTTGGCTTGTAGTGTGTTCTTGTAAACCTTCTCTGACAATAGTTTATGTGCATTTTCGCTTTACGGGCAGGGTTTCTCCAACATCAACAGTCTCTACCGACTGTTGTTGTGACACTCTTGTTGATTTAGTAGCCAAAGTGAGTGACTTTGAATCCCTCAAAACATTGAATCACACATTTGAAGTTGCATAGGAGGGTTTCCCTGCAAAGCTTTTCTCTTGCTGAGCAGAAGATGTTGGGGTCCCTGCTTCTTCTCCTTGTTGTTCAAATTCATCTCTCGGTCTACCGTTCCCTCCAGCACTTTAGTCAGAGGTTGCATGTCCATCATCCAACCATTTTTCAAACTATTCATTAGCTTTCAAGCTCCCATAAGGGGCTTCAAGTTGCTTTCTTTCCTGACGATATACCTAGAAGGCTCTCATTTTCTCTAAAGTCCATTACTTTGTATACTGTAACTCATTGTACATGGTGGTCCCCATCTTGAGATTTTCATTAACCTCCACCACAATGAAGTAGAACTTATGCCATGGCTCCCTATTATCCTCTATGGGAATATGCACCAGCTCAACCAAATACTCATCCTTATATTCTCGCAGGTTATGCATATTTTCCTAATAGGGTCGAGAAGCATGAATAACCCTCTTGTGCGCATGTGATAGATCATTGAAAGGATTATACTACCATTTATCACATATCAAAACCAACCCTAAATGAGCCAGCTTATCTTGCAATAGTGGGTGTGTCAACCTCTTTGCGAGGGTCACCATTTTGAAACTTATGGGTAACTTGAGCAATCCCTTCTTCTTGGGAGGTCCTTCACAAAATTTGTAATCTATAATGCATGTCTGTCGATACATTTCAAGAGCCAACACTCTATTTGTGATGCAGGTTGGGAGTCACAACAGTTAGTCAGTGAAACCCCACATCTAGATGATTGTGAAATCCATGTCAAAGAACTAGTCACATGTGGGAATAAAGACTTGCATATATCCCATTTGATTTGTGTTGAGTCAGATGATGTCATCTTCTCCTTGCAAATCTTGCAAAATAAAAGTTAGAAAGAAATCTGAAAATGCATAGTAGTCAAATGTTGTGGAAATGAGAGGTGTCCATGTAGATACCGGCTTTCTTCTACCCTTTTCATCAAAAATAGACAAACCCACATACTTGCTAAAGAAATCAGTATTTTGATGCAAAAACATATGGGCAAGAAAAGAGAGGAACTTGAACTTCCATTCCTCTAGGTAATTCTCTATTTTCCCTATCATTTCTTCTATGAGGTAGTCTATGAAATCATACCAAAAGAAATTATGCTACTTGCAAAATTGGAAACCCCGCCCTAATTGAAAAGCATGCACCTCTTGGTCTGTGTCTAGACCAAAAACAAATGCTAGCATTGAAAAGGCCTCTTTTAAGTCATTCTCAAATGCACCATGTGGAAATGGGATACTTGGTAGGTTTTGGCCCATCACTCCCTACCTATCGATTTCCTTAATTAAAAATAGAGGGCCCTTCCTCATTCCCCTCCATGTGTTTTCTCCTTTCTCAAGAGTGAATGCCTCAATCCTCTTTTTTCTAGTGGTTGGGTTGGGAATACATATCATATGCCAAATAACTTGTGGGCTGATATTAACTGTTAAAGTTTAGTCCTCAATGTTGTGGGTGCTTGGGTTGTAACGTTGAATGGCTGCATCAACCAACTCTGGGAAATAGTGCACTAATGGGACCATGTATTGCAAGAGCCCACTAAGCCATATTTTTTCTATTGTTGATATATGTTTCTTGGACATCTTCATCCTTTCATAGGCCCCCTCTCTAAAAGTCTTCGGGTTTTTTGCAAGGTGTGGGTCATGAATATTGTCCCAATCCTCTTGGACCTAAACCTGGTTTCTGTAACTTTTGGGCTTGTCTAGTTCCAGCGTGTTCACCCATTTTGGCTTGTATGGTATACCAGGCATAGCATATGGAATGTTTTCATAGATGTTAACAGCATGTGATGCCCGTATGGCCTTAAGCAAAGATTGTGTTGCCTCCCCTTGTATCTCTTGCTGTGAACTCTCTACCATTGTCTCTTTTGGTGAAAGCTTTTGCTAGGCTTGAATTCTCTGCAACTTTTTCCTCAACTCTAAGTATGCTAAAAATCTTCATTCAATTAGCTTTAGCATATTTGAAAAGAATCTTAGGTGTTTAAATTTTTTGCATGCGATACTTAGCTATCTTTTCTCAAGGTGGTAGATGAAAGTGGTTTTTGCATTTAATTTGGCATGTACTGCCCACCCCTTGGCTCGTGCAAAAATGAATTACTTGCCATTTTGAAGTGACAAGAATTCATAATTGCATTAGGAAACTATGTGATATGGAGTGATTTCCTTGGAACTTGGGCCAAAAATTTTCTCTTAGCTTAGCATGCGTATGCGTTGGCAATTAATATCCTGAATGGAATGATTAATCCAAAGCAAACGATCAATGCCTGAAAAGTTATGAATCTTGCCTTTGGTTTTGGGAAATGCCTGAGAAGTGACACAACAACTTTAGGATCGTGCAGTTCACTACCAATGAATGCCACCATCTTATGCTAATTAAATAGCTTTCATTAACTTAGCAGGCACAACTGGTCAGGAAATTTGAGCAAGCTTAGGCACAATTGTCAAATTGGCACTTGATTATCATCATGTTTTTGGAAATCCAATTACCACGCCTTTCCTCACTTTTTCTATAAATAGGCATCTAAGAAATAATGAAATCACAATTAGCATTTGAGAAAGCTTTAGTAATAGGTTATTGAATTATCGTTTGGCTTTGGTAATTGGCGAAGTATTTTCATAGGCTAGGCTT
Source organism: Sequoia sempervirens (assembly GCA_007258455.2). Lineage (NCBI taxonomy): Eukaryota > Viridiplantae > Streptophyta > Pinopsida > Cupressales > Cupressaceae > Sequoia > Sequoia sempervirens. Next base: position 404,247 of record VDFB02000020.1, read on the forward strand.
TAGGCATCTTTCAGGAGTAGTCAGTAGATAGTTGCAATGTGTCATTACCATGAACACCCCCATTAGGCTAGTATTGTACAAGTCACAAACAACCTTTCTTGGTGAGATTTCCACTAGATGACTGAAGAGAATGACAAAGAACAAACACTCCCTAGCTCTAATAGGCACGAAGTGGGTTCCAGACTGGGACTATTTAGAGTATGAGGAAAATTATTAGGTTAATACCGACATCTGCTCGCACTTTGTCACATCCATGCTGGATATCAGCATCCCCAGGCCATTGGTGTTGAAGTTGGTCAAAGAAATTTTCCCCAAGAAGTATTTGAACGGTCTTGGTGAGGTTGTCGCTAACGCTGCGTACAGGGTAGGCTTACCCACGACAAGCGACCTTAGGCACTACATTGAAGCAGAAGCATTCATCCCATGGATTTTTTTCTTGAGTAGATTTCACCTTCAATCACAAAATGAACACTATCAAAGGGTCACCCATGCATGCCATTTCCTCTTTCACATCTATAATGTGGCAGTGTTCTATAACATTGAGTGGTACACAGACTTCAGGAACCCGGTGTTCCCTCCGTTGTTGGCTGTTGTTCCTGCTAATATCATTGTTGTTGGTGGTGGTGCACCTACTGATGAAGAGATAGTGGACGCTGCAATTGATGCATCTATTGCTCTTGTGCATGTTGTTGGTTGAAAATTCCTCTTTATTTTCTTTCTTCTCTTAAGGATACAATACCCATTTCCTAGTTTTTGTATATATGCCTATAAAAGGCCTGCATATAGCATATACGAAAAGGAAGCAACATATAGTTATAGAATTTTTAAATTATGGCTCTTCAGCCATTTTTCCATGTAGCTATAGAAGCATATATATAATGAAATATAACTTTATAAAATCCTTGGCTCCTTTTACTCTTGGTATTCTGCAATATGAGTTTTTGTTCTTTTCAGCATATGTATTTGATTTCTCCTTGCATGTGGGTATTATTTTCTTCGTTCACCTTACTATGAATTGATTTTCCTTGCTCTCTACAATGATGGGTTATTTCTCCGCCCCGAAGCATGAATTAATTTAAAAAGACCGGCTAGTAGAACAAAAGGAAAGAAAAATTAAAAAACACTATTAACATATTTACATCAGTAAAAAGTGTGCAACTTAATGGAACAATTTGAGATGAACCCCATTGACCAAAATTCCTAATTCCTCCTATTCCATATTTTCCAATTCAAAGGAATTATGCTCTTTGCACTTAATTATTTTAAAGGGGCCTTCCCAAAGGCTATCAAATTTACTGTATTGACCTAGCTTTGCAGTCCTTTCATTGAATTTCAGCACTAAGTCCCCACACTTTAGGCCTTGGTTGGACGCCCTTTTGTCAAACCATCGCTTAACCACCTGTTGGCACTTAGTCATGACTATTAGGGACTTCTCCCTTTTTTGTTGTACTTCCAATAATTCGGCCAGCTTAACCTCCATGGCACCATTTTTCTCTATCTCGAGGGATTTCAACAATTGGAGCACTGGAATCTCCATGGATATAGGCAAAAATGCCTCTTTTCCATACAAAATCTCATAAGGAAAAGTCTTGAGGACTTTCTTAGGAGTTATGCGGTCTGCCCAGAGCACTGCTCAAAGGTTTTTATGCCATTATTTTTGGTGTTCTGAACCAATCCTTTTGAGGATTTGGACTAGGTTCTTATTTTTCAACTCCGATAGGCCATTACCCTATGGGTAATAATTTGACGATGTCTTCAAGAATATGCCATTTGTTAGTCTAAAGAAACATACCTTTACACCTAGAAAATCCCTGGCATTGTCAGAAATGATAGTTTTCAGAGCGCTGAAGCTTGTCACCAGTCCTTTGAGGAAATCCACTATCTCCACCTTTGTTGCATTTTTAAGGGGTGCAACTTCTGTCCACCTTGTGAAGTAATCTGTAGCCATTAGGATCCACCTATGTTTGGCGCTGGAAGTGGAATTGATCATTCCAATGAAGTCTATGCCCCATTGTGTGAATGGCTCGTCTGCCACTATAGGTTTGAGAGGCATCACATAATTCTTTCTTTTCCCTGTAAAAAACTATCACTCCTTATAAGCCTTCACCAAGGAGTGTGAGTCATTGAAAAGTGTCAACCAAAAGTAACCCATGCACATGATCTTGAGGGTGGTGGTCTTAGCAAAGAAGTGTCCACCCACAACGCTATTGTGGAAAGTGTCGAGGATTCTCTTTGCTTGCTCTGAGGTAACACATCACAAGAGGATGTCGTTGAAGTTCCTTTTGGAAAGGACCCCTTCAATTAGCACATATCCACAATTTTGTGCAGTTGATAGTATCTCCTCTTTTGGGAGGAAAGGCTTGGCGGATACTTCCCCATTTGCATAAATATCACTCTGTCTGTCAGCTAGTAGCTTTCAAACTCTAACTCATTCATCAGAAAAAGTTCCAATTTCTCTTCTTCAATGTCCACTTCTTCGTCATGTGCCAGATATTCACATAGTCCTCTTCCTCAGATAGTTTTGGTGGGTTTTACTTCAATGTCATATTCGAGGATCTTGGTGATCCAATTACCTCTTTTTTTGTGATTTCTCCCTCCATGATGTATTCGCACACACTGGAATGCACGACATAAACTATCACCTTATTGCAAGAGTTTAGATTGCAGAAATTCTTAAGTCCCTTTACTATCGCAAACACTTGGCTTTCGATGAAATTATAATTCGTCTCATATTCCTTCAGGGTCTGGGAGTAGAATTCCACTAAATGTTCTCCCTTTCCTTCATTGTCTTTTTGAGTTAAGATAGTAGCTATCCTTGACTTGCTACTGAATACATACATTATGAAGTCCTTTGATAATTCCATATTAACTAGTACAGGAGCTGAGGAAATAGCATCCTTAACTTTCTCAAAGGCTTCTATAGCTTCCTTTGTCCACTTAAATGCTTGATCCTTTTTTAACATCAGAGTGATTGGCCTGATTATTCTTGCGAAGTCAAAAATAAATTTGCTAACAAGATTTATCTTCCCTAGGAAAGACTGGACACCTTTCTTGTTAACCAAAAGGGGAAGCTCCTTGATGGCTTTCACCCACTTGGGATCAATTGAAACTCCTTTGGACACCACATGTCCCAATAGCTTGCCTTGTGGCACTTCGAATACACATTTTTTTAGATTCATGGAAACCCCAAACTCCTGGAATTTTTGAAAAACCATTTCTAAGTGATCAAAATGATCATACTTAGATTTAGAGAATACAGTAAGATCATCCAAATAGAGCAGGATAATCTTATTGATTAATTCAGTGAAAGCGATATCCATTTCCCATTGAAAGGTAGCTCCTATATTTGAGAGGCCAAATGGAATTTTGGCATACATGAATGTCCCCCACTTTGTAGTGAATGTAGTTTTGTGTTGATCCTCCTCTTTAACCTGGATCTGATTATAACCTAAGAAGCCATCTAGCAGGGAAAACATTTCTGATCTTGCCACCGTTTGGAGGATTGATTCCATAGAAAGCAGTGGATAATGATCCTTCAAGGATGCTTTGTTGAGGTCTCAAAAGTCCACACACAACCAGATATCTACATTCTTCTTTCAGACTAGGACGAATTTGGATACCCATGTACTATGCTTGACTGAAAAGAAAATCTGCGACTAGATCAGCTTTGTTAGCTCCTACGCCATTAGCACTTCAACCTTTGGGTTCACCGGCCTCTGCTTTTGTTGGACTAGCTTTGCACCTTCCACTAGCTTAATTGTGTGTTGGATGATGTTGGGATCATATCCCTTCAGATCATCATAGGACCAGGCCACTACTCCATACTTCTCATAGAAATTGATGAGCCTTTCTTTATCATGATGTGGGACATCCTTCCCGATTTTGAGTTTTCTTCCATCTACGACCTGAAGATCTGTGTAGTTACTTTTGTCCACCACAAAATTCCTCTTGTCATTTCTTGCATCATCACAATTGAATTTTTTTTGAGAGTGACCAATCCCCTTGGAAGCTTGTTAGATTTGAGTTGAATTATTTGTCCCTCATAGGCCTCAGCCACCTTTGATTGGAGTTGATCGGAAAATTCTCCTGACTGATGGATGAACGAGGAAATGTGTTCATCACTTTCAAACACTTGCCATCTTTGATCGTTATTGGGAATCGTCAGTCAGACTATCACTCATATAGACTGCTTGTTGTGGAGGTCAGAGGCAGGATCAAACTAGGATCCAGCTGCTGCCATGTGATCTGCATCGCTATTTTGTTCTCAGGGAACATTCTAGATGTTGAAGGATTCAAAACCCTCAACTAGGTCCTAGACCCGGTGTTGATAGGACCTCACGCAGACATTATTTTCCATAGAAATTCCCTGGACTTGGTTGACCACCAGTTCAAAATATCCAAACACCATTAGTTGCTTGATGCCCATCCACTTCGCAAGGATTAAACCTTGTACTAATCCTTCGTATTCAGCTTCATTGTTCGAGCAAGCAAACTGGAAGCAGAAAGACCTCATTGTCTTTTCATTCTATGGGGATATTAAACATATCCTATCTCTTGCACGATTCTTGCATCTTGCTCCATCAAAGTGCAATGTCCACAGTTCAGATGCTTGACCGCCTTCGGATCCTTTGGTAACCTTTGGGAGAACTTGATCTTCATCGTAGATGACATAGGTTCCCAATCTAGTAGCATGGTAATTGCTGAAAGGGTCATTGTCCATATGTTCACTCAAGAGAGCATCTTCTTGATCATTCTGGTCTCCGGTCACCTTTTCATCTTCTAGTAACTCAACACAATACATTTCTTGCTTGGTGATAGAGGTATCTGTAGCTTCAAAATTGATCATGGCTTCATTAGCTACATGTTTTGAGTGTAAAGCTTTAGATTCTATCTTCATCTTCGCACCATTCTTGGTTCTAAGGATCAAATGTGACCAATCTAGATAGGTATCCACCCACTTTTGAAGTAAATTCTCATAATAGGAAGAGGACAAACATGGGGGGAACATATATGATTATAGTGTCTTGTGGAACTATAATACTAGGGTAAGAAAATAGAGTCAAGGGGAGTGCCTTGATGACACCTACGGTTTTAACTATGTTTCCATCAAGCTGCATCACTCCTCTTTTTAAGGGTTCATAGTTGATTCCTAAAGCTTCAACAATTTGCTTAGGCATAACTGTAGTGCTAGCACCAAAAACAATCATGGAATTGTGTAATAATTTATCCCCTACAATAAGAGTTAAGAAGAAGGGTTGAGGCTTTAGTTTATCTCTTGCTTCAATAGTGGCTTCCGTTGTGCTATTTGTAAGAACTTTGGCGGAAGAGGGTTGATCAAAAACCTTTACTTTGGGAAATTACTTCGTCGGCGTTGCACTGACCTCTTCCTAGAGAGCCTTTTTTAGTAGCATCTTTTGCTCCAAGATAGCTAGAATGTCCCACAAGGACACATTAGCGGAGGATTTCTTTAATTGTTCCACCACATTGAAAGGTGGCAGATTCAGAGGTTTCTGCTCCTTTGCTCTTGTTATAATAATTTCCTTCCGTGGTTGATATTGCAGCATTACTATCGAGGTACTAGGCGTTTGGTCAGAAGAAATTTTAGGTTGCAGACTGGCTAGTCACGGAACAATTGATTTACTTGTAAATCTCCTCTTTGAGCAAGTGTTGTAGTTGGATTTTACTTGCGGCATTTTAGATGTGAATGCATCATTGGAAAACACTACTTCTTCTTCTTCCATCCATGAAAAGAGTGTGTGTTTGGGAGCGATGTCTGCTTCTTGTTCTAGTGACATCCCTTGCATTTGCGTTGTGAGCACCGCATTGTCCATTTGTGAAGAGGTATACACATAGCTTCTGGGGGCTGACGTTGTAGCCTGGCTACGCTGCTCTACCACCTTTTGTTGTAAGTTTTCATGTGAAAATTTTTAGGGCATATGTGAATCGCCACAAGGAAAGCACCAGGGGTTGGTGTCACCCACTAAATTATTTTGACTCATGGTCAACTCTCTACTTGAGTTCAAGTTAACGCTCTGTATCAAAGTGGGTACCGATACCATTTGATTCCTTGTTTGTGCCTATGGATTTTCTCAAGCGCCTCCTTGGAACTAGTTTTTTTGGTAAGAGGACCTTCCACCTTGATAATTTTGGTAGGAAAGCTTCGAAGGTGAGGCCTGGTTACGCTTGAGGGTAGTTATGTCATTTTCCATAGTCTGCAACAATTCCTTGAGATCGCTCATTTCATCCTTAGAAGAGCCAAATGTAGAGGCAACACCTTGTGGCACTATCGCATACGCATACATTGACTGGGGAGATGCAAGCGCACTAGTTGATGCGACTTCCTGGGTGGGCATCGATATTTCGGGGAATATAGGAATGATGGGCTAAGGTGGCAACTTCCCGACATCTATCAACTTGTTCTCCACTTTAACAATGATGCTATATGCACCTAGTACTGGGGTTCCACCTAGAGACTGGATCATCATTGAGATGTCAAGATTGATGGCCTTCAGGTAGAAAATGAATGCTAGGTCTGGCGGCAGGCATATATCAACTTGAATCCTCTACCAGCTCGTATGGAACTGAGCATTGAAGTTATCCATGGCTTCATTTGGGGCCTGCTTTATTACCGAGAGTTGGTAATAGAGTGATGATCAGTCTCCTTCATTTGAAAATCTCTTATAGAAAGGCTCTCTGAGCTCATCCCAAGTTCTGGTAGTATTTTCTTGCAATGTGTGATACCAATCCAGTGCCTTACCCCTGAAAGAGGCATCAAGCAATCTTAATGACACATTTTGGGTTGTAACCCCATGCACTAGACAAACATCCACAACATCTTGCAAATGTTCGGACAATGTTCTAGAGCCATCTTCGGTAAATTTAGGTATAGCCTTTAGGGTAGAAACTGGAATAGAGGCCCAAACAACAAATGCTACTGGTGCAACAAGAGGGATCTAGACATCCCATGCCACATAATTTCTATTAGTAGCAGGCAACATGGCTAGCGGAAAGGGAGGAGGAAGCATAATGTTTACTAATTGGGTTGTGGGTTGTAATGTCCCTAATGGTGGTACTAACAAACTAGGATTATTTGTTGTTTGGGACCTAGTAACAAGTCGATGGCTCATACACCCTTCTAAAAATTTGATTCATTTAAGCGCAGTCCCACCCGGTGTGCCAGAAAAAGAATAAACTATTGATACCAAAACTTGGCAAGGTAACAACCCTTTTATGGGAAACTCAGTTTATGGTGGACCTATTGCAATAAATTGAGTGACCTCCAGGTTTTTTAAGAAGTCGACTTCTTCTATAATTGGGGTTTGGAAGGGGAAAGGAAAAAAATATATAAAAATAATTTCTAGCCTAAGGCAATGTGCCAAAACATAGATAATAAGCGTGATAAATCATAGATCTAAGGGCTCGATCAACAATTTGCAATGTTCCAGAAAAGAATAAACTAAAGATTAAAGTATAAACAATTCATTCATTGACATAAAATAACTTTGCACACATATTTACTGACAAGAAGAGTCACATGACATGATCTAAGACAACTAACTTGCATTCAATTTATAGAAGTTCTACAAATGAATCATCTAACAATAGCAACACAACTTAAAGTTAATCAAATATCATAAGAAAAGAAAAAAGGTTGAATGATTGGCATAGTCTAGGATTCTTTTTGCAATAATTAAAAAAAAATAGAGGCCTGGTGTGTTTTCTTAATCTATGTTCTTTCTGCAAAATCTTGGAACCCCCCCTCTGAAACAAAGAGGAGTATATATATAGCCAAAATGCTCCTACTTCCTTGGCGAGCAGTAACAGAAAAGATCGGAAAATCCTTGGCAATGATGTAAATCAAAGATTTCTCCCGACCATTGCAACCAAAAAGATTCCATCCAAAGCATCTGGTCGCTCCAAGTTCAGGTGCATCCTCTGCAAATGATGGCAGTGGTCCCAGAAAGGTCATGTAGACAAGTTTCATTACCATGTTGAAGCAATTATGACATGCAGTAGGATGTCACAGTCCTTGGCTTGCTCCATCCATCATTTAAAAGAAACACCCACTGAATAGACACATGGAGACATTGCGCAGCCCATGCATATCTTTTTTCCTTGTTGTTGAAAATCTTGCACCAAGGAGACACGTGTAACTTGCCTCATCTTTGGTACCGACTATGGGGACTGCTAAAATATGTGAAGGTGGAGCCACGTGGCATATAGACAAAGCCCAACTCAAAAACGAAGGGAAGAAGTTTTTAATTGTGCGCAAAGTGGACATGTGGCAGCGAAGCAGGGCTGTTTTGTAATGTGAAGGGAAGAGATCCTTTGGGGAGCACAGAGCAGACACGTGGTGGAGGTAGCAACATTTATCAAAAAGGGTCGAATGACTTTTAATGCAATGTGCGGGCCAATACTTCAACAAAATCAAGCCCGAAGGGAGCTCGATGAATATTTATTCACAAGTTTCTCATTTTCTCTCCTATAAATAGATCACTGTTTGGAGACAAATGGATCCATCTTTTAATAGTAAACTTATGTTGTTAAAAATCACACTCATTTGCATCCATGTTTCATGTTTAATAGCATTTTAGATTAATTTTCATGCATTATTAGCTTAGCATCCATCAATGGCTTCCATGATAACTTAGTTTGCATTCATTTAGTATATTTTGGAATCTAGGGCTTGCATCTTTGAATCTTGTATACATTTAGCATAGTTTTGCGTACACTTACATCAAACATCTTGGCTTTTATCATGTTAATCTAGCTTTCATCATGTTTTTGTTCATCTTTTTCAACAATTTCCATCGATTTAAATAAATAAAATCAATTGGAAAGGCTCTGATTATCTAAGGGATTGGGAAAGTGTTTCCATTCCATATCAATGCGACACCACTCCCCCAATAGGATAAGATTCAATGTCTTAGAATAGATGTTTTTCCAGCTTTTCTGTTTAGCATGTTAGTTTTAATGGCTTCTTCACTTTGTTGATATTGAATATCTTATTGGTATCATGACTTAGGTAATTAATTAGGCTTTAAATTTGTTTGGATCTATCATGTTTAGTTAACACTATGATTATGGTCACAACTAGATTTTAATCGGATTAGTTCTATTCTTTCTAATTGTCGAGTCTGGTGGTGGATAAGAAAGTCGATATCATGCAGGCTACTACTTCCTTTTTTGCTTCTCTACTCATTGATGATCAAGTTTTGGATATGATTTTTCAAGATTCCTTTGTGAATGTTATTCCTAATGTCATTTCTAAGTATATTAATATAAAGCTTGTTTGTATCCCTCTTTTTGATGAAATCAAGCAGACATTTTTTTCCTTGAAGGTAATAAAGCCCCTAGGTTGGATGGCTTTCCCATGTTTTTCTTCCAGCTATTATGGGATATTGTTTCTAAATATGTCTTAGATGCTAGTAAAGATTTTTTTGAGAGAAAAAATTTATTAAGGGAACTTAATTCTACTTTTCTTGTCCTTATTCCCAAGAAAGTTGGGGCTTCTTCTTTTGGTGAGTTTTTTCCTATCAATTTGTACATGTCTATGTATAGAATCTTCTCCAAAGTGTTGGCTTTGAGATTGTAAACTATTCTTACCTAGATTATTTCTTTACAACAAAATGCTTTTATTCTTGGGCAGCAAATCCTTGGTTATATTCTTACGGTGCATGAAAATATCCACTCCTTGACTGTTAACAACAAATATGGTTTTTTTCACAAGTTGGATCTTATGAAAGCATATGATAGGGTGAATCGATAGTTCTTAGTTAATATTTTGAAGGCCTTTGGTTTTGGTAATAAGCTGCTTCAGCTTTTTTCACAATTTATTTCTACTCCAAAGTTCTCCATGTAAATTAATGGTTCCCCTTTTGGATTTTTCAGTAGGTTGAGGGGTTTGAGGTAGGGTGACCCTATCTATCCTTTCCTTTTCATTATTATGGTGGAGGCCCTGGGAAGATTTATCCAAAAAACTATTCATGATGGTTCTTTGATGGGTTTATCCCCATCTTCTAGTAGCTGTATTTTCTCTCATCAACAATTTTTTGATGACACTATCATTCTTGGGGAGGCCTCTACTAAGGAGGCTAAAAATATCCAATCTATTTTTCAGAAGTCTGAAGTTGATTTAGGCTATAAAATTAGCCTTCCCAAAAGCACAATTTTCTTTTTCAATACTCTTGAACTAAGAAAGTGTAAAATTGCAAGGATCCTTCATTGTGAGATTGGGGAGCTTCCTTCTTCCTATCTGGGTATGCCTTTATTCTCTAACTTTTTTCTTGATTCCTTTTGGAGGGGGTTGATTGATAAATTTAACTCAGAATTGGCTGGATAGAAAGTTTCTTTCTTAGCCGAGTTGGCACAGCTCAATTAATTAAAAATGCCCTCTAGAACCTTCCTGTTTATGCAATGAGTCTTTTCCAAATTCTCAAGAAATTTTTAGACAAGATTGAGAGCATTTAAAAAAAAATTGTGGTCAAGAACTGGGGAGAGGAAAAGGATGCATCTGGTCCCTTGGTAAGAGGTGTGTAGGCCTAACAAATTGGGTGGTTTGGGAATTAGGAAAATCGGGGAATTCAATCATGTGTTACTTGCTAAGAAGCTTTGGAAACTTCTCTCTGAGAGTAGCGAATGGTCTCAGATCTTCTCCAGAAAATACCTTCATGGGATAGATTATTTTAGGTAACTTCATTCCTCCTACTGGCTCGGCCATGTGAAAATTTATGATGAAATCAAGATTTATTATTTGAAAGGGCTCCATTGGTCTTTGGGGAATGGGTGTAATATTATTTTCTAGGAAGATTGGTGTATTGGTTGTGGCCCCCTAAAAGATGGGCTTTGGGTGAGCCCCTTCAAGGAACTTTGTATTCGCTTCTTTGGTCACTTTGTGGTTGATTATTTTGTTGATGGAAAATGGAAGAATATTCAAAGTGTTCATCTAGGCTTGGTTGTTTTCCATAATATTTTATCTTCAGTTCATATCCCAATCTCCTCTCTTGCTAACAAGGTGGTTTGGTAGTTTTCCTCTCATGATAATTTCTTTGTTGCTTCTTCCTTTTCTCAATAGTTTGATGTCCTTGGCCCTCCCCTCTTCTACGATTCTTTGTGGAATTCTAAGTTGACCCCTAAATTCAATATGCTTTTTTTCTTTTGATTCAAAACAAGGTCCTTACTATTGAAAATATTTGGAAGCATAGTTTTTTTATTCTTAATAGATGCTACCTTTGTGAGGAGGTGGTGGAGAATGAATTCCATCTCCTTGTTGGGTATATTTATGTGAATGTCATCTAGTCTCATGTGCTGCCTCTTTGAAATTTATGTTGGGTTTTCCCTTCTTCTTTCTATGAGACTTGGTCTCAATGGCTTCCACCTTCTTTTAATCCTTCTCTTTCTTTTCTTTGGACCCTCATTTTGTTGCATGTGGCCTATAGGATTTTGTTGGAACAAAATAACAAGATTTTTAGAAAAAAAATCTCTACCTCCTCTTAGGCCATTTTTCAAGATTTGCTCTTCTATTAAAGAAAACTTCTTAGTTGGAGTTTCCCATATTAATCATCTTGGGCCTAAAGTGTTTTTCTTTTAGTATGAATTTTAGGTGAGTTATCATTGGAATCTTTCTTTCGATATTACTCTTCCCTAGGGGAAAGTGAATCTCTCTAGAGAGAATGTTCTATGGTATGCTCCATCAAGTGATTGGGTTAATATTAACTTTGATGGAGCTACTAAAGGAACCCCGAGATTTGTGGGTTGTGGGGAATTGTTGCATGAATCTAATGGTAGGTTTGTTTCCATGATGGTGCTCCCACTAGACAAACCACTTTGTAGAAGCATCTATAGCCTGTCATGATTTGAAACTTGCCTAGTCCAAAGGTTTCAAGAAGGTATGGTTAGAGGGAGACTCATTAAACATTATAAATTGTCTTAACAAATTTCAACCCCCAAGTTGGTCCATTGAGAACATCATTAGAAATTCCCTTTCCATTATAAATTCCTTTGAGGTGTGTTATATATCTCGCATATCTTTCATGAAGGAAATATGCTTATTGATTGTTTTGCAAATATTGGGGTTACTTTACTACCTAGTGAATAGTATTGTAATGACCCTCTGCCCCTTGAAGATAAAAGTATCCTTAAACATGAAATTCAGTCATTACAAAATGGTACTCACTTAGTGGTTTAGTTATTGTCACAAGGTGATTTATATTTTTATGATTATTGCTAAAGGCCTCCCCTCTAAGTTCAGCTCGACTCCCTTTAATGATAGTGGAAATTATGGGAGGGATCAACGTTTAAATACAATTATGAAAAAGTTACTTTTCAAAGTCAACCCTACATGGATTTTGGGTTCACAAAGGATCCCTTTTTTCTTGTTTCTGGCAGAGTACATTGGATTTCATTTATTGTTGGTTTTTTCTTTGCCCTATTCTACTCTAGTTTTTTACTGCCATGGGGGAGATAGAAGTAGGATTGAACCAGTGTCTTGTGAAGCCACTAAGTGTAATGGGAAGGTCTAGAGAATATTTATGGAAGGAAGAGTTACCCCTTATAGTGATAAGTTGCATGACTTTGATTCGTAGTTTTCTAAAGCTTTTGTGACTAGTTGGAAGGACAAAGTTCTTAAAGAGTATGGAATGGAATTTGACAACATAGAGGAGCTTATTGGTAGGATAATGGGTCTTCCAACTAAGGGAAGAAAAAAAATTAGAGACAAGAAAGCCTCAAATTCCACTATGGAACTCTTTTTCAAAGATAATGAGAGGTATAGGATGGTCAAAGTGGCTTGTGGTAGGTACAACAAGAATTCGATCAAAGCCCATTTGGGGGAACACGTCTATTGCCTTGATGAGGTACTTCTCTTTGGATGGTAGATTTTCAGCTCTCTTTGGCTATCATTTCATTCTCTTGAATCATTTTAGGCACAAAATGTTAATCTCATTTCCTTACTATCTATTGGTTTCTCTAGAAAATGGGATTAAAGAACATATAAAGAGCCCTAGGAACCCTATCCTTCATGAGGGTCTAATTTTTTTGATAATGGAATATGCTAAGTCCTATGTTCCTGAAGAGCCTAAGAAATTTCCTAAAACTCGTCTTGATAAGCAAGCTAAGCAATTGTCAGGGTATAATACTAGTGCAGAATCAGATGATGATGAGTGGGAAGAGGAGGGGTATGAGGATGAGTTGATGGAAGTGTATTTTGGTCCCCCTATTGATTCTAATTCTAAGCCTAAGAAAAAGTGCAAGAAGAAACACCATCCTTATTGTTCCATGGTTTCTCAAACTAGTTATGAGGATGAAGAAATGAACTTACCCTCCCCTACCTCTAATAGTAAGGTTTTGAAAGCTACCAAAGATACTAGTGAATCTTTTGTTCCAAATTCCTCACATGTTAAAAGGAAGATTCCTCCGCTTGATAGTGCTAATGATAATAAGGTTAAGGAGGTGGTGGTCCACTCTTTTGTTTCCAAGGATATTGTACCAAATCCTCTTTTTGGTCACAAAAGGAAGAATACCTTTCTAGGAATTGATAGTATTGTGGGTATTAAGGATAAGGAACAAGCCTCTTTGGCTACTAAGAGGAGAATGAAATATGATAATGTTGAGGAGGCTAGTGAAGGAAATGTGGTTGGTAGAGGTCTACATATGAGGATGGTGGTTTGATCAAGTCTTATTTGACTACTATGAAGGAGTCTCCTAGACCCAAAATTAAAATTCTTGGTGAGGATTATGGAAAAGATAAATGTAAGGCTAGTATACATGATGACACTCAATAAGAGATTTTGAATGATCCCTTTGATGACCCATCTGATAATATCAATATTTTCAACCACAAGAGAGATGAACTAAACAATGTTCTCGGTATGGCTAAGGATGGTACTATTAGTTATTTTAGATTGTTCAAAAAAAATTCATTGAAGTGAATCAGATCAATGTGAAAGTGTGATCCATGATCAATAAAGCTGAGAAGATCATCAAAAAAGAGGAGGATTCTAGATTCTATGATCAAAATAATAAAATGTTGGGTATCCTCTAGGATGTGGAAAATGATGTGCTTGCTATGGAGAAGGAATTTGAACCTAGAATCTTAGTTTTGGAGGAAAAGACCTCAAAAGTGTATGAAAATATTAAGAAAGTGGTCAAAGTTAGTTAGATGGTGCTTCATAATAATGTTCAAAGTCTTAACCTTCCCAACAAGAAAGCTAGAAACTAGAAAGGGGCGCTGTTTGATTAGGTGAAGGAGGCTACTAGTGCAGAGGTGGATTTGACAAAGGGAAATCAGGGCTCTATTGCAGGTATAGGTCTGAGTATCTATACTCGAAGTAAGACCAAGAAACCTTTGAAAATCCTGATGAAAGAGATAGAAAAGGTGGTGGACATGCACGAGCATATCATTTACCAAGATGTGGAAGCTACAAAGATTCTCAAAAAAATACTTTAGGCTGTTATTTTTTTGTTGATGTTTTGTTGTTTATTAGTTGCTTGTGTTGTCTTTCTTTTTTCCTTAGCAATGTTCCTTTTGTAAAGGGTTCCAGGGTCCCTTTAAAGCTTTCTTAACCTTTAATAAAAAACATTTTATGTAGGATAATATGAAGTACAAGGGAAATCTTGCATCAACCAAAAATACTTCTATGTTTCAATTAAATTTTTTTTGTTTCTGTTGGTTTTTGGTGGCATCTTCTAAGGTTTTTTTAGAGGATATTTGGAAAAATTCTAAGCATCACCTTGTAGAAGATCTTAATGGGTACCCCCAATTTAAATTTGGTGAAGATTGGGAAAAAATGATAAAGTTATGGCCTTGTGGGTTTTTGGTTTGCTACCAACTTTGTGGAATTTTGGTCTACTACCAACTTTATGGAATTCTCAACTACATGCGGCTTTATGGGAATTTGGTGTTGAAATAGTAAGTTTCATTTCCTATGACCAATTCAAATGAACTTATTCATATTTATGGGAATTTTTTGGGAACTTGGGGCCATATGGTGTTTGTGGGAACTTCAAGGTCATTTTCCTTTCAAGAATGTCTTTCTTATTCAACCTTTTTGGGGATCTCACCTCCAACTAGTGTTTGTGGGTAACTTGTGGCCAAGGGGAATTGTGGGAAAATACTATTGAACTAGAAAAGTATGCTAATCAAAAGGCTCATTCAATGAGAAACTTCCACATGAAGGATAACATGTATAAAGTGTAGGGTTTTTCAAGTGGTTCAGTTATTTGTAGGAAATTGATAGTTAATTGGTTTGAAAACATCCACTTGCTATCAATTTGTGGGATTTCATCTTGTTATTTTTGAAAGGTGCAAGACAACTGAGAGGGGGGTGAATCATTTTTCACCAAACTCAATCACAAATCTCAAATTTATCAACTTCAAATCTGCTTAATTTTGTTATTAAGTATGAACATGAAATGCAAATAACAAAAAGCAATATCAACACAAGAAACACCAGATTTACATGGAAAACCCAATGATGGAAAAACCACAGTGAGGATTAGCTCACAAAATAAATTAATAGCAAAACCAATTACAAAGAGGCTCACTACCAAAGGGATCACTACCTAGAAAGTACTCACTATCTGTATATAAGGCTCACTGCCTACAGATAGGACTCATTGTCTAGAAGGGAGGATCATTGCCTATAGATACAAAAGGTAATATAAAAAATCCACCACAATAGATTACGCACATCTGTAGCCTTGATTAGAAGATTGTAGACACCATCAGCTCACTGCTATTAGGAATCTGACACATTAAAGTATTGCTACTTCAACTCACTTTCGCACACTCTTCCTTCTCAAACTTGTGGCATGATCGATACCTCAATCCATAACATCTCGACTTGTATTTATACCATCTTCAATCTTAGATTCCTTCATATTCATCCACAACAAATGCAACAACCTCCAAACACAAAATACTTCTCACCAGTCCATCCAAACTGTACAAACACACACAGTAACTCTAAAACTCATCTTTCGGATCACCAAACCACAAACGCCTTTTTCAAAACATAGATAAAACCATTACAAGACATCTTCTAGATCTGCAAGAATTGAAATAAACTAGTGGAGGATTGTGGAGTAGAAACATTTCTCCCAGTCCATAGACAAACAACTCTACCAAACTAGTTCATACACCGGTGAACACAACTTCCACTCTCCATCAAATCAGAAGCTACAATCTAGGATATATCACCAAGAAATGCCCATAAACAACACTTTAGATCTACACAAGCATAGGATCAACATAGAAGAAATGTGGAGCACAAACCGGAGCACATTCTTAGCACACACTCAACTCTGACTTCACTATTTCTCAAAAGCACTTGGCAACACATCATATCAGCACACGTACAAAACCATAAAGATAAACTCATGTACTCACAACATCTCAAAAGTATCTCAACTATACATGCACAACTGCAATCACTTGATTCCTTTCCTACAACAAACTATACTGTGTTGACATCAATGACAACACCACCATATTTGCAACAATCTCCCCCTTTGTCATTGATGGCAACACATGATGTGAAAAACCATCAAAGACAACATCCATTCCATTCATGCACTCTCCTTTATTTTTTAGATTAGATAGACTACACAAAATTCCTGCACTCTCAATACTCTCTCCCTTTTTTCACTATTTTTCACATGACTCTCTCTCCCCCTTTGTCATTAATTGAAAAGAACATAACTTCTAATCACTCCCCCTTAGGAGTACACCCATATCTCATACTGCAACAATGAAACTTCCTACTCCCCCTGAGGAGTAGACCCACTCATCAGTCCAGAAAAATCAAGAATTTGTAAATCCACTGGGCTAATGGACCTTCATCCGTAATTAGAGGTTTACAATGAAAATGTATTTAACCTTAATTACAATTATTCCTGATCTACACAGAATTGCATGACTATGTTTTTTAACTGTTGAAATTATAGACTAGGTTCACTTTTACATAAATTGATGAAATTACTAATTACTGAAATGTTGTAATTAGAACTCAAATACCGAATTGAAAAAAAAACTGAAATGAAATTAGAGAGAATGTAAGACAGGAGATAGAAGAAGAATGAGATAGAAGATAGAAAGATCAGATGCAGGTTGATAATGGAGCTTTTCCTTCAAAGGACTACGTCTCCAGGTCCGCTTCTCAATGTTGGAACACTTCCATTAATATTGCCAAGCACTTGAAAATGACTTCTTACAATATTCAAGCTTCAAAACCTACACAAAATTCCTCATAATCTCTCACTTTTATAATTTTGGTGTATAATAACACCTTGCAATTCTTACTCTCAAAAAGAATTCAACTTTCCTCTAGCATTCTAACTCCACCTTTTTTCCAATAATTTCTAATCTCTATTTTTCTCTCCAAGAGAATTCTCCATTTTCACCACTTGGTCCCCAAAACTCCCAAACTCTCCCCTTTTTATACATAAAATATTCCCAATATGGTTACTAACCATATTATTTACAAAATCAAACATATCACCCTTTTCAAGTAAAAAAATCTTCAAAAATCCCCCATTACAATAAAATCTTTAATACTCCCCCTTAAAATAAATTTAAAATTTATTAAAAAGACTTTTAATAGTCTTTAATAAATCGGAACCCCCCTAAAATATCATGTTTAATATTTTGTACATATCCTCCAATTTTATTTAAGCCCCTCATATTTATCATGAATTGGGATTTGATGTATTTTAAGGGGTTGAAAATATCTTTATTTGGATTTGGGGATTTTTTGCTTCACCAAGTGTTCAAAAACAACCGATCCCGAGAGATTCTTAGTAGCACATGATGGTGCAATGGTGAACATGATTTTGCAAGGTGGGGAGGTCGGTGGTTCAACCTCTGCCCCCTCTATTTTAAATGCAATTTGTAACCGGAATTCATCAAAACTAACTAGCAGTGTTTATATGATAGAGCGTGATGGTAAGAAGATTGGTAGGCAGAAATAATGGTGAGGGAGTGATCATGGGGTCAAATCCCATGCTCTAATTTTAGTAAATAAAACTATTTCAAACTGACCAATAAGGGGTGCCACATTTCACTTTATCATTCAATCATTGAAGGACACGTGTCAAAATTTGATTCACTGGAGAACACCAACTGGATGCCATGTCATGTTGACTCACAATGCCATGTGTCAAACTCTGATTCATCCATGTCATTGTTGACTACTGACTATACCTACCACATCACATGCTGACATCATCATTTTGACTGGTCAACTCCTTTTGTCTGTGAACTTTGACCGGCTCTATTTTTCTCATACGGACTTTATTTTCGAAACCGAATATAGTTCCAAAATCAGCACGACAAGCTCTACAACTTAGTGGTTTTTGGCTACATTTTGAGATGTTCAATTTTCTACCTTTTTCCTGCCCCCCTGATTTGCCTATTTGACTAGACCTTTGACTGCACATAACTTCTGCATACAGATTCCTTTTGAGCCCATTCAAGTTACGTCAGGACCATGTCGGCGAGCTCTATGTGATGATGCTAGTTCCGTGAGATTCTAAGACTATGAAATTTTTAGGTTTCCTAGATCCACCTAGATCATTCCTCCCCATTGAGAAGCTTTTGGACCTCCAAAAAAAAAATTTTATGTACAATTTGAGCTAGGGAAATGTCACCCCACTTGCCTAGTATCATTTTTCCTTCCTACTAAAATTTTGAACATCTAACCCATCGCAAACACAAAGAAATATGAGATAGCTTCGCTAATACAATCAACTGCATGTTCATCAATATTCATTGTCACAACCATCATCCACATAGAAATAACTAGTAGAATAAGAAGCAAAAGTATTGAATACACTGATGTGAAGGACATAGTATCAACATTCTAAATCTCCTAAACATGAACATTATTAGAAAATGAAAAATTCAAACCCTCCTTTACCACCTCTAGCTAAAGGCCTGACTCTACTTGCAACTGATCCTCACACCATGCTATCTGTGACACCTTATCATGATTCAAATATTCATGCTTAGTATCACTAGTTGTTACAGACATGAGGGTTAAAGTATTTCTTGCATTTACAATCATCTTCAAATGCCCTGTGTTTACAACATATTTTTCATTCTTCATGTGATGAGCTCTAACACTACATTTAGTTCCATCTTTAAACAATTGATACCTATTATGTTCCCTATAGAAAATGGCTTTTCTATCATACAAATAAGGGATGCCTAGAACCATCCCACAAATGTCAAGCGGAATAACATCTAACTCTACCTCATCAACAAACTTGGATGTGATTGCAAATCAGAGTTTACACTGCTTTGACACATGTAGCCAAGCATTATCATGCACCCAACCCAATGGATATGGTTTAGGATGAGGATTTTTTTTTAATCCCAATTGCTTAACAACTTGTTCTAAGATAAGATTAAATTGTGACCCACCGTCTATTAATGTATCAATCTTATTTTTTTTATCGATGTACCTTAAATAAAATAGGTCATTCCTTTTACTTTCAACAGGTACTTCATTACAGCTTAGAGAAGAAGCATAAGTACTGACAATATGAGTATTAACTTTGATACCCACAACTGAAATCTTGGTTTCATCATTAGAACCTGAATTGAGATCTTGCACAATAGTTGTGGACGTTTGCTTACCCTTTTGATCCTTGAACCACTTTGGCTTCTGATTAGGATGCAATTTCCAACACTTCACATCTTTATGCCCTTCCTTTTTGTAGTGTGAGCAATAAGGCTTTTCATCCCCTTTCTTTGTAGTAGTTGTTCGCTTTGAATTCTCTTTTCCTTTCTTGCTTCCTTTATGCTTATTAGATTCCATCAACAGATTGCCATGGCTATTCCTTGAGCTTGTTTCCAAATGGATAGCTTCCACACTAACTTCATCAATGTTAGTTGGATTAAACATAAGTATGGTATGTTTTAAACTCTCATGTAATCCACCTATGTATTTTCACAAAGTTTCTTGTGTGTACAATGGAACGCCCAAAATTAAAGTCGTCTTCCTAAACTCTTGTGTATATTCTTGCACACTTTGTCCTTTCTCTTGTCTTAATGATTGTCAATTCATCACTGCTTTTTGCATATGACCTAATGGATAAAACTATTTCTTTAATACAGATATAAACTCAAACCAAGAAGAAATAATTTTTCCATAGCAACTTAGATCCTCCTATGTTCTACTCTCCCACCAAATTAAAGTTGTGCCTCCTAGGTGAAGAGTAGCTAATTGGATTTTTTGAGAATCCTTAGTAAACTTCTTAACTATACAATAAACTTTAATTTTCTTTATCCAATTATCAATTTTTTTTGCATCTAGTTCTCCATTATAAATTGGCAAATCAAATTTAACATCAAGCTTTAACAAAGGTGTATTAGTTTGCACGGTTTGTTTCTTTTTAGAAGAGTTAGACGAAGAGGATGAAGAAGATGAAGAGGATGAAGATGGAGGTTCAAGAGGGTCACTACCACCTCCTACTCCTTTACCTTTGTCATCTTTTGAAGATTCACCTTCCTCCTTTCTGTTCTTGAGATCCATTTTCCTCTGTCGCTTTTGCCTCTCTTGGAAAAGAACTTCCACTATAACCTTCATTTCAAGAAAAGCTTGTTGAAAAGATTTCGGATCAAGCTCTGGGGCTTCATGCTTAGTTACAATCTCTGACATCTTTGGTGGAAATTTCTTTCATTTTTCGATCTCTGGATTGAATTCTTCTAGTGCACCTTCTCCTTGTTTCAGTTTCAACCTAGTTAACATTCACTTTGCAATTTCATGTTAAGAAGCTCTGATACCAATTTGATCTTCAATTATAGGCTTACAATGCAAATGTATTTAACCTTAATTACAATTATTTCCGATCTAGAAAAAATTGTGTGACTATGTTGTTTAACCATTGAAATTACAGACTAGGTTCACTTTTACATAAATTGATGAAATTACTAATTACTGAAATGTTGTAATTAGAACTCAAATACTGAATTGAAAAATAAAATTAAATGAAATTAGAGAGAATGTAATACAGGAGATAGAAGAAGAATGAGATGGAAGATAGAAAGATCAGATGCAAGTTGATAACAGAGTTCATCCTTCAAAGGACTATGTCTCTGGGTCCGCTTCTCAATGTTGGACCGCTTCCACTAATATTTCCAAGCACCTGAAAATGACTTCTTACAATATTCAAGCTTCAAAACCTACACAAAATTCCTCATAATCTCTCACTTTTACAATTTTGGTGTATAATAACACCTTGCAATTCTTCCTCTCAAAAAGAATTCAACTCTCCTCTAGCATTCTATCTCCACCTTTTTCCAATAATTTCTAATCTCTATTTTTCTCTCCAAGAGAATTCTCCATTTTCACCACTTGGTCCCCAAAAATCCCAAACTCTCCCCTTTTTATACATAAAATATTCCCAATATGGTTACTAACCATATTATTTACATAATCAAACATATCACCCTTTTCAAGTAAAAAAATCTTCAAAAATCCCCCATTACAATAAAATATTTAATATTCCCCCTTAAAATAACTTTAAAATCTATTAAAAAGACTTTTAATAGTCTTTAATAAATCAGAACCCCCCTAAAATATCATGTTTAATATTTTTTACATATCCTACAATTTTATTTAAGCTCCTTGTGTTTATCATGAATCGGGCTTTGATGTATTTTAAGGGGTTGAAAATATCTTTATTTGGATTTGGGGATTTTTGGCTTCACCAAGTGTTCAAAAATAACTGATCCCAAAAGATTATTAGTAGTACGCGATGGTGCAATGGTGAACATGATTTTGCAGGGCGGGGAGGTCAATGGTTCAACCCTCACCCCCTCTATTTTAAATGCAATTTGTAACCGGAATTCATCAAAACTAATTGGCGGTGTTGATATGATAGAGTGGATTGGTAGGAAGAAATAATGGCAAGGGAGTGATCATGGGGTTGAATCCTATGCTCTACTTTTAGTAAATAAAACTATTTCAAATTGACCAAAAAGGGGTGTCATGTGGTGCTTTATCATTTGATCATTGAAGGACACGTGTCAAAATTTGATTTGCAGGAGAATGCCAACCGGATGCCATGTTATGCTGACTCATAATTCCACGTGTCAAACTCTTATTTGTCCAAGTCATTGTTGACTGTTGACTATACCTACCATGTCACATGTTGATGTCATCATTTTGATTGGTCAACTCCTTTTGTCTACAAACATTGACTGACTCTATTTTGCTCATATGGACTCCGTTTTCAAAACTGAATATAGTTCCAAAATCAGCATGACGATATCTGCAATTTGGTGTTTTCTTTTCCTCATTTCGAGACGATCATTTTTTTGTCTTTTCCCTAGCCCCTTGATTAGCCTATTTGACCGAACCTTTGACTACGCATAACTTCTACATATGGACTCCTTGTGAGCCTGTTCAAGTTGCATCATGACCGTGTCAATGAGCTTTGTGTGATGATGCTAGTTCTTTGAGATTCTAAGACTATGAAATTTTTAAGTTTCCTGGATCCACCTAGATCACACCTCCACATGCACCTAGCTCAAAGAAGGAGGGGAAATAACCCCCAACTTCTCCCTAAGATACTCAAAAGTATCCTTCAGAAGAGCGTTAGTAAATATATCTACAATTTAATCCTTTGTAGACACATACTCTAGTTTGACTTCATTCTCTAATACCTTCTCTCTTAAGAAATGATATCTGATAGATATGTGTTTTTTCCTTGAATGAATTACTAGATTTTTGGAAATATTTATAGCACTTGTATTATCACAGAAGATACGTATAGGATCATCACATATCTCTCATATATCCTTCAATGTTTGCTTCATCTACAAAACCTATGTCCAACAAGATGTTGCAGCAATGTACTCAACTTCTACAGTGGATAAAGAAACTGAATCATATTTCTTGCTCAGCCATGAAACCAATCTACCTCCAAGAAAGAATACACCACCACTTTTACTCTTTTGGCCATCCATACAACCAGCCCAATTTGCATCAATGTAAGCACTCAAGGTGAAATTAGTATCCTTAGGATACCACAATCCATAATCTGGTGTGCCCTTAAGATATCTAAATATCCTCTTCACAACTTTAACATGTGCTTCTTTAGGTTCTGCTTGAAATATGGCAACCAAACATACTGCATGCATGATATCCAGTCTAGTAGTAGTAAGATATAACAGTCCACCAATCATATATTTGCACATGCTCTAATCAACTTTAGGAGATTCATCATCTTTACTTAGTTTACATCCAATCACCACAGAGCTGTAGAACGGTTTGGAGTCATCCATTCCAAACTTCTTCAACAACTCTTTGACATACTTAGATTGTGAAATAAATATGCCCTTATCATTTTGAGTCACTTGAATTCCAAGGAAGAAATTCAACTCACCAATCATAGACATTTCAAATTCTTATTGTATCTCCTCTACAAATCTCTTGCACATACCCTCATTTCCTCAAAAGATAATATCATCAACATACACAACCACTATAAAAATTTTGTTTCCTTCCACCTTGAAATAGATATTACTGTCTTCAAAGCCTTTGCTAAAATTTTATTGTGTCAAATATTTGTCCAATCTTGCATACCATGCTCTAGGAGCCTATTTAAGTCCATACAATTCCTTTTTCAATTTACAAACCATATATGGTTTATCTGATAACTCAAATCCCTCCAGTTGCTCCATGTACACTTCTTCCAATTCTCCATTCAAGAATGCAGACTTGACATCCTTCTGATATACCTTGAAATCTTTATGAGCAGAAAATTCCAAAAACATCTGAATAGCCTCCATTCTTGCCACTAAGGAAAATGTCTCCTCAAATTCTATTCCTTCAACCTATGAATAACCTTTGAATACAATTCTTTCTTTGTTTCTTACAATTTCACCATTCTCATTCAAATTATTCCCGAACACCCATTTTTAACCAATTACATTCTTGTTTACGGGTCTAGGAACTAGTTCCCATGTCTAATTCTTCTCTATCTGTTGCAACTCCTCTTTCATTACTCTTACCCAACTCTCATCTGTGCATGCTTCACACACAGACTTAGGTTCTATCTTTGAAATTAAACATATATTTACCTCACCTGCTACCACTTTGCTTCTTGTCTTTACACCTTCACTCTTGTCTCCAATTATCTATTCTTCTAGATGATTCTTTTGTAAATAATTAGGAGTCTTAGGAGAAGGTTCCAGAGTTTCTTCTTCTTCTTCAATATTTTCTTCTTCTTCCTCCTTATTCTCTTCTGGTACTTGTCCGCAAATAGGCTCATCTAGTTCAAATTCACTTATCTCAACTAGTTTATGCATATCTTCAACTTTTACATTTGCACTCTCAACAATCTTCCTTAGTCTTTTATTGAAGCATCTATAAGCTTTCCTACTAGTTGAATATCCAAGGAAAATATCTTCATCACATCTTGCATCAAACTTTCCAAGGTTCTCATCATCTATTTTAATATAACATTTACTTCCAAACACCTTAAAGTACTTCACAGTAGGAATCTTACCATTCCACAACTCATAAGGAGTTTTTGTGTTGTTAGCTTTGATTTGAACTCTATTAAGAATATAAATAGCAGTGTGGATTTCCTCTCTCCAGTATACATCAGGTACATTTTCTTCTTCCATCATAGTTCTTGTAGCTTCCTGAATAGTCTGGTTCTTTATTTCAACAACTCCATTCTGTTGAGGAGTTCAAGGAGCAAAAAAATATCTCTTTATGCCATGCTCTTCACAAAATGTATTAAACTCACTGGAAGTTAATTCTCCACCTCTATAAGACCTTAAACACTTGATTCTTAGGTTCACTTCATTCTCTACTCTTGCCTTGAACACTTAAAATTATCCAAAGCTTGAGCTTTCTCCCTAAGAAATGTAACCAATGTCATCCTAGAATAATCATCAACCAAAAGCATGAATTACCTATCACCATTAAGACTTCCTATTCTTGTAGGATCACAGAGGTCAATATGAACCAATTCTAGAATTCCAGTAGTGGATTTATCTTCTCCTATAAAACTACATCTTGTTTATTTTCCCAACTGACGGCTTCTGCAAACAATGTTAGGCTTTGTGATTTTAGGCAGATCCCAGACAAGGGTATTTGTAGGATCATGATGGGCCAAAAAGTGGCAATATGATGGGTATGTGGCTAACAAAAAAATTTTACCCAAAATTGATGAAACGAAAAGGGTTTTTAAAGGAGATTCTCAGCATTGCACCAATATAAATTATCCTTTACTTTGAATTTAATAAGTAATTATTATTCATTTTCTATTTGAATTACGACTAAATTCCTGATTGATAGGCTAATTGAAAAACATCTATAGCTTTCAAATGATATCACTTTTTTTGAATCCAAAACATGTGTCACATTCTATGCTTCGCATACTATAGGATTAAAAAAAGAAAAATTGAATTTCATGAAGTTTGACCAAGTTGGTCAGACATACAAGTTTTTATATTTTTTAAAAGTTGTATTAAAAAATTCATAATTAATTGCTTACTTGGAAAAAATTACAAAAAAATATGCATCACATTGGGAAACTACATTCAATTTTCACCAAGTATATATATATATATTTTTAAACATTACCTAGTAGTTTAGAAACTACATTCAATTTTCTATAGATTCTATTCTTATATATTTTTGAAATAACATAGATAACTTATTCAAATTTTTACGTCAAGTTGCCTAACTCTGATTTTTCTGAATTTTTTGCCACTTAAGGGCTTGTTTTTTCCATGATGATCCTGCACATACCCACAACCTCTCTTGAACTAATCCTTATTAGATTATCAAAATTTGCATGTCCCATCCTTTGGTGCCATTGCCAACTTTCATTAACTTGAGATGCAAGGCACTGACCATCAACACCCTTAAGCTGGTAAATGTTTCCATATGTTCTTCTTCCTACAACAACCATAGTTCTGGGCCCTTTTCTGATCTCACAAGTATTATCCTGAAACACAAGCTTAAATCCTTTACTACACATTTGTCCAACACTCAAAAGATTATGCCTTAAGCCCTTAACATAATAGCATTCATCAATACTATGTTTTCCATCAAAAATAATTGTTCCTTTTCTAACAATCTTTGCTCCAATATCATCTCCAAACATGACTAATCCACCATCATACTTCTCAAGCTTAGTAAACTTACTTTTGTCTCTAGTTATGTGATTTGAGCAGCCAATCACCCAATAGTCTTCATCTTTTCTAGAATTAAATTCAGTAACCAAAGTACCTTCCATCTCTTCCTTCTTGTTTTATGGACCACTTTCGTTTGCACATCTTCTAGAGTTAGTAGAAACTGATTTATTCTCTAAGACTAGAAACAATCATTCATTATCATCACCCTAAAAATCAAATTCATCATCAGAAATTTTAGCATCTTCTTTAAGATAGTACAATTTCTTGAACTTATTATCCTTTCTGACTTTATTGTCTTTTTTCTTCTTATGTACAACTCTATTTGGACATCTTGAAGCATGGTGACCAATATTTCCACAACTAAAACATTTAAAAGGTAACATACCTTTGTACTTATCAGTACCTTTCTTCAACTTTCTTGTAAAATTTGCTTCCAACTCTTCTAAACCATCACTATCCAGATCATCTTCTGTCTTTGTAGCTTTAAAGGTTGATTATTTCTTCTCCTTCTCCTTCCAAACTTCCTCATCTCAAATGCAGTCAAGGTGCCAAATAGCTATTCTTTAGTAAACTTCTTAGGATCATACAATTCCTCAATGGTTGAAACCTTATCATTGTAACTCTTCAGTAGAGTCATCAAAATCTTCTCCATTACATCTTCATAGGTCAGGGTACCACCTTGATTTTTCACTTCATTAGTTGCAATATCAACCCTTTGAAAATAGCTTGCAATATCTTCACCTTCTTCCATTTTCAAGTTCTCATATTTGTGCTTAACTATTAGCTTCTTTGACAATTTCACTCTATCATTTCCTTCATATATATCTTCCAACTTTTTCCAGACTTCATAAGCAAGGCCCAAAGAAATAAATTTTGTTCACTCAATTTTAGATAAAGCACTATGGATTGCATATGTTGCTCTTTCATTTTCCTCATAAGCAGAAATCTCATCTATAGAAGAAGGACCACTTGCCAGTGCAACATATTTTGTCTCAACAGCTTTCCAAGTCTTGTAACCAAGAGAGATCAAGTAACCTCTCATTTTCACTTTCCAGAAACTATAGTTAGATCCATTAAATATAGGGATTGATAATTTGTGTGCCATCAAATCTACCTCAAGCAATTAAGCTCTTCTCCAAGGAACTAAGAGGGGGGTGAATCAGTTGTCACCAAAATCAATCACAAATCTCAAATTTATCAACTTCAAATCTGCTTAATTTTGTTATTAATTATGAACATGAAATGCAAATAACAGAAAGAAATATCAACACAAGAAACACCAGATTTACATGGAAAAACCAATGATGGAAAAACCACGGTGAGGATTATCTCACAATATAAAGTAATAGCAAAACCAATTAAAAAGAGGATCACTACCAAAGGGATCACTACCCAGAAAGGACTCATTGTTTGGATACAAGGCACACTTCCTATAAATGGGACTCAATGTCTAGAAGGAAGGCTCACTGCCTACAGATACAAAAGATAATAGAAAAAATACACCACAACAGATTACACACATCTATAGCCTTGATCAAAATTACAGACACCATCAACTCACTACTATCAGGAATCTAACACATTAAAGTATTGCTTCCTCAACCACTTTCACACACTCTTGCTTCTCAAACTTGTGGCATGATCGATACCTCCATCTGTAACATCTCGACTTGTACTTATACCATATTCAACCTTAGAAACTTTCTCCAAGGTCAACTACACACACTTCATTTTACAAATTCAAATTAGGTTAGAAACTCAACATTCCTGCGGTGGAAGAGAATGAGAGCGGACCAAACCAACACTTAAGCAAGACCCAAAACAACATATTGGATCAATCACACGCTTCCTTAATTGATACTTATCCTTTGCATGACTTGTAGACACTAGGTCGTCCAAACCTAATGAAAACACAAAAGAACTTTGAAGTGCATTCTTTTACAACAAGAAAATAACATGCGGACCACATAACACACTTCACCAAACACTAGAACGCATCTCAAATGCCTTCAAATTCATCTGCAGCAAATGCAAGAACCTTCAAACACAAAAAACATCTCACTAGTCCATCTGGACTATACAAACACACACAACAACTCTAAAACTCATCTTCTGGAGCACCAAACCACAAACACCTTTGCCAAAACATAGATAACACCATTACAAGAAATCTTCAAGATCTGTAAGACCTAAAACAAACTAGCAGAGGACTATGGAGTAGAAACATTTCTCCAAGTCCACAGATAAACAACTCTTCCAAACTAGTTCAAACACCGATGAACACAAGTTCCACTCTCCATCAAATCAGAAGCTACAATCTAAGATATATCACCAACAAATTCCCATAAACAACACTTTAGATCTGCACAAGCATAGGATCAACATAGAAGAAATGTGGAGCACAAACCGGAGCACATTCTTAGCACACACTCAACTTTGACTTCACTATTTCTCAAAATCACTTGACAACACATCATATTAGCACACCTGCAACAAAATAAAGATAGCTCCATGTACTCACAACATCTCAATAGTATCTTAACTATACATGAAAAACCTACAATCACTTGATTCCTTTCTCTACAACAACCTATACTGTGTTGAAATCAAAGACAACATTAATGAAAACACCACCATATTTGCAATAGTTATTGAACTGGAAGATGTTTGACTTAGGGATAGTGCACTCGAAGGTTCTACAATATATGATTTAAATTATATTTGAATGCATTCTCCATAGTGGCACCAATAATAAATTATATTGCAATATTTTCTTGAAATGATTAGTTTCCTTTGACCTTCATATGATTTTTCCATACATATGGCATTAATGAAAATTGACCCAACAATCTCATCTATTCACTTTGACATAAATGACAACTTCCAACAATCTCAACTAAGTGCCTTTGACATCAATGACAATATATTTAGCAATATTCCCATTTTTCATTGATGACAACATAATTCTCCCCCTTTCTCTAACTCCCCCTCTTTAACATCAATGGAAAAGGGATGTCCATTATCTACAAATAGATCATGGGAAACATCCATTCATATTATCTATGGATAATACTCACATCTACTACAATAAGAATATACTTCTCCCCCTATTGAAGATTCTCTTATGCCTTCCCTTTCTCTACTTCTCTATCCTTTGTTTTTATATTGCTTGGGTAACTTATTTTTTTGTTATAGTTGTATAAAACTAATTTTTATCATCTTCTTAAATTTAACAAATCAGGAATTTTTTTAGCTATCCTGTTATTCTCTACACATCTTCAACTATTCCTTCTCTATCCATGGATGAAGAATATCATCATTTTGACATTAATGTCATAATTCACCTTCTCCCTTGTTGTAACTCTCCCTCTTTT
This sequence comes from Sequoia sempervirens, assembly GCA_007258455.2. Classification (NCBI taxonomy): domain Eukaryota; kingdom Viridiplantae; phylum Streptophyta; class Pinopsida; order Cupressales; family Cupressaceae; genus Sequoia; species Sequoia sempervirens. The sequence goes on from VDFB02000020.1 coordinate 433,782, forward strand.
TGTAACTCTCCCTCTTTTACATTAAAAGTAAATGGACTTCCATCCATGTCTCTTATGGCATTATTATATCAATAAGAACTCCTCAAATAAGCATCAACACAACCATCCAACTTTCCACTATCATTTTCTTTTGTTTTCTCCAACACATGTTTTAGAAAAAATGTCAAATACAAATATATAAGAATTCTTTTTAGGAAAAGAATTCTTTGGATAGTTCTCATCCTATTGCTAGGCTTTTGAAAATTTCTCTCATCAATTTTAGTCTTACAAACATCTTTGTCACGATTTCTTCTTTCTCTCATTGTAAAAAAATATTCTAGGATCCTTATCATCTTGACATTAATTCTCCTTCACTTCATTATATGGTAACTTTCTAAAAGATAGCTTGATATTACCATATCATTCTCTTTTCTTTTCTTTATGGCAAAAAAAAATCTTTCGTTGTTCCTATATAATAGAATTCTAAATCTTCTCACCAACCATATCTTCTCTTTTTATAATATTTTGTGAGACTGAACATCCTTTGATCTTTCTTCTCTAGGAAGCTAAAATATAATGCAATGATTATCCCCCCCCTGAGTTTTTGTTTCTTTTGACTCAAGACAATTTCTTTCTTAAATTTTATGTAGACTAATACCACATGTACAACTCTACATGCAACCTCCTACATATTTATCTTTTTGTCTTCTAAGGAACATCCTTCTTAAATGATTTGTAGTCACCCTCTCTTTCTAGCCTTTCTTGTTGACTCCTAATTTGAGTGTATTGTATGTGTTTATATTGGCTTGAATCCTTCTTACCTTAATTTTATGCATAAATTGTATTTTGCATAGATTCCTCCTTATAACTATCTTGGTCTTGCTTTCTTCTCCAAACTTTTATACTTTTTCTTTTATGTTCATCCACTTTCTTGTTTTTTCTAGGTTCTTACAAGAAAAATTCTACAAAATTGTGATGTATGCCCAATATTATTGCACTTATAGCATATAACATTGTGATATACTAAAGGAGAAAAGGAATTATAGTTCATGGTTGAGAACCCATAATGAATTCTACTCTTGTTTCACTCAAAATTTATTGCATGTGTTCTATAGTCTCTTGCTTTAAGACCAAAGTTGTATTTATAATATATGATATTATAATTCTTATTTTACAACCCATAATAACTTCTATTCTTGTTCCAACCAAATTTTCTTGCATGTTTCCAACAGTCTATTACTTTATGACCAAATTTATTACAAGAATAGCAATAACCATAGAAAGAATGTTGAAGCCTGGTCATTTGCACTTGCAATAACAATCTTGGAGGAAAGGAATTTATAGACTTTTCCTTAATATCTTTTGGAGGGATGTAGATCTTTTATGGGACTTGATTTTCCTCGTTGCAATCTCCTTTAATGGGGCTTTTAAGTGCATTAGCATAATTTTTTGGTTTTTCTTCGTTTGATTTCATTTGTGTCTCAAGTTTTCTATCCTTATTGTCTGCTTTGTTTACCACCTTAGTTTCCTCATAACCATGTATTTTTTTATCAATTGTGACCTTTTCCATTTAAAATATCATCCATAATTTTAGTTATTTTTTCAAATTTAAGACTTTTGTTTATTTTGGTGACAATTTTCTCCAAATCTTTCCTTAGAGAGACAATCTTTGAGTCAATTTTCTCACAATCTTCTTATCTTTTATTTAGTTTATTTCTTACATCATCTTCTATCCTTCTTGCTTCTTCTAGTTGGATCTTTAGATCTTAGTGATGGTCAGTTTCACTTCTTCAATATTTTGTAATATCTTCTTTTTAGACTTACACTCTTCTTGAAATAGTAATTTTTTCTTTTGGTTCTTATTTCTAAGTATTTCAATTTATCCTATGGTATAAATAAGTTCCTCGTCTAAATCTACTGAACTACAACCTTCAATTTTTCTTCCTTATCCATTTGTATCTTATCTTCCTCTTTGCCAACATTTTGATATTTTCAATTTTGAATACCATAAAAAGGATCTCTTCTCTACCACTCTCTATATCACTTAAGAAGATGAACTAACATCCCTGTAGGAGTAGATACCTTTCTTGAAATTATTCTTGTTCTCTTTTTTTATTTTAGTGATACCAAACATTTTTGCTCCCTTTCTTTGTGTAATAATTTTCTTCTTCCTCACTATCACTATTCTTTGGATAAGGGAATTTATTTACAAAATGACCTATATTACCACAATTGAAACACTTAAAAGGAAATTTAACTTTGTACTTTCTAGAGCCCTTCTTTAACTTTCATACACAATTGGCTTCATCATCTGATTCATCTATGATCTTTTGCTAAGTTTGGATTCTTTGTTTTTCTATTTCTTTGTAGATTTTAAAGTAGCTTCCCTTTTTTGTGGCTTCTCATGTTCTATGCAAATCATCCATTGTTATTTTATTTCACTAGTACACAAACAACAATATATGACTAAATAAACTACTAAAAATCGCATATAAATGACTAACTTTAGTCATGTGACTATTAGTGGTTTATTTGTAGTCATTTATAACACCACTAAATTTATGACTAAACAATTTTAGTCATTTATTTAGTCATTAATTTTAGTCATTAATTTGGTCATTGATTTGGTCATTGATTTAGTCGTTGATTTAGTCATTGATTGTTGTTAACTGGTCATTTATTTAGTCATGGTAGTCATTTATTTAGTCCTTAATTTAGTCATATATTTAGTCATTAATTTAGTCATATATTTAGTCCTTACTTTAGTCATATATTTAGTCCTTACTTTAGTCATATATTTAGTCATTACTTTATTCATTGATTTAGTAATTTATTTAGTCATATATTTAGTCATCAATTTATTCATTTAGTCATATATTTAGTCATTAATTTAGTCATTACTTTAGTCATATATTTAGTCATTTTTATTTATTGGTGTCCATTAATAAAAAAAATTACTTATCAACTATCTAAAATAGTTGCATAATAAAACAACAATGGGAAGGTAAAAATAGCTTATTTTATTAATAAAAAAGATATTACATTCAGCTGTGTAAGCTTGAAAATGGAGTTACAATTTGTTGTCCCAACATGAAAGAACTTGGAAAGATTACAATACATTACTCAGAGAGAAAAGAACTAGTTGAAATCTGCTCCAAAACCTTGTCTTTATGTTGTTCAATAGCTTACAAAAGAATAGGAACATGATTTTTCTTTATATCATAACCTACAGTCCCTTACCCTTGTAATGCTTGTTGATCCTCTAACTATCATTTGTGCATGACTATTATTTTATATCATAACCTATAGTCCCTTACCCTTGTAATGCATAAGTACATGATACATTTTTGCAAAGGAACTTTCATTCTATGATTATGATAAAGCTCCAAACATTTGTAGGCTACCTTCATTCAAACTAACCATGCACAAAGATATTCAAACTCTCTTACCTACTATAGCTCTTTATGGAAAATTTTCCACCACCTCCACTAGCCCATCCCTTACCTCTAGAAGCACTTATCATACCCATTCCCTTCCTACACAAAGCAAAAGAGAGTCCCTCAATACTACAATCAATAAACCTAATCTAAATGTAAGCAAAGAAAGTGCATCCATGGTTAGTGTAAACAATAAGCTTAAATTTGAAATAATTCAATGGGTCTATACTAAAGTACCAAAGCATTAAGGAAATTTTAGATTTTCTACCTTGTTCATATCCTAGAAAGATTAATGACTTACATCAAGATAATGACTTCCATGGATCCTTATTAGTTAAAATTGCTTGCATTTGTTAAATATCTATCATGAACATAACATCTTAAAAGAATATTTCCTTGCTATTAAAACAAAAGTGATCAAGGTATCAACTCTAATAAAGAAACTACCATCAATCTAAGCCAACATAAATATAAGTAGAAGTGGTGTTTACAGCCAAACAATAACATTAGTTGTTGCTATGTAAGCAAAATATAACAAAACATGCCAAGAGATTGGAGACCGATATCAATGATTTTTTTATTCATTAGGAGTAGTGCTTGTACACAAAATATAGACTAGGAAACATCTATCAAGATTGGACTACTTTCCTAGACTAGGAAAAACATGTATAAAATGCCTAACAGTTGTCATATATAACACAACAGTCAACAATTACCAGAAGCCAAATCATAGAAACTACCCACAAGTCAACAAGGAATGATCATAAAGTCAGTTTACAAACAAAATAAAAAAAACTTAGCAAGTTAATTTATACGAACTACATCCTCCCCCCCCCAATTCAAACCTGCTTTGCAATGCTAGCATCTTTAGCATATGCATCTTGAATGTTTTCAGCAAGCCTATGAAGAAAGATATTTGAAACTCCTGTAGCCACAATAAATGGACTAGTAGCTAGAGTTACAAGGGAAACTTGCCAACTGTTTATGAATCCCATAGCAAGACCTCCAAAAAAAAATTCCATGTTATGGACATAATTTCCCACCTGGTTCATCAACTAAGTTATGTGCATCCCCAAGGAAAGTTGTGAATTGTTGAGCACACAAAGCAATGGGGACAAGCTTAGTCTAATATATCACTGGACAATAGGGATAGGATCAATATACTAAACAATGGGATAAGCTTAGTCTAATACATAATTGCAATGGGCAGAAAGTCTAAATGAAGGTTGTGATTGCAATAGCTATGAATTGTTGAGAAGATACTTGGAGATTCAAGTCTTGGTTTTATTTAAGTACTTGAAGCACTTTGGTATTTTATAAAATTTTAACCAATGTCTTTCAGCTTTAAGACTTTAATGAATGCATAACGTATAACTCTTTTTAGAACCATTTTCATGGTAAATTAATTAAGCTATGTTTTAATATAGGATTATACCCATCAAGTTATAGACAAAGATACAATGCTAGCCATTTAGCCAAAAAGATAACCATACTGGACAGAGTCACAACATCTCTAGTTTACAATAATCCTAGATTAGACATGCTATCAAGACAAAACATCTAATATCAAGATAAAACACCTAATATCAAAATGGGGATCTAAAGTTGATCACAAATTCTATCTCAATTGAGTTAGTAGCATATATAAATAAATTGAAATTTCTGCCTTATTGTTGCATTTATACAATTTAAAAGGCAAATGAAACAAAGTACGTTGAGAGCTCTCCCAGAAAGTAGTAGGAATCCCATGTTGCCAAGTTTGAAATATGCAAACTAAAAAGCCCACTTTCTACCATGAATTTGAAAACCATCACAACAAGAAAAAAAGATTTAGATTTTATCACTGTAAAACAAAAAATATAAACAATAGCTATGATAACAACTATCTACTCATATAACTATCTATAAAAAGCAAGGGCAAATGATATGAATTACTATTATTAACTATGTTTTGAGGAAAATATACATAAATATTGCTATAGAACCATCAAATTCGGTAGCTATTACAGCTATGTTGCTTGCATTTCTCATTGCCATGTTTTAGGGAGATCTACAATGGTGTCTGTTAGTGTATCTTTTCTATGAAGATATCAATTCATAAAAACAAGGGAAAATATGTTATCGGTTAGATACCAATATCAATGCTTGAGAATAAACCTAAAGATGACTACAAATGAAAACAAAAAAATAAAGAATAAAATAGTTGTGCGATAAAGAGATTACTAATATTCACCAATGCATAGGTTGTGGATCATATATGAATATAAGCTGAGTATCTCCAGCAACACTGCTTTTCTAGTTGGATCCTAAAAATGCTGCAACTTATCTTCTTCTCTAAAACATCTGTATGAGGTTTAAATAGTAAAGAGATTGTTGAAAGATAGAGGAATTAAAAAGATACTTGGATGTAGTTGGATTGAAGGCCCTAAACTGGTACATGTTTTTTGTGTAGGAGACAAATCACATCCACAAACATGATATAGCTATGCAAAGTAGGAGAAATTGGCTTGGAAAATGAAGGCAGCAGGGTATAAAGAATCATTTATCTAACACCATAGTGAAAAGTTAGCAATTGCATTTGGTTTGTTAAACATGGCCCCTGGTACAATTATTAGAGTTGTTAAGAACCTTCAAGCATGTTCTAACATCTCCAAGATTGTTGCAAGAGAAATTGTTCTGAGAGATGTGATATGTCCATAACTCTTGTGACAAGTCATGAGTGCCATCTTTAAACCCTTGAATTGCTATATAGCTTAATCCTGCACTCTTTCACTCAAAATGCGCCCCCAAATTCTTTTACCTAAAAATATGAGCAATCAAGCAGGCATGTTAAGAAATTATTTCGTGCAAGCACTTCAAAAAATAAATATAATATAGCATATACATAAGATGTGCAATTATCAAGTGTACATTATAACAAAAAAATTATGCTTCATCACATTACAGCATTCAAAGTAAACCATAGCCAACATCATCAAAATCCTAACTTCAATTCCATATCTAGTAACACAGTCATAAAAGTACAAACAAAGGCTCAAAAAGCTCAATGAAATCTTTAAATCAAATTTCAATCATTACCGGCAATCCAAGCATCACACTCAATATAGCTATATCATTTTTCCCAAGGCTTAGCAAAATGGGTATCTCGACATTGAAGCTTGAACTTGTTTTATTTCCATTTGCACTTCCTGCATCATAAATCAAGTTTCAAAAGGTCTTCATTAACATTTTCAAAATACTCCATGCAACAAAAATAGAGATGAAAACCTTGAATACACTAATATGACTCTAAACTTTACATTATAAATGGCTTGGACTTCAACCACACTTATAAGATATAATAGTTGCAAAAACTGAAAGGATGAATTGTTCCAATAGGCTGGCAGCCATCAAATATCAAAACTTGTACAAACAATAAACAACTACCACTGGGGGAAATGTGCCTAGAGGGGTTGAGGGGCAATGCCCCTCGTGAGGATCTGGGGGCAGTGCCCCCAGCAAGGTCGAGGGGAAGTGCTCCTTGTGGGGGTCTGGGAGCAATGTCCCTAGCGAGGTCGAGGGGCAACACCCCTCGCGAGGGTCTGAGGGCAACGCCCCTAGTGGGGTAGAGGGGCAGTGCCCCTTGTGGGGGTCTGGGGGAAACACCCCTAGTGGGGTCAAGGGGCAGCACCCCTCGCGGGGTCCGGGGGATTCTGAAACCATACAAAACTCCATGGTGCACCTCTTTTTCATGATTTTTTGAGTGGAAAAAAATTGGTGGGACGTTGTGTTATTTTCTACCAATATGCTTTCATTGGTCTATCAGTGGAGCTATGAGGGGAGTTCCCCTAATGTAGTAATGTTAGGCTGATAGTGACACTATCGGCCTAACATTACTACATTGAGGGAACTCCCCTCATAGCCCCACCAATAGACTAATGAAAGCAGCTCACTTGTTCATATATCGGTCTATCGATGGAGCTATGAGGGGAGTTCCCCCGATGTAGTAATGTTACACCGATAGTGTCACTATCAGCCTAACATTACTACATCGGGGGAACTCCCCTTATAGGTCCACCAATAGACTGATGGAAGCAACTCACTTGTTCATATATCAGTCTATCAGTGGAGCTATGAGGGGAGTTCCCCCGATGTAGTAATGTCAGGCCAATAGTGTCACTATTGGCCTAACATTACTACATCAAGGGAAATCCCCTCATAGCTCCACCGATAGACCGATGAAAGCAGCTCACTTTTTCATATATTGGTCTATCGGTGGAGCTATGAGGGGAGTTCCCCTGATGTAGTAATGTTATGACAGGGAGAGAGAGAGAAAAGAAAAAAACACATAATTATTTTGGGCACTTGCAGCCACATTTCTTCCTCCATCATATCACAACATGTCTTCACCTCCTTTGTGTAGCAAAACTCACCAAACAACATCAACCCAAATAATGAAACCTTCACTTGGAAGAATTGAAGAGAGTGTACTAGCAACAACTCTAAAGATTAGACCAATTCCTTCTATCCCTGAAATGGATAAGTCTAAACCTCATCACAGATAGATGTATTGTTCTGAGTACATATTCTAATCACTTTCCTATCTCTCTCCCCTAGCACAAGGATTCAATTGACCCCAAGTGTCCCTTCAATTTTTAAAATGTGGTTTCAAGATGTCAATTTCTTAGAATAGTTAAAAGGCTACTAAGGGACCTCCCCTAATTTCAGAGGCACCAAATTTTTTTCCTTATTGAAGATTGCCTTACAGACCAAGATAAAGAAGTGGAACAACCATAGCTTCAAAAAAGCATCTTCACAGAGAAGGAAAGAGTTGAATCTGAGTTGCACTCTCTAAATAAAATAATGAAACGAGGCATGTATCAAGATCATTTCACAAGAGAGAAATCCCTCCCGGATGAGCTTGCAGACATACAAACAAGGGAAGAATTATATTAGTGATAGAAGTCAAGGGAGACCTAGCTACAACACAAAGACAAAAGCTTTAAATTTTTTCACAACTCAACACAAGTCACAAATGAAGCTAGAAAAAGACCACCTCTATTCAAGCCCTATGGGGCCCATGGTCTAAGACCTAGAAGCAATAAAAAATGAAGCGTTCTTGTTCTTCTCTAACCTATACCACAACAATGACACTTCTCATTTGGAAAAACAAAAAGAGTTTACATTCCCCAAGGTCATCACAAACACAGACAAACTGTGTGAGCAATCATAATTGTTGTAATAGAGAAGATTTGAGATCTTTATCCCTCCTATCAATATTGATTAAACCATGTTGCTCCTTCTTGTTGTGCACACTCAAGCACAAGAAAAAAGACCAAAGCTTCACAATAAGAGCTTCTTTTGTGACATCTAAGATTTTTTTTATTTTTCACACACTACTGCCACCTTTTTTGACATATATCCAAGATATCTATTTGTCTCCAATATAGCAAATATTCTCCCAACTGTATAAAATGGTAAGTTCTTCCTACGATTTATTACATAGTTTCTTCTTCAAAAAAACTTGTTTATCATGCTAAATATGTCTCACCTTTCATCTCCTCAACATGACCATCACTACTAATTTAGAGAAATTCCCCAATGTTCCCATATTTTCCAAAGCCTTTAAAATGCTTGTCTTTTGTGCTCTCCTTCAAAGGAGAAAAACCATTAAAGTATGTAGTTAAGGTCCCCTTTAGTTCTTTCACATATCAGCTTTTATTGTATTTCTTCTAAATATATTATACTCTACCCTAAGATTCTGCAAAGCAAAAATTAGGAATACTTCTAGATGCAATAATTTAAAAGCTTTTTACATCAATAATTTCCATCATGCTACATGATCCATCATTAAGATGAGAAAAACAAATGGTATATCATACAGTATGATAAAAAACTCTTATGTTAAAAACCCTCATGCAGATAAGTTAATGGTCCTAGTATTGATTTTGGTTTGGGTTCAGGGGTTTGGTTCATGGGTTCAGTCAAAAAAATTTTGGGATGGGTTCATTATAGGTCTATCCATACAAGAACATATAAAATAAAAAATATATACATATTTGCAACAATAGCTAAATTCATAATACCACACATGGCATCATATATTGTATAATAAACAAAACCACCATTATAAAAGTTACAATGTCAATTAGTCAAACTTGAATGTCACGATAAATACTATATATTAAAATTAAAAGATAATAATGTCAAGTATCAACAAGCAGCCATCATTGATCAAGCGTCATCATATGGGTCTTCTAAAATATCATCACCATCCATATTAGATGATGTGGATACTGGTAAATTAGAAAGACCACAAACAGTGCCATTACCACTGCCATTGGAACTCTCATGCGTGCTAGCTGGCTGATCTTCAACATTAAGTGCATCAAAGTGGGAAGTGGAAACATCCAAATCAATACACTCTAGCTTGATATACCACTTCCTCATGCTTCCTTCCTTGTAGCCACTTTGTTTGTGTGAAAGGAGCTGCAAGTTAAAATACACATAAACTAAGTCCTCTACCTTTTCTGAGTGTAGTCAATTGTACATTACTAAGTGGATGAAGGAATATGTGTTCCATTTCCTCTCAGATGTAGATGAACTAGTATATTATAGACAAAATTAGAAGGTTAACACCAAACCCAAACCAACAAGCCCCAAGGCCCCAAACTGATAACACAATTATACAGTTGCCTCTAGAAACATTCTTGATTTCACGAACTGTGGAAATATTATGTCCCTTAGTTTGCAAAGACATTAAGAGCTCATTTTATCCTGGTTCTTGTTGCTATTGGCTCCTAAAGAGCTCATTCCACCATATACTAGAGATTTAAAGAATCCTCCCACGATTCATGGGACGACAAGATCACTATCTCTAATACTAATATAATGAGCCTAATGATTATTTTAAGAAGATAAATTTAGGATTTATGTATTTTTACCATCAAAATCCCAAAATTCTCCTTCACATTTACACAATAACATTGATAAATTGTTCTAACAAATGAAGCTAATAAAAGAAAGAATCCAAAACTATTCTAACAAATGAAGCTAATAAAAGAGAGAATCCAAAACTACTTATATTTAATACCGTATGAGATACGTCAAGTTATGTTATAATAACAATAAGAAAAATAGCTACAACTATAGCAACTACAAAATAAAAATACAAAGCTTGAAACCTCAACAACAAATTATGAATTGTTCAAATTGGGAATAGTTGAAATTAACAACCATGAAGCTCATTTACAACCTCTAAGTTGGATTTTCATATAGTCCCAAGGGGTTTTCATCCTTTGATCCTTGAAATCAAAGGGTTTCATCCTCTGATCTCCAACAAACCCAAAGGTTTTCATCCATAGATTTGAATTTTCTCGAACACAACTACTCAAAATGGGTTTAGCAAGAGTTTGTGTAAAATACATAATGCCCTTGAATGGATGCATTCACTTGTGATATCCTTGAAATTGATGGTCAATATGAGATCCCACCAAAATAACAACTAAGATTATGGAAGGACCAAGGTAGTGGAGGATGAAACCACCACATTAATGAAAACATGGTCGTCTTCCACCTCTAGCATCATGAGTAGATGTGAAATAGTTCCCTTACAATTTGAAAATTGTTTTTGGGCAGGAAAATCCCTTATGGAGTAGTTGAGCATGGAAATTATCTATTAATGGCTCTCTTGGTTGTGTAAGGAGCTAGGTGGGAGTGAACAAAGAAAATAAATGGTAGTTTGGGGTCAGAGACACCTTATGACTCTTACCACTTGTTAGGGATCGAAGTTCGGGGGTACCATGAGAAAGTTCCTTGGGTAAGGGGAAGGTTCAACTCCAGTTCTAATACATAACTTAGTGTAAGGATCAAGGAGTTGGAGTTTGGGCAAAAGGCATGTCAATAAGGAGAAGTCTGAAATTTCTACAAAGAAAGGGAAAAAGTCTTGTGGAAGTGGAAATAAGCCCACAAAATTAAATAATATTGAAGCACAAATTAGTTGCAAAGAAATGACAAAGAAATTAAAATAAAATAACAAAATAATAGACATGACACAGGTTTACATGGTAAAACATTGACAATATATGTCAAGGAAACATCCACAGGCAAAGTATCAGTATTTTTATTACTCAGATAAATTGATTACAATCTTCACACAATTGCTGCTATTCAATTACCTATATTACATTAAAGGATACAAAGATATATATAATATCTTCAAGATAACAACCACCATCATACTTAGAAAAATCTAGATTTTTTCTCTTAAGGAAATTATGAATTATCTCTTAAGAAAAAATAGATTTTCATAAGATAAGATTTTTGTTGTATTGTTTTAATTCTTGTCATCATCCAACAAAAAGTAGGGTTTGGTAGAAAGGGATGATGGGATGGACAACTTTGAAATCCCAATAGAAGAAGGAATGAAGTTGGGGAATGTAGGATGAAAAAATAATTCATCGACAATATTTGTGTGGAGTAGCATAACCTTAATTGTAGGTGTTTGAGGTATGAAGGAACATGGGAATGTCTATGGAACATGTTGGAGAAAGAGGGGAACTCAAGTGTGCTATATTATCAGTGGATTTTTTTCCCCTACATACCACTGCTGAATGGTTATACATTTGTTTCTTTATTTCTAGCAAATGCAAGATATAATTAGTTGATAGGCTATTTTTATAGCAGCTTTCACTTGGAAAGTTGTCTCACCCTGAAAAAATGACTTTCAGGTAGTTGAAACATTCCTTGCCCAACACCTAAAATTTTTTTTTAACTTGCAACCAATATTTTTGTTTGAAATGCTATAAAAATCTTGTCTTGAGCTCAACGGTCTAGTAGCTCTAAAACCCTGATATTTTTAGATCTACTTTTCATTTACTGTGAATATATTGAAGCAGCAACTATAGGGAGATTGGTTTTGGTTTGTCTCATTTTTTAAAAATATGCTTTGGTATGGTTTCATAATATTTTCTTGCAAACTCTGCCCATTTTTCCTCATCAGGATCACTGACAACATGACACAATTTGTGCAAAATCTTGAGGTAAGTCACTTGCCATGGTTTCAGTGAGTATTCATGGGAATTTGTAAACAGCCAGATCAATTTTTTTTTGTTAAACGAAGGAATTTTTTCTGAGGTATTATCTATGGTTGTTTTCATATACTATATTATTGTAATACCTAGTGTTAGATCCCTATTTTTTTTTTCACACATTTTGAACTATGAAATGAATTTTATGTTTATTTGATGGTTTAAATTTTTTGTATATTTTAGTTTCTTTGTTCTTGAGGTTATTTTTGTGACAATTTTCCTTATAGAATTAAGCTAGTATTGAATGGATACCAACTACTACTAATGTTGAAAAGGCAATGGTTGCCAGAGTTATTTTCACATAGAGTGAATAGTAGAGATGGGGCCATCTTCATATGTTAAATATACTACAGTCTTTTTCACAAACCTTATACATTACAGCATATTGCTTCACAATTTTGTGCGGCACATTACTGGCTCTTGTAATTCATAGACCAAATGTCACAAGGAAATGGATTGGCGTGACATACAATGACTAAAATTTTAAAAGACTATGTTAAATAAGTGACAAATAGCTTGGTATTCCAGATGGGTACATCCTCTCACATGGTTGGTTTCTTCATTATGGTGTCTATATTTTATTAGTTGTATTCGAAGCAGTAAAAGTGTAAATGTATTGATCTATATTGATTTTTGCACTTCTTAATGAAAGGAAACACAAGTGGCGGAAACAGTTTCCTACACTAAATCTATCAGGAGAGAGTTGCAAAAAATTCTAAACCAATTAACATTTACAGATTCAGATGCACATTTAAAAACACATAAACAGATATTCAAAACAAAATAAACTCATAACACAGCATATACGAGGGAAAACCCTTTCAAGAAAAAACTCACACTCCAAACACAGCTCAATTGTATTAATCAACAACAACAACAGTTACAATACAATCTCAGAGCTATGCTCTTCAGGAGTTTTCACACTATTACAAGATTTTGGAATAATTTTGGCAGCATAACAGCGTCTCTAAAAATCTTCAACATGTCTCATAAAATGTGCTAAGGAACCAACATATAAATAGAGCTCAACATGAAAGGAAGGCTCCCATGGTTTCCAAAACCAACTTCAAAGCCCAAGAGGTAAGTTGTGTCAAAAAACAATAACTTGCTAATCCATGAAACGTTGCACATAGCAACTTCCAAAAGCAACAACACCTATCTCATCTATAACGGTCATCTTGCCAAATACAATGTAAGTTCAACATAGAAACTACAATAACCAAGAATAGGTGCTTTCTTTACCTCATACCACTTAACAAGCATGAACTCCACCACAAATGTCAGCTGCTAAAATACAACTCCAATCCATAATAGAATTTGCAAACAAAGACTCTTTAGTCAACAAAGGAAATTTCCAAATCAATTTCCACTCCAAAATGGAAATATATGTCAACATCTCCCCCAAAAAATAGTATCTTCCAAGTGAGATCCAACTTCCTAAAAATAAGGATTATGCCATCTCATCACCTACCATGTAGGATGCCACCTCACAAAGAGGTCCCACAAAGATGAATGACAACTTAGGAAGTTAATAATTTAGGATAAAAATAATTATGCAACAATTAATTAAAAAATAATTCACCATGTTGAGACTCTAAGGTTGAGACACCTTAATCCCAACATTCTCCCACTTGTCGAAGACCTGTCAAGAGTCTACAACATCAACTGCTCAAGGCCCCAAGGCCCATGGAACTGGCACACCATTTGAACTTCTCAGTGCTCACTGGCTTCATCAATGCATCTGCGACATTCACCAAAGTATCAACCTTTTCCAACTTCACCTTTCCATCTTCTACCATATCACGAACAAAATGAAATTGTACATCAATGTGCTTTGTTCTGGCATGGAAAGTAGGATTCTTAGCTAAGCTAATGGCACTTTGACTGTCACAATAGATAGTAATCTATCCAGCATCAAAACCAATATCAGAACACAATTGTTTAAGCCAAATGGCTTCCTTATAAGCATGAGTGGCTACCATATACTCTGCTTCTGTCGTGGACAAAGCGACTACAACTTGTCACTTACTCATCCAACTAATAGCACCACCAAACATCGTGAAACATATTGGTGCAAGGGCACCCAAGCTCCTTAAAGGCCATTGGAAGAGTTAGGAGAAGGTAGGGGTCATGAAGACCTATCAATCACCTTAGAGCATCAATTATGCTATCTTCAAGCCTATAATGGCCTTTGGAATGGATGAACACATTAAGGGAGTCAAAAGTCCTGAGGGTCCAGATAAGGACCCTAGGACCAAAATGCAATGTAAGTGGACCAATAGTGTCCTAAGAGTCTAGATAGGTTTATAATGCTTTAACTATGTCAAATAAGGTTGTATATTAAAGATTCAATAGTTGTTAGTTAATAGGAGTTAATAAATTGCAAGTTGGAAATTCAAATTTTTGAAATCCAACTTTGGGCAAGTAAGTAGGTTTTTTGAGTTTTAACAATAATTATGCATTGAAATCAATCCAAAACAATTTGAGCAGCTAGGGAATGGGTCTATAACATTAGAGGAATCATTTGTACGGAAGGTTGGTTGAATTTGCAAGTACTGTACGGACTGCTATAGGAAATTAACAAAAACTTCAGTTTTTTTGCACTTTCTTGTGTTCTTTTGATGAATACTTGATTGCCATTGATGAAATGTTCCATTGGATGATCTAGGGACTTGATTTCACATGTATTTAAATCTTTGCAAGTCCTGATACATGTTTATAACTAGTTTCTTGTATTATATTGCTGACTGTCCTCAGGAAAGTACAAAATTTCCACTAATTTTGAGATTTTTTATGGATGAATGATCCATTTCATGGAAAGTGTTGACTGTGACATATGAAATGGATCATAGCTAACTTGTATTATATAGATCTAACAAGTTAATGTGTAGGAAAGAGGGATTCTAGGGTGTACACCATGATTTGGCAATGCAAATTGCATGAAAATGGAGCCTAAGGTATAACAGTAAGAGATCTGCCTGAATAAGGGGCATGTTTTTTAGTTTAAGGTACTTACATATGTTGAGTTATTGTTGAAAATTTCAAGAACCGATTCTGGAAGTGTCTGGAATGCTAGTTTTCAAGAAGCCCTAGTTTTAAGGGATTTAAGAGAGGGTTTTGTGATTACGGGTCTTAAGGGTATCATAGGATCCTAAAAACTTGAAAATCATTGGTTTGGAAACATTTTAAGCTACTGTTGAAAGTCTCATGATCTGGAGTTGAGATTGGAATAGGGTTGCTTTGAAAAAGAGGGCTAATTAGGCCTTGATTTTGTGGAAACAATAGGTTTTGGGGAGTCTGATCCAAAACAAGTGCCATCGGGAATTTAGTATGTTATGTAGCATCATAAAAGGAATATTAATCAATCATTATTTTGGGGATTCCTTTGGAAAAGTTGTGAGTAAAGTCAAGAAAACAGTCGTTGGAGACCTAGTTGGGCTAGAAGCCTAGTCAAGGTGGATAAGTGGGTTTATACCTAAGACGGAGGTTTGGGGATTTCAAACCATTCAAGACTAGTTTGATTAAGTCTCTTAAGAGAATTCCAAGGGTTCGGGTCCATAAGAGAAGGTTTTAGTCATAAGTGAACTATTGAGGCTTGTCTCCATTAGGGTGCCTAAAAGAGTGTTTGAGATTGCATCATTGTAATTCCTTGAAACTTTGTGTTTTGCCTAAAGTCCCATAGCCTCTGCATCACATATCCACTAGTGGATCTCTTGTTGTCAATGTCACCACCCCAATGTGAATCCACAAACCCATGAATACAAACTGAATGCTGAGGTCCAGTAGGATAACCATGAAAACAAAAGGAATAATCAGAAGTACCCGGCAAATATCTAAACACTCTATTCACCGCATCCCAATGCACTTGTCCAGGATTAGCCATAAACCAACTCAGGACTCCCACTACTTGGGAAATGTCTGGCCTTGTATAAACCATAGCATACATCAGGCTGCCTACAACACTTGCATACGGTACTCTGGTCATGTCCTCAATCTCATTAGGAGATTTTGGACAATCCTCAACTGATAACTTCATCCCATGCAAAACAGGAAGTACCAAGGATATGCGAGATGACATGTTGAATCTCTGCAACACCATATTCACATACTTTCTTTGGCTTAACCAAAGCTTTATGTTAGCTCTATCTCTTTTGATCTTCATCCCTAGAATATACCTTGTTACACCTAGATCTTTCATATCAAACTGTGCTAACAACCGAAACTTTAAATCTGAAATCATACTACCATTCCCAAAAAACAACATATCATCTACATATAATGCAATAATGAGAATGCAACCATTTTCAGTTTTGAAATACATACAATGGTCAGATTTAGATCTCTGAAATCCCAAACTCAACACGTAGCTATCAAATTTTCAATACCACATTCTAGGAGACTGCTTAAGACCATACAAAGAATTTTTCAACTTGCAAACCAGATTTTATTTACCTTTAACCATGAAGTGCTCTAGATGTGACATGTAAATCTCTTCCTCCAAGTCACCATGAAGGAATGTTGTCTTCACATCCATCTGCTCAATCTCTAAATCATATGTTGTAGCAAGTGATAAAAAACAATGAATGGATGTCAGCTTCACTATAGGAGAGAAAATCTCACCAAAGTCAATTCCCTCCTTCTGAGAATACCCCTTCACGACCAACCATGCTTTATGCTTCTCAACAATACCATCAGGACCCAATTTCTTCTTGAACACCCATTTACAACCAACGGGTTTACGTCCTTCGGGAAATGGTACCAGGTCCCAAGTATTATTTTTCTTTAATGCAACCATTTCTTCATCCATGGCTTTCAACCAGGAATCTGCATCATCCATACTCATAGCCTCTCTAACAGTCCTAGGCTCATCAGTGTTAGAAATCAAAGCAAAAACATAATTTGAATCCAACAATGAATATCCAAACCTCTCTGGTGAATATCCATATCTATCTGGTTGTCGCTTCTCACATGTAGACCTCCTCACTGGCTGAGGTTGAGGTTCTTCTTCTTCTTCAGGACCTTCTGATCTTCTCAAGTTCTCCTCATCATTAGCTCCATTATGGGCTTCAGGTTCAACTTTCTTAGATTCAAAACGAAGTTGAACCACATCTTCCTTCTTTTGTTCTTTTGTGGGCTACAAAATAGAGGAAGAAGGTTTCATCTCTCTAAAGATAACACTGACTATAAAGAACCTTTTTGGCCACTGGATCCCAAAGCTTTTACCCTTTCACACCAATACCATATCTGATGAAGATACACTTGACATCCTTGTTTTCCAACTTTGACCTTTTCTCCCTTGGCACATGAGCATATGCCTCACAACCAAACACACGAAGATGTCTCAAAGAAGTCCTCTTGCCCAACCACACCTCCATAGGTGTCTTATCAACAAGAGCTAATGTAGGAGATCTATTTACCAGATAACATGCAGTGGAAATAGCTTCATCCCAAAACTTCTACTCAACGCCAGCACCATGTCTTATTAACAAGAGCTGATGTAGGAGATCTATTTACTAGATAACATGCATTGGAAATAGCTTTAGCCCAAAACTTCTACTCAAGGCCAGCACCACTCAACATACTCCTAGCCCTCTCCATCAACGTCATACTCATCCTCTCTACAACTCCATTTTGTTGAGGGGTATATGGAGTTGTCCTATGCCTTTCAATCCCATGTTCTTTACAAAACTTATTGAATTCTAGGGAACAAAACTCACCACCGTTGTCAATTCTTAAACACTTTATGTTTCTACCAGTCTGGTTTTCTACCAAGGTTTTAAACTCCTTAAACTGACTGAAGACTTTAGATTTACTTCTGAGAAAATAAATAAATGTCCTCCTACTATAATCATCTATGAAAGAAACAAAATATACAGATTTTCCTAATGAAGGAACATTCATAGGACCAAAAACATCATAATGCACATAGTCCAAAACCTTAGAAGACTTATGAGAAATTTTAAAAAATTGCACATGGTTTTGTTTACCAAAGATACAATGTTCACATAAATCAAACTCGAGATTGAAATTTTCAAGGCCTTCTACAAGGCTCTTAGATTTCAAGGTTCTAAGACCCTTCTCACCGATATGACCAAGTCTCTAGTGCCATAACATCGTCTTCTCCACAAGAAGCTTCATTTCCAAGGAATGAGCACCCTTAGGTACCCAAAATGCATGACCATCAGATGTAGATGCTACATATTTTTCTACTCGATCTGACGGTGAGGATGAAGAATCCAAAGATTTCTTCTTTGGTTTGTCAGAAGAACTATTGCACTGTATCATGCATGCATCTAGCTTGAACAGGGTTCCTATCCGAACTCCTCTAGCCAAAACCATAGCTCCTCTAGCATCTTACATCCTCCACTCGAGAAGACAACTTGCACACCCTCATCATTCAATTTATTCACTGAAAGTAGGTTTCTTACCAAACCCAAGATATGCAACACACCATCAATTCCCTTCACTCTACCATCCAGGAATTGTATCTTGACTCTTCCATGACCAACTATCTTCAGATGAGAATCATCACTGAGATACACCTTTCCACCATCATATTCTTCATATTTCAAGAACCAATCTCTATGTTACATAATGTGAAAAGATGCTCTAGAATCAATTAACCACACATCTTCTAATGCTTGCATTGCCAAAGCTGCAACCAATGCTTCACCGAAATAATCATTCTCCATCTCAATCCTTCCATATGTGCTTTCCATCTTTTTCTGCAACAGGATATCAAGAAAATCACTTTTGCAAAACTCCCACTGAAATTTAGATCAGCTCAAAAAACCCTTCAAACCCAACAATAGAATCAAAGTTGGCCAGGCTCTGATACCAACTGAAAGGAAACATAGGTGGCAGAAACAGTTTCCTACACTGAATCTATCAGGAGAAAATTGCAAAAAATTCTAAACCAATTAACATTCACATATTTAGATGCACATCTAAAAACACATAAATAGATATTCAAAATAGAATAAACTCATAACACAACATATACGTGGGAAAACCCTTTCAGGAAAAACCCACACTCCAAACACTAAGTTGAATTGTATTAATCAGTAACAACAATAGTTACAATACAATCTCAGAGCTATGCTCTTCAGGAGTTTTCACACTATTACAAGATTCTGGAATAATTTTGGCAGCATAACAACGCCTTTGAAAATATTCAACCTGTCTCATATAATGTGCTAAGGCACCAACATATAAATAGAGCTCAACATAAAAGGAAGGCTCCCATGGTTTCCAAAACCAACTTCAAATCCCAAGAGGTAAGTTGTGTCAAAAAAAACAATAACTTGCTACTCCATGAAACGTTGCACATAGCAACTTCCAAAAGCAACAACACCTATCTCATCTATAACGGTCATCTTGCCAAATACAATGTAAGTTCAACATAGAAACTGCAATAACCAAGAATAGGTGCTTTCTTTACCTCATACCACTTAACAAGCATGAACTCCACCACAAATGTCAGCTGCTAAAATACAACTCCAATCCATAATAGAATTTGCAAACAAAGACTCTTTAGTCAACAAAGGAAATTTCCAAATCAATTTCCACTCCAAAATGGAAATATATGTCAACATTGAAATGTCAGCTGCTAAAATACAACTCCAATCCATAATAGAATTTGCAAACAAAGACTCTTTAGTCAACAAAGGAAATTTCCAAATCAATTTCCACTCCAAAATGGAAATATATATCAACATCTCCCCCAAAAAGTAGTATCTTCCAAGTGAGATCCAACTTCCTAAAAACTAAGGATTATGCCATCTCATCACCTTCCATGTAGGATGCCACCTCACAAAGAGGTCCCACAAAGATGAATGACAACTTAGGAAGTTAATAATTTAGGATAAAAATAATTATGCAATAATTAATTAAAAATAATTCACCATGTTGAGACTCTAAGGTTGAGACACCTTAATCCCAATACTTAAGTGTGCTCCAAGCCTCATATGAAATAACTAGAAATGGCCCTATGTATACATTGAATGCATTCTATTGGCTTAATAATTTCTTTTTTAATATAAAAGGTGAATGCTTTGTTGTTAGTAGGATGCTTTTATTTGGACACTTTGAAGTTGAGCCTAATACCTTTTCCATAATTTTTCAGGTTCCCTTACAAAGTAAGTCGATCCTACTGTTATACTAGATTGCTAACATCTTGGTTTTCTATAGAAGATGGTGAAGAAAAATGGAGCTTTGCACCAATTCTATCAATTTGTGTTTTTCGTATATCTCAGGATGGATGGCAGTGGTAACACGTTTTGTATGTTTTGTGTTCACTTGGTTATGAATGATCTTATTATTCAACACCATGTCATTGTAAATCTTGTATTTTCATATGCTGATATTTTTAAACAATTGAGTGTCATTATCCCAATAAGATTCAAACCCCAACCAAAAACTTTGAGCATGTGTTAAATATTTCTAAGAAAGCAATCAATCAAAAGAAATTTTCTCCATCCATCTCAATTGATATTACTTGATGTCTTATTTTACTACGCACTTGCTTAACTTCGTTGGCTTCCATGCAAACGAACTGAATCCTAGAATATTGTGCACGATTTGGGGAAAGGCATTAACTGCCCTTTTGTTTTGTATTTAGTTCATGGATTGCAATCAAAAGAAATGATTAGTTAATTTCAATATGGTTGTGTGTTTTCTTAATGGAAACAAGAATGCATGTCCAGTCTATACAAAAAATTGTTGCGTAATAAAATTGTTAGTTACATACTTGGGGTTTAATAGAAAATTTCTATGTTATAAATTGTTAATTACATACTTATGGTTTTAGCATAAACAGAAATATGTTAATAGAGAGGAATCTTGATTGAAGACTATTAGCCACAACCATAGATATTTGAAATTACAATCTAATAGTTAGAAATACTTTGTTTTTAGCATATGTTTATGCAAAGAAAACATAAAATATGTAAATACTAAATAGAGAGTAATCTCAATGGCCGACATAGGTATTTGCAATTACAATCTACAATTAAGAATCTTAAATCTAGAAAAGAATCAAGGTTTTTTCTTTAGTTTTAATGATGCAA
>VDFB02000020.1:455433-498138 GCA_007258455.2 Sequoia sempervirens
TGACATCCTTGAAAACTGTCGACCAATAATATCTTGCTCATAAGATTTGATGAGCAGTCAAGGGACCAGATCCATGACCAATGCCAAACTTGTCATGAAATTCCTTTAAGACATGGTTAGCTTCTTCCTTGCTAAGGCATCTTAGATAGACACCTTCGTGATTCCTCTTGTATAGTATAGACCCCTACAACATGTAGCTACTACTTTTTATGTGAAGAGCACATTTTTGAACTCCTTGCAAGCGGGATGGGCACTTGTGGTTTAGCAAATAGTAGACTATGTCATTGTACCATTCCCCTAGAGAAACATCTTCAAGCTAATTTTGTTGTATTGTAAGTTTAGGTCCTACTTCAATTGTTGTCTGAGCTATCATTCGAGTGCGTGTCTATCATTGTACCAACTTCATTGGCTGAATTTCTATGTCATATTCATGCAACAATGTAACCCACTTGGCTCTTCATTCTCCCAGCTCATTTTGCATGAGCAGCGTCTTTACTGCTAGGTTAGGGACAATGGAAAATACCTTATTGCACATGATGTAATGTCTGAACTTCCTAACTCCTCAAACAAGAGAATGTGCTTGTTTTTCCACATTGTGGTATCTTAGTTTAGCATCTTTCAAGGGAGCATTCATGAAGGAGATTGCATGCTCATTTCTATCATTCTCCTTTTGGGTCAGGATGTTAGCACATGAGTGGTCTGAAGCAAATGAATAAATGTAGAATGGCTTCAAGTAGTTTGGGCTGACTAGGATAAGTGCCTCCACAATAGCTTTCTTGATTTCTTTGAAGGATTTCTTTACTTCTGGGGTCCACTCGATCTTGGCATCTTGCTTTAACATGGCATTGAGCAGCTTGACAATTTTAGCGAAGCCTGTGATAAACTTCCTAACAAAATTGATCTTTCCAAAGAAATATTTTTGTTCTTTCTTGTTGCCTAGCAATTAGATCTTCAACAGGGATTGGATGCACTTGGGATCTATAGAAATTCCTTGTTCTGAAATAACATGCCCAAGGAACTTGCCTTCCATGACTCCGAAGATGCATTTCTTCAGATTAAGGGAAACCCCAAATTCTTGGCACCTCTGAAATACTTTGCATAGATCAAAGACGTGATCACTCCGCTTCTTTGAAAACACAGTCAAATCATCCATGTAGATGATGATGCACCTTCCAATCAGATCTTTAAAGACAATTTCCATTGCATGTTGAAAAGTGGCACCGACATTGATGAGCCCAAATGGAATTCTTCTATATGGAAAGGTTCCCCATTTGGTGGTGAACGTTGTTTTGTTTTGATCTTCATATTTCACCATCACCTAGTTGTACCCAAAGTACCCATCAAGGAAGGACATCATCTGTAAACCAGTGACGATCTGCAATACCTCATCCAATGAAGGCACTAGATAGTTGTCCTTCTTCGAAGCTCTGTTCAGATTGCGGAAGTCCATGCATAATCTTATTTCTCTATTCTTTTTCCTGACCGGGACCAAATTAGCCACCCACGTAGAGTGCCTAACTAGAAAGATGATTCTAGCTGAAAGTAGCTTCTACACTTCTTTGTAGATGATAGGCTCCAACGAGGTGTTGATGGGACGTTGTCTTTGCCTAAATGGTCGTACATCAGGCTTAAGCAATATGGTATGTGTGATAATGGAGGTATCATAGGTCTTCAAATCCTGATAGCTCCATGCTACCACATCATGATACTTTTGCAAAGCATCAATGATCCCATTCATTTATTCTATAGTACACACCTTGCCAATGAACACATTTCTGACTTCCTTGGTTGTTTCAAAGTTCTATGTGTCACACTGGTTGCTTATGGATTCCTTCTTTGCTTGTTGATCTTGATCTCTAATTTGATCCAGGTTGAATATGCGCTCAAGTTGAACCATACCTCATGGAATAGTGTTATTTTTGAGGTTGATGACCCCCTCTATGTCAAGTTCAACTTCTTCTAATTCAGCTTCATCAATTATCTATGTGACAAACACGTCAAAGCTAGTGATAAACTCCAAGATATGCTTATCATCATTGAATACCTGGAAATGAGTGACATTATCTGGCATAGATAGGGTGGAGGTCAGCTCAACAGTGAATCTCTTTACTCTAGACATAGACAAAGGTTGTAATGTGCTAGCTGCTTGAGCCAAGGCATCAACGATATGATTCTGAGGACATGAGATCAGTTGTATATTAAATGCATCTAGACTTTCTAAGAGATCCCAGACTCTATGCCTATAGTTTTCCAACCTTCTATCATGAAAAGAGTATATTTTTCTAACTTGTTTTACTACCAATTCAGAATCACTGAAAACTTGCAACATTTTGACATTCTTTCTCAAAGCCATCAAGAGACCATGTGCTAATGCTTCATATTTCACTACGTTATTGGTATAATAAAACTGAAGTCTATGGGCAACAAAGTAAGTCTTACTCGTGGATTTGATGAGCTCGAATCTGGCTCCAGCTCCTTGCTTGGACTTGGATCTATTGAAGTGTACCATCCAAAACTTGGGAGGCTCTTTATTGCCATGGCCAATGATGTGTTCATTCCTTTTGGGCTCCGTGCTTGCATCCATAATCTCCAAAGTAGGTGTTGGTTCAACCTAATTGGGGGAAAGTTGTCCTTTTGGCATCTCCTTTTGAGGATTGACTAGTCCTTTGACATGTTCCACTACTGCTTGGCACAAACAACATTCAAAATTGGAGTGGACAGCATTGTGAACTCTGCACTAGCTTGACAGCAAGAGGTCTTGGAAGTTCATCCTTGCTCCCAGACTGAGTTGATCTTGTACACACTTCTCCATAAAATCTTGGAAACTGTCTAGCAATCCTAAATTACCATCTTCATAAGGCTCTTCATCTTTTGATTCCCCTAACATTTCTGTGCTCTGAGGTGCATAAGTCAAGTTGGTAGGAGGACTGCATTGCACCAGGAAGACCTCTATAAGTAGTTCTTCTTCTTGAGGCTCCGCTTCTTCCTGATAAGCAAAGGGGCAATAATTTCCCAATTTTGTTTCAGCAAATAACACCTCATTAACGTTGTTATATTATGTGATCATAAACTTCATGTGTGGTTCCCAATCTATTCAAATCTAGTTTGGCAGCCCCTTCCCTATCAACCATATGTGGGAGAAATTTGTTGCAACATACCCATTCAATACACGGGTGAAGTCACGTCCCAAGATAATTACATATGTGTCGGGAATGTCTGCAACTTGAATGTCAATAACCTGTTGCACCTTGGGATCTACAACAATCTGCATTGGTATACAATTGATTTTCCCAACAATGTTGACCTCTATTTTTTCCAGTTGAGTCACTTTTCTTCTTGAAGGTGTGGGGGTAATCCTAAGGGCTTTGCACACTTCCAAAGGCATGACATTGGTTGATGCTCCTCAGTCAATCAAACAATTGTGCAAATTTTTCCCAAATATTCTAATTGTGGTGAGGAAGGGTGGCATTTCAAACTTTCCTTGGAATAATCCTAGGGGCGTGTGAGCTTGGGCTACTTGAGCTTTATCCTTTTTCATTGGACTTTTCCTTAGTTTACATTGGGGTTTGCTCTTTGGCAGGTTGTTTTCTAGTTTGCTAGTTGGTGGAAGCATCCTTCTTCCTGCCTATGATCTCTTGGATGACAGGCTCCTGTTGAGGCTCCTCAAAGGTGAATATCTTGGCAGGTATTTCTTGTGTTGTCTTGGAGGAAGGGGTTCCATTAATAACCCTAAAGAAGGTGTGCCTAACTGCAAGAACCTTGAGTAACTCAAAGATAGACAAGATGATCTTAACTTTCTTAAATTCTTCAGCAACATATTTCCTCATTTGTTTGATTTCAGGCTCAAAGGATCCACCTATGGACAAACTAGCCGGTTGATCCTACATTTGATTGGGTTATTTGTTGTTTTTCAAGTATTGCTTGGGCACATGGGGATAGCTAGGGTTGTTGCTAGAATTTGGGTTAGGTGGGGTGCTAAAATTATTGAGCGAAGTGGAAGTAGTCAAAGGTCCTCTTGCTTGTCTATTTCTTAAGTAGTATGGAGTGGCTCTCTGATGGAAAATTTGTACTCCATCTTCTCAAAACTCCTCCTCATCTACGGGGTCATTATCTACTGAATTAAAGAGCTGAGATAAAGCTTCTTCATTACTTACCTCTTGTACTTCTTCATTCTTGACAAAGGTGGTCTTGATCTCAGGCTCGTTGCTCTCACTCCATGGGAATGGGGGCTAGTTGACCTTGAGATAGGAGGAATCATAGGGCTTGGATGGAAGGATGTCTCTACAGTTTGTGCTCTAAATAGCGTTTTGGACCTCCAGTTGAAAGATCTTTGGAGCTGTCTGGAATTCGGGGTAGTCCAACTCGGAATGCTAGTTAGTCTTATGAATCCTACACCATCCAAACAGAGCAGCTTCGGCAAGGTACACTCCATTGGTTGTCTTCTCCATGCTAGGAAGCTAATCAAGAGGAGTGGGAACACCCTCGTTGTTCGGCCTTGAATTCCATGTTCTATTCTACCTCTGGGAGGGTCTTCTTTTGAAATTTTGATTAGAATTTTGTCCTCATTCATAATTTGGTGCTGACGAGGTACTTGCCTTGTGGTTATCCCTATTATCTTGGTTGAGATTAGCTTGAATGCTACATTGAGATACTTGTAGTTAGCTATTCTGATTTCTCAAGTGTGTCATCTCAGTGGAAATCTTTCGAATCATCTCCATCAGCTCATCCAATTGATCCTTCTCTGTGTTGCTCAGTTGTGACGTCTAATTTTGGAGAAAGATAGGTTGTTCCACTAGTTGATTTTACTGAGTAGGTGGGAATTCAATCCCTTGCAGGTATAGGGGAATTTGAGGCTATTGTGGATATGCTTGCAGTTGTTGAGGCTACAAGTAGTGGGTCACTGAGGATGCCTAGTTCATGGGTTGCCTAGGATGGGGTACTATAGGTAGTTGTGGTACTTGATTCATCAAGGGAGTCTGATGTTGCAATGCTTGAGTAAGTCCCTGAATCTACAAAGCATGGGAATCCTGCCCCAAGGAGGGCAGTGGACCAGAGATGTTCTGACCCAAGTCAGTACTGGCAATAGCTACCTCAATGTAAGCATCTACTAATCAGTTCAAAGTCGGTCGCATTCTCTTCACCAATGCAGTCGTGAGGTTGTCTAATGCTACATAATAAAATAGCAAGGAAACAACATCATTGAGCACATACAAAGCTTGCAACCTTGTATAAGCTCGGTGGAATTGATCATTGAAGGAGTTGATCAGCTCATTGATTTCCCTACAAACTAACGTGAATTGTCAATATAGCTTCGAAGGGCTGATTGGGATCTTGTACTTCTGCAAGAAGGCATTCATTAGCAAATCCCAAGATGTTATAGATCCTGACGGAAAGTTAATATACCAATAGAAGGCTTCTTCCCCCAACAAATAAGGGAAAATACTATACGCCACATCTTCCTGATCGATCTACATGTATTTCAGTGTTGTTTAGTATATCTTGATGTGCTCCTCAACTATCCTTTGCAAATCTTGAGGATTGAACTTCAAACAAAATATCTCTGGATTCTTAGGCATGTCATGGTAGGGGTTGAAGGGCAACAAAGAAGGATTATTCCCAAGCCAAGCCATGAGGGGAGGCAAAGGTTGTATTTATTGTTTAACAATAACTTGGGGTTGCATAGGGGCAGTGGCAGTCAACACTGCACCTTGGACTTGGAGGGCAGGGAAAGAGGCAACACCCCGGCTATGTGAAGCAAGTAGTGGGAAGGCAATTTTGTATGACTGAAAGGAAGGGATGGAGGTGAAGGAAGTCTATTGAGTATGGAGTGAATGGAAGAAGAAAGGAGGTGCAGGAGAAGATGAAGGTGGAACAAAGGAGGAAGAAGAGGCCACGTCCTCTCTCTCAGTCTTTCTTGCCCTTGTAGGGGGTTGCAGTTCCTGGAATTCTCCTTTGTTTGGAGAAGACCTTATAACTCTTCATGACCTCTTGGTGGAGAGTGAATCACCTTGATCCAGCTTAACTTAGATTCCCTCCTTCTAGTGCCAATTCTTTTGATGGGTGATTTATCACTTTCTCAACACAGGAAGTGTGTAGGTGCACTACCTCTCTTGAAAGGAAATCTCCAACAACAAGTTGCTAAAAATCACCCCAAGGTCTCTCGGGTGCCAGGTCATGACATGCTTGTAATTTCTCAGTTGTTTCAATGTGATTTTTCTAGTAATCACAGAGCAGCCTTACGAGGTTAAGTTGGAGGGAAGTTGGATTATAAAATGGAGTTTTCAAGATGGGAAAGTTGATTCGCAATTGCTGCATATTCAGAAAGTAGTCTTAAACTCCTATTTTTGCTTCAAATTTGGATTTATAATGTGCAATGAACCTTAGCATAGGCTATCTATTAAAAAAAAAGGGGGCAGGGAGGAGAAGAAGTTCTTGGATCTGAAACTAGCAGTGAACAGTGATCATGGAGGACACTATTGCGGACAACCTTCCTAAAATAGAATTTCACTTAACCAGATTACCTCACAGTCTCATGAAATTTGTGCAGGCTTCTAAGGACTACAAATATTCAATCATTCATTCACCATAAGCATGAAGAAACAATGGAAATTTAGAGCAGCTTTCAATCTAAGTTGAGACTAACTTTACACAACTGTCTACCATCAATAAATAGCAAAAAGTATGGACAAGAAAGGTTGCCAACACATAGTGGAATGCTTCAAAATTAGTGAATAGCATTAACTAAATTACTAAAGCAAGCTAAAACATGAAGAACAAAAAAGTAAATGTACTTCAAATTAACTAACTATGGGAGAAGAACCATGTAACATGCAACTAAAACTCAAGAATTCACCAAATTCAATGAACTTCTATTAAAATTTCAACACAATGCCCTTACAACAACTCAACTCTCTCTTGAAAATGAGAGGATACCCCCTTTTTATAGTGTTCAAAAAGAAAAGTGAATGGCCAAGATTCACTACAAACTAGGGTTTCACCTACCCCCAAATATATTACAATTTAAAATTGCATTCTTGTCATTTCCCTATTTTGTCCTCATCTGGAAGCACTGTAGCAATTTTGTCTTTTGTTGATTTCCCTTTTGTTGCAGCTACATAGTGAGGAACTCATCATCAATAATAGGGTTGCCTTCACTTTTCTTCACAATGGCATATTCCATAAATTTCAAGATCAATGCTTGGAGCTTGTCCCATTCCAACATATCTGATTGGAGCACTTGGAAATTCAGCTTTCTTGATTTGTTGGAGATGGTATCCCAGTCCTTATCATATTTTGGTGTGTTCTTCACTACTTCCTTAGACTAAGAGAAGAACCATGCAGTATAACCCATGAAATATACTGTTAGTGCATCCATGGTTTTGCTTTCCAGTCTCTTGTGAAAATATGGCTTTAGTCACTCTACATCCAGCTCACTAGTAGGCACATCAAGATCTGTTAGCAACTTCAAATATTCTACGCAATCTGCATGAACTTCCTTAGCCCAATTAATGTCCATTTCCACCTTGTGGAACACTCGTTCCAACACCTCTTTTCAATGATCTGGGCCTAGCTTCCACGTTTCCACGAGCCAGTGGTCATCTTTCACCAAGTTAAGCTTCTTCTCCCATAATCTCTCTAGTATATTGAGGATGGCCTCAAGTTTGGGATGTGTGATCTTCTACAAGCTAGGGTAGTCGGTGTAGAACTTCCTCATGCCTTCTACCACCTTTAGCACTTCCAGGAACTTATTGGCTATCCTGACTACATGCCATAGGCCCATTTTTCCATTATAGAAGACTTGTCTAAACCAATCCTCTGTGCCCTTTGTCCAATTCTTTCTCTTCTCAAGCTGATCAATTTGGTCCTTGGACAGTAATTGTGGCAATGTCGAGGATGTGATGGGAAGCTCTTCCACTTCTTCTAATTCTTTCTTGATTTGTTGGAGATGGTATCCCAGTCCTTGTCATATTTTGGCATGTTCTTCACTACTTCCTTAGACTAAGAGAAGAATCATGCAGTATAACCCATGAAATCTACCGTTAGTGCATCCAAGGTTCTGATTTTCAATCTCTTGTGAAAATATGGCTTTAGTCACTCTACATCCAGCTCACTAGCAGGAACATCAAGATCTGTTAGCAACTTCAAATATTCTACGCAATCTACCTAAACTTCCCTAGCCCAATTATTGTCCATTTCCACCTTGTGGAACACTTGTTCCAGCACCTCTTTTCAATGATCTGGGCCTATCTTCCACGTTTCCACGAGCCAGTGGTCATCTTTCACCAAGTTAAACTTCTTCTCCCATAATCTATCCAGTATCTTGAGGATGGCCTCAAGTTTGGGATGTGTGATCTTCTACAAGTTAGGGTAGTCGATGTAGAACTTCCTCATGCCTTCTAGCACCTTTAGCACTTCCAGGAAATTATTGGCTATCCTGACTACATGCCATAGGCCCATTTTTCCATTGTAGAGGACTTGTCTAAACCAAACCTCTGTGCCCTTTGTCCAATTCTTTCTCTTCTCAAGCTGATCAATTTGGTCCTTGGACAGTAATTGTGGCAATGTCGAGGATGTGATGGGAAGCTCTTCCACTGATGACCATTGTTGAATATAAGTTGTTAAATCAACCACTTGTGCCTTTATTTCCTCCTTAGAGGTCTTATCATTTTTCATCTGGTGCACAATTGTGGTGACAGATCCTTGGAGATGGTCAACTTTCTACTCTCGTGTGGTTGTTACAAGATCTAGAGTGGAGATATTATAACTCACCCCTTCTTGTCCTATAACGGGAGTGGCTATTTGCACGGTTTTGGACCCAAAGGCATCCATTTTCAGATGAGATCTGATCTTAGGCTTCTTCTCTTTCTTTGTGTTGACCTGGGCTTGGGCCAAGATGGCCTCCAGCCTTGCCTTTGGATCCCTTGGGGTTGAAGTTTTCTTTTCAACCTGTTTCTCAAGCCACTCAGGCATATGAGATTCTCCCCTTGGAGATTCATGACCATCCCCTTCTTTGTGGGTGTGCTCAACCTCCATCACCTTACTACCTAGAATCTCATACTTGGTCCTTTCTCCCTCTTCCTCATCTAAATCATGAATGAATATAGTTTCCTTCTATAGAGACTTGGTAGCAGCATGCTCCTTGGAGTTGTCCTCCCCTTCATTAGTTTTCTTTTCTTCTTCTTTATCATGTCCATGCTCCTCAGGTTGTTCTATTTCTAGAATTTTGAGGGCTTCAGTATCTTCTCCAGGTGTATCTTCTTCTTTCTTCTCCTCTTCCTCACGTTGGGGTGGCACATGTTTCCATTCTTTCTTTTCTCTCTCTTCTTGCTCTTCTGAGAGAGGCATTTCTTCATCATGTTTGGGGCTTTCATCATGCTCCCCAGTTGGAGGTTTAGTATCATCCTCCATTTCCTCTTTTCATTCCCTTTCTTCATCTGAGGGTTACCTTTCTACTTCTTCTCTAACATCTTTGAGTTGTGCCAACTCCTCCTCGAGGCCAAGATAAAAAGTCTCCACAATATACTTAGTGCCAATGTCTTCTCCATCACTCTCAAAGGATTTTGTTTCTTTACCTTCGTGCACCACTTCATCAATTGGTAGATGTTGTAACTCGAGGTGCTCATGGTAATCGTATGCTTCCTCTTCTAATTCCTTCATTTCTTCCTTCTCTTTTCTTACTAACTCCTCGGATATTTCCATAGTAGCCTTCATTTCTAGTGGGTTAGTTGGAGGAATGGAGGCGGGAATATTAGCAAGAATCTAAACCAAGGCAACCTAAATAGCTAGGTTTGTCAGCACTCCTAATAGCTCTGTGGGAATGTTCGGCATATGTTGGGAGAAGGCCTCTGGAAATGAGAGTGTGGGCATTGGCATTGTTTTTGTTGCTAATGGTAGAGATGTTTTTGGAGACATGGAGGTGGAGGAGAACGGAGAGGTGGTGGAGGAGGAAGATTCTATTATCATCACCTATGTCACAGGCAGAGTGGAAGCAAGGTGGCAACCATTTCCTGGGAGATAGGCAGAGGGGCAGCAAGAGGAGTAGTTGCAAGAGTAGAGACAACAGGTGGAGACTTTGGTTGCTCAGCCTCTAATTCTTCTCCCTCATGGCCCTGGGGTCCTCCTAGATGGTATCAAGGCCTCCCGATGTCTTTTCTCTTTTGGAGGATTCACCCTCCAAAGCTTTTCTTGAGTAGACTCGAGGTTTGGAATACTTTTCAGCCACCTCTTTTCTCTTTCTTGATCTAGTGAATGGAGGAGATTGGGAAGCTTCTTTCATTGGGGCAGCAGTCGTTCCACTATGAGTTTCACTCGTAGGCTCTTCCTCAAGTTCTCCATAGGTCAAGGAAATCCCTTGTTGCTTCAATCGGGCAACTTGCTTGTCAATCCATTCCTTCGTTTGAGCTTCAATGGGCTTTGATAGAATATCGAGGTCATCAACCTCTCACTCATCCCAATCAATTAGATTCAATTGTAGATTAGCAATTGCATCATATTGACGATCAATTACTATATCCTCATCCTCCGCTACCTCGTATGGAATGGGGAACAACTTGACCCTCTTCGCAAAGTATGCAGTCATCCACATATAGTGCCTCATCCGCACTTCTTTGTCATCCTTGCAATTTTCCCAAAAGTCTTCAATGTGATGCACATAGGCATGTTCAGGTCCGAACCACCTTCCTTAGTTTTCCATATGGGTCCATCCATTGTTAGGCAATGTTGAATTGCAAATGGTATACCACCAGCTCTTTGTCTGAATTGTTGGCACACTGGGATGTGTGGAGTTCATATAGCCCTTGGTCGAAAGAGAATGGATAAGGGATCCCTACCTTATGTTTGGTGCTCAAAATATTGTTTGCATGTTGTAGCTACCGGAGAGTTCTAACAGTATTATCCGATCATTGGGGTATCAGGGCAGCTTGTATGGTTTCTCCGCAAACCCTTCTGCTCGGATGTAGGTAAACTTAGGAAATTGAATGATAACAAAGGAAAATTATTGAAGGAAGGCATTAGCATTGTGGGAGACTCTTCTTTTGAAGTCATCCCTGAGCAATCTGATAATATGACCTATGAAAACGTCATTGACTCTGCAATATTCACTCTTGAAGTTCCTAAACTATAGTTGAGGGTACCTATCATAAACCCTTAACTCTCTACCTCGTTCTATATTTGGAGCCCTAAACAAGCCCCTGTATTGTGTCTTGTCAACTAGCAAATAGACAAGGTTGGAGGTCATGTAAAACCTTCAAGTCTTCTTAACAGCCACAAATTGTTCTTGTAGGCAATTGCTTATTATTCCTACCCAATAAAACTTGGTCTTGCCTCTAAGAATCTCCTTCACAAATTAAAACATCCAATCTTTGAAATAGACTATAGTTGGGAGGCCCATGACTCTACTTAATAAGGTTACCACATCGTGGAAATCCTCATAGAAGTCATTGCGGTAGAGTTCCTAGGGAACCTTAGCAGCACTACCCCTCTTTTCTTTCAACCAGTATTGATTGATAATCCATTTACATCTGAGGGGATCTGTATCCCACATTTCCTTGGCATCTTTTATGGTAGCTTCTTCCATTTCTCTAAAGGTAGGGATGTGAAAAGCTTTCCCTATTGACTTAGTTGATAGATCAGCTAGTATGTTCCCGTCTCTATCCACAATCGTTTTGGTCTCTAGCTAATATTCCTCTCTACAGGCCATCACTAGTTCAGGGGTAACAAGAACAGGAGGGAAGCCTACAGCTTTGGCTAACCCACTACTTATGATCTTTCTAGAATTATCTATGGTGGGGCTGATCTGAACTCTTTGTTTGAATTCATCGATGTCTACTTGCCTAATGTTTGTGTCAAAGATCTCCTTCCAAGCTATGGTGACTTTGGATTTAAGAGGTTGCCCTTGGAACTTTTACTTCATCTGGTGCTTGTCCTCTTTTCCACGGGGTGATTTTCTATTTTCTTTCCCTTATCCTTCTCCACAGCCGCCTCTGAGGGTCCTGCACTCGATTTCGTAAATCCTGCGGGTGAGAGAGAGGTAGGCACATTCAAGTATCAAAACATGGGAGAGTTAGCCAAAACCCTACAAAAGGATGTTAGATTGGATAAAACATCATTTAATAATCCTAACATCTCTTCCATATTTTCATTAACCTTTTGCAAGAGGGAGTTTGATCAATTCGCGTCCTGGAGACCCGATTTCCCTAGGTTGATGGTTGTTTTGGAGCAATTGCAGGAAGGATGGAAATCAAGGCATGGCAACCTGCTTGTCACGACCTACCTTTAGATTTGAACAATGTGTAGGGTCCACCACGGAGGTTTCCCTATTTTGGCACAATAGTCAAAGTCATCTTATTGATTAGAGGGCATCAAGATTATCGTTTGAGCAATCAAAATCAGAAGGAGGCTTGGCTATTTGAGGTTTTCCGTTGAAAAATGGCTCTAGAAAGATGGCATCTCGAGGGTGGAGTTCCACTGAGTGGGACCCATGGCTTCACAAGGTGATCGACATAACTCACTTGTTGCTTAGGATTTTCAGGTTGAAAGGAGCGGAAGGATGTTGGGCTACAGCCATTTGAAACGGCGGAAGTTGCATGGCGGCCCAACGAGAGCAACCCGACACATCTAGTCCGACAAGCGGAGGAGCCTTCGTGTTTTCTTTGTTAATCACTTAGAGAATCCATAGGCAATGTGGATGTCAGGTTCTAGGAAGCGAGCGAATGGTAGCCATTTTCCGTTTGAGCATGGAAAAATAAGGAAGAAGTCTTGGTGACGGTGACCTGATAATAGGGACCCGCTTAATCTTCATTACTTGATCATTTCCATTTTGCATTTTGGCAGCAGCGGCAACGTCAGAACCCAGAGGGTGGAAAGACGGAACTCAGAAGCCGTTTGAGGTGGCGGGTTCAACACGACATTCCGACGGAAGTCTGCTAGGCAGGACCCAAAAAGAGCTTGGCACTTGGTCGTTCAGTGTTCAAATGAAGGTGGTTGGTGAGGAAAGGTTCGGGATCCAGAAGTCGAGAGGATGGGTGGTGAAAGTCATCTAGGATGATGAAGTACTGATGGACTTCCCTCGACGGCAATCCACGAGGTGGTACCTGATATGAATCAACACTTAAGGTTCAAAATTTTGCAAATTTTAAACTTTATGAGTGATTAGTAGGGCGAGACCCGGGTGCTGGAAAGCTAGGGTCAAAAATATGTTTCGAACAACAGATCATGAGTGGCACCCCAAGGACATAATCCCGTGGGGTCAGACTCGAGCGGTTCATTGGACCTCATTTCAGTTTATGAAATTTTGCTAAGCTTGAGCGATGAAGGGATGGGGTCCCCTCATGAGGGCCCACCCGGCGGAGGAGTTTGCCGCTGCAGAGTTTAATTTATTTTCAAAGGTTGGTGGCGGCAATGGGAGTTCACGGGCCTTCGTTAATTTTAGTTGCTTATCAAGTTTTCTTCCCTTAAAATTCATCAATCTTTTAGAAATCAAAGAAAACATGAAGTAGGGTGTGGCCTCAAGAATCCAATGAATGAGGCGAGAAATCAGCAAGAAAAGGCTTTGAATCATTTTTGAGACTTGTTGGGTTTGAAGGAGGTGCTAGAAGTGGCTCTTTGACTTCTCTCTGATCGACTGATAGATGAAAATGACAAGTGAAAGTTTCCCATTTATAGAAAATGATGCATTAAATGTGAGCAATTAATGACTGTATGACAAGGTTGAAGTTGGTGAGCCATCATTTGAAAATGGCAGTGGGATCATCAGGACCCAACAGTCAGGAGGCAGTCAGATGATAGTTGTTGCTCATTCGGTGATGAAGAGATGGTGGTCAGGGAGGCATATCCCGACAATCAGAAAGCTTCCAGGCGATAGTTGTTTGGACGATCATCAATAAGTACAACAGCGAACAGGCACATAGGTTTCGATGGGCAGAAATCCATTGGAGAAAGGTCATTAGGAATGGTGAAGAGGTGACGGAAACCTAATAGGGGTGGCCCAACAGGGCATACCCGATGGGCTCCAGGAACGCTAGCTTTAAAAGCTAAGGCAAATAGCCAATGGGATCTTGCAAAGGCCCAAAGCCTTGAAAATTTGAGGGGGGAAAACATGGTCGACTCAAGATGAACTCTTTGGGACTCATAGACCACTTGGAACACCAAAAAAAGGGGCATGCAAAATGAGGCGACAACAAAAGTGACCCGGTGAGGTGAAGGAAAGAGAGGTTCCCCATTACGAATGGGGTGTGTATGCTAGGGGCACAACAGTATAATACAATATTTTAATTTTTCAAACTTAAACATCACAATAACACCAATTGCACAATATCAATAAAAAGAACACAAGAAGAACACTTGATTTACATAGAAACCCTTACGAGAGAAAACCATAGAAAAATATTGCTAAATTATATAAATCTCTTTTACAATTTTTGTAGGCACCAACCTACAAGAGACACTAATCCCCTCTTATACAATTTATGAGCGCCAACCCATTGGAGATACCAATACCCACAATTGAGCACCAACTCAACAAGAGACACCAATATCTTTGATATGAAGCACCAACCTCTCCAATATGGTATCACCTTTATAATGTCACTTCACTAGATTATGGAATTAATTTTTTTACAAATCAATTATATTTCCATATAATTCAACCTCCTCTAATTTCGTTGTGATATATGTGTAAATTCTCCATACTCTTCTTATTTATTCTTCACATACCTTACACTTCACTCTCTAGTTTTCTTCACTAGATCTAGTATAATCACCTTAAAATATCTTCTCTAAATTTTCTATAATCTCCTTCAAAATATACAATAGTCCCCTTCTATATTCTCTTCTTAGGGTAGGTGTAAAAACATGGGTGGCCAATTTGTGGCCAAATTTTAAAAAACATTTTGAAAGCTCATAACGCGAGCATGTTATAATGTGATCGCATTATGGCTTAGTGTGTCGAGCCTAAGGCTTGGCCACAATGAGCCCATAACATGAGCACGTTATAATGTGCTCACGTTATGAGGTATTAAAAGCAAAAAAAAGAAATTTGAAATCATTTTCATTTTGACTATGTTTCTTTTCTGCCCCTGGCCAAAACCCTTCATTTCCACGATCGTGTTCTAGGAGGAGCTATTTTGCAATATTTTTCATCAAATTGTTGTTGTTTCATCACCAGGATGTCATTGTTGGATGTTATGGTTGTGTTGCTGATATGTGGTTGGCATTGATGTCAACCCTATTAGCATTAATGCATTTGAAGCTATATATGTCAAAGATATCGAGAAAATTGTAAAGAAATGAGTTGCAGGTTGTCAATGGTGAAGTGATGTTCAGTATGGTGGTATGTTTTGTAAGTTGGTGATCAAAGGTTGTGGATTGAAGGGTTTGTTGCTGAGTGTATCTAGTTTATCCATGTCAAGTTTCAGAGATCCACATGAAGATTTGATCGAGTTATGAAGATTTTCATTTTGATAGTTTTTTTCTTTTTTCAGTTTGTTCAATTGTTGCGGATGCTTCTCTATTGGTTCTTAATGTTTTTGGATGCTTCTAGATCATTCTCTATCTTTTTTTTATTTCGGCATAAATCGTTGTGCTCGTGGTTGGCGATTTTCTCTTACATGTTCATATTTTTCATGTTCCTGGCCGACATGGTGTTGAAGTGTGTTGTGGATCTTCAAAATGTAATTAATTGAAGTGTTTTCATCTTGACGATGTTGATTTAGGTCCTCACTAAGTTGTGGTTGACTTTGGTTGATGCACATTGATTATTATGAATGATTTGGGCCAACAGTTATATTCATTTTATAATTTCTTTGTAGTTGACTTGTAGCGCTAAAATTTCCTATTACGAATATATGAGTGATTTTTTGTTTGAATTCAATTATGCTAGTGGATGCCGAGAGAGTGTGTGTGTGCGAATAATGTCCTAATAATTTGAAGGCAGAGTAGAGTGTGAAGAAAAGTGAAGAAGAGTGAAGATTTGTTCATGCACTTAACTAGAACTATGATTAGGCATTAGCAGATGTTATTTTATCAGTTCAAATCCTTACGGATGGCTATAATCCAAATCTCTTTGTAAGACAGTGTGTCTTCCTTTGTAATTGAGCAGTGAGCTCTAGGGAGTGTGTCTAAATGCAAGTGCATTCCCCATATTTATTTTTCATTATACTTTTAACAAGGTATAATCTTGTGGACTGACCTCCACCGTGTTTTTTCCCCTAACAAGGTTCCCACATAAAAAATCTTGGTGTTATGTGTGTTTCTGATGTGTTGATGATCTTTGTTTTCATGCTTAATAATCAAATCTGAGAATAAAGTTGATAAGTTAAACAAGTATTTAATTTTTGGGACAACTGATTCACCCCCCCTCTCAGTTGTCTACCCTTGTATTTCCAACAATTGGTATCAGAGCTAAGTTCCTTGGAAGAAGTTTAACAACTTAAGGTGATCTGGGATGGCAAGTTACAAGAAGGATAGTATGAGATTTGATGGAACAAATTACTTTTTGTGGAAGGCTCGAATGGAGTGCCATCTAAGATGCATTGGTGAACCCTACTGGAGAATTACAAGTAATATGTATGTTATTCCAAAAAATGGTCCTACTACTTCTATTGAGATCAAAGATGCTGAGTATAATATCTGGGCTAAGGAAGCTTTATTGAGTGCTTTGATTGATTCTGAGATGAAAAATGTTATGGATCTAAAGACTACTCATGAGATCTGGAAAAATTTGGAAACCTTGTATGAAGGTGATGCTAATGTGAAGATTGTTAAGTTGCAGAGTTTGAAAGGGAAATATGAAAGGCTGAGAATGGGTGATGATGAGAATATTAATACTTTCATGCAAAGAGTGAATGAACTTGTCTGTGGTATTAGATGTGTTGGTGGAAAGATAGATGAATCTGATATTGTTGTTAAAGTGCTTAGATCCTTGTGTGATTCTTATAAAGTAAAAGCTAGTGCTATTGAAGAGCTTTGGACCATAACAAACATAACCAGAGATACATTGGTTGGTAAGTTGACTTATTTTGAGTTGAGAAAATTTGGTGATGCCCTTCCTAAGGTCAAATCTGCATTTAAGGCTACTACTTTAGGAAGAGATAGACAGAGATATGATCAAGGTGAGAGTACATCTAGAAAGACATTCAAGTAAGAGGATGAAATCAGACAGATTGAAGAAGAAGAAAGAGAGATGGAAGAGCTAGAAGCACTTATTGTCAAAAGAATACTAAGAGGAAAAGGTAAGTATGAAGGAAAGTTTCCTCTTAAATGTTTTTCTTGCAATAAGATAGGTCATTTTGCATCAAGGTGTCTGGAAAGAGCCCCTAAACCAAGACATAACCAGCCTAGATTTCAGAAGAAATGTTACTATGTTGTTGATGAATGTGCAACAAATGATGAATCTAATAAAGGTGATGATGAATGGGTATTTATTGTTGTTAGAGAAAATAGTCCTGTATCTATTGAATCTACTAGTTGTACAAGTGTGGAGAAATCCCTAGTTGCTCGAGTTCAAGAAAAAGATGAATGGGTAATTGACAATGGATGTTCACATCATATGATATGAGACAAAATTAAGTTTGTAAGCTTGGAAAAATATGATGGTGGTGTTGTGAGATTTGGTGATAACACAGTCGGTGTGATCCGTGGAAGAGGATGCATTTCTCTTGATGGTGAGCATAATGTTGATGATATTTTGTATGTGGAAGGCTTGAAGCATAATCTTTTGAGTGTTGGTGAAATGGTTGATAAGGGATACAATCTTCAGTTCAAGGATGGCAAGTGCAAAATATTGAGTTCGGGAAATGAAATTGCCTCAGGTACAAAAACAAAAGGTAATATATTTCACTTGAGTGTTGCTAGTAAAATTTGTTTGATTGCTCAAGTTGATGAAAGTTGGTTATGGCATAGGAGATTGTGTCATGTTAACTTTGATAATATTGTCAAGATAAGTTCTACAAAGGTTGTGAGAGATCTACCTATGTTGGTGAAACCTACTAATGCAATATGCAAGGAATGTCAGTTGGGAAAGCAAACCAAGATTTCATTTCAGAGTAAAAAGCATTGTTCAAATGAATTGTTAGAGTTGGTGCATACTGATCTATGTGGTCCCTCTAAGGTCAGAAGCCTACAACGTTACAGGTATTTCATGTTACTCATTCATGATTATTCTAGAATGGTATGGGTTACTTTCTTAAGAGAGAAATTTGAAGCATTGGAAAAGTTCAAGATCTTTAAAGCTATGGTTGAGAATGAGACAGGTTTAAATATTAAGTGTCTGAGATCAAATAGAGGTGGTGAATTCACTTCCGGTGAATTTAATTCTTTTTGTGACGAACATGGAATAAAGAGACAATTATCTACACTGCAGACCCCTCAACAAAATGGAGTTGTGGAAAAAAAGAATAGAACAATTGAAGATGCTACTAGAACAATGATGTTGGAAGGAAATGTCCATCATATCTATTGGAGAGAAGCTATGAGTACTACTATGTACACACTCAACCGAGTACAAATCAAAGGTGATACTGGTAAGAACCCTTTTGAGCTATGGACTAGTCAAAATCCTACTGTTAAATACTTCAAGATATTTGGAAGCAAATGTTACATTAAGAGAGAT
Source organism: Sequoia sempervirens (assembly GCA_007258455.2). Taxonomy (NCBI): domain Eukaryota; kingdom Viridiplantae; phylum Streptophyta; class Pinopsida; order Cupressales; family Cupressaceae; genus Sequoia; species Sequoia sempervirens. The sequence continues at coordinate 474,041 of VDFB02000020.1, forward strand.
GAAAATGTAGGGAATTTTGATGCTAGGAGCGATGAAGGTATCTTTCTGGGTTATTCTACTAAGAGCAAGGCCTACTGGTGTTACAATAAAATATTGAATAAAATGGTTGAAAGTGAAAATGTCAAAGTTGATGAAGACTTAGGTACACCATCCAGAACCTGTGGATATGACTCTGATGATCAAGATGACAATACAAATCAAGGAAAGCAAGATCATACTACAAATCAAGTGCAAATCAATCTGATAAATCAGGAGAATGAAGAAGAAGGAGAAACTAGTGGAAACACAAAAGAGAGATCAGAGGAACCTGAAGTTGAAGAAAATAATAATAAGATTATGAGGTATGTAAGATTGAATCATTCAGAAGATCGAATTATAGGTGATAAGAACAAAGGTGTCCAGACTAGGAGAAAGATTACAAAAGCATGTTGTTTGATTTCAAAAACTAAGCCTACTAGTGTGAATGAAGCATGTAAAGATGAGCATTGGGTTGAAGCAATGAAAGAATATTTGAAATAGATTGAAAAGAATGATACATGGATTCTTGTTCCCATACCTAAGGATAAGAATGTTATTGGAACTAAATGGGTTTTCAGAAACAAACTAAATAAGCAAGGTGAAGTGATTAGAAACAAAGAAAGAATGGTATGTAAAGGATATTCACAAATGGAAGGAATTGATTTTGAAGAGACATTTTCCCCTATTGCTAGAATTGAAGTTGTAAGATTATTTCTTGCTTATGCTACTCACAAGGACTACAAAGTTTATTAGATGGATTTCAAATCATCTTTTTTAAATGGTGAATTGGAAGAGGAAGCGTATGTTGAGCAACTTGATGGATTACAGCTGACTGATAAGGAAGATATGGTGTGTCAATTGAAGAAAGCATTGTATGGACTCAAACAAGCCCCCAGAGCATGGTGTGCAAGATTGGACAAGTATTTTTTGAAGCTTGGATTTAACAAAGGTACTGCTGACAGTAATTTGTATTTCAAGAATGATGATAAAGATCTGATTGTTGAAGTCTTTGTTGATGATATTTTTGGAGGAGATGATGCTTTGTGCATGAATTTTTCTAGTGAAATACAGAATGAATTTGAGATGTCTATGATTGGTAAGATGAAATTATTTTTGGGATTGCAAATCACTTAGTTAGATAAAGGGATTTTCATATCTCAATCCAAGTATGTGAAGGAATTGCTGAAGAAGTTTTGTATGGAAGATTCAAAGCCAGTCGATACACCCATGGTGACCAGATGTAAGTTGACAATAGAAGATGATACTCTGAAAGAAAATTAGACAAGATGCAGATCAATGATTGGTGAATTGTTGTATTTAACTCAAACTAGGCCTGATATTATGAATGTTATATGTATTGTTGCAAGATTTCAAGCTAATCCGAAGGAATCTCATGTGACTGTTGCGATGAGATTTTTAGATACTTGAAGGGAACTGTTGATCTTGGCCTATGGTATCCTAAAGATGATGATCTTACTTTGAGTGCCTTTACTAATGCTGAGTCAGCCAGAGATGTGAATGATAGGAAAAGTACTAGTGGTGGAGAATTTTTCTTAGGTAAAAAGCTAATTTCATGGTTAAGAAAGAAGCAAAATGCCATTTGCTTGTCCACTACTGAGGCCGAATACATTGTTACTGCTAACAATTGTACTCAAGTCCTATGGATGAAGTAGATGTTGAAGGATATTAGAGTTGTATATGATGAGCTTATTTCTATATACTGTGATAATTTAAGTGCTATTAACATTTCCAAGAATCTGGTGTTGCATTCAAAGATAAAGCATATATCTATCAAGTTTCACTTTCTAAGGGAGAAGGTGAGTGAAAAAGAAGTAAGATTGGAATATGTGCCTACTAAGGAGTAGATTGTAGATATCTTTACAAATCCATTTCCTAAGGATACTTTTGAGTATCTCAAAGAGAAGTTAGGGGTGATTACCCCTACTAATCAGAACTAAGAGGCAAAGTATTGCATTGCATCAGTCTGTGTATTTCATAGTCATATCTTGTTTTAGATTGATGTTGTGGTGACTGCTACTCAGGCGGAGTAGTCAGATGGTTCAGAAATTCAGATATGTGGTTCAAATCTTAGAGATTCTTTGTCATTGATGTCAAAGGGGAGAAGAGTTATGTGAAAAACTAGTGTCTGTTTGGGGAGAAGAGTCGTATGGGAGAAGAGTCATGTGGAAGAGTTGAGGAGAAAATGAGTCATAATCTAAGGGGGAGTAAGTGTCAAGAGTTAGTTGTGTCGATGGTGTTTTTCACATCATGTGTTGCCATCAATGCCAAAAGGAGAGATTGTTGGATGTTATGGTTGTGTTTCTAATATGTGGTTGTCATTGATGTCAACACTATTAGCATTAATTCATTTGAAGTTGTATATGTTGAGGATATTGAGAAAATTCTAAAGAAATGAGTTGCAGGTTGTCAGTGGTGAAGTGATGTTTAGTATGGTGGTATGTTGTGTACATTGGTGATTAGAGGTTGTGGACTAAAGGGTTTTTTGCTGAGTGTATCTAGTTTATCCACGTCAAGTTTTAGAGATCTACATGAAGATTTGATCAAGTTATGAAGATTTTCATTTTGACAATTTTTTTTGTTTCTTCAATTAGTGTTCCTGATTGAAGATGAGGCTATTTTAGTTAGTTCAGTTGTTGCGGATGCTTCTTTGTTGGTTCTTAATGTTTTTGGATGCTTCTAGATTGTTCTCTATCTTTGTTGTACATCCGCATAAATCATTGTGCTCGTGGTTGGTGATTTTCTCTTGCGTGTTCATCTTTTTAATGTTCTTGGCCGACATGGTGTTGAAGCGTGTTGTGGATCTTCGAGGTGTAATTAATTCAAGTTTTTCATGTTGATGATGTTGATTTAGTTCCTCACTAAGTTGTTGCCAGCTTTGGTTGATGAGCATTGATTATTATGAATGATTTGGGCTGACAGTTATATTCATTTTATTATTTCTTTGTGTCTGACTTGTAGTGGTGAAATTTCTTGTTGCGGATATATAAGATTGATTGTTTGTTCAAATTGATTTATTCCAGTGGATGCCAAGTGTGTGTGTGTGTGTGTGAATAATGTCCTAATCATTTGAAGGAAAAGCAGAGTGTGAAGAAAAGTGAAGAAGAGTGAAGAAGATTGAAGAGTTGTTTATGCGCTTAACTGGAACAGTGATCAGGCATTAGCAAATGCTATTTTATTAGTTCAAATCCCTGCAGATGGCTATAATTTGAATGTCTTTGTAAGATAGTGTGTCTTCCTTTGTAATTGAGCAATGAGCTCTAGGCAATGCGCCTGAATGCAAGTGCATTCCCCATATTTCTTTTTCATTATACTTTTAACAGGGTATAATCTTGTGGACTGACCTCCACCATGGTTTTTCGCCTAAAAGGGTTTCCACGTAAAAAATCTTGGTGTTACATGTGTGTTTTTGATGTGTTGATTATCTTTGTTTTCATGCTTAATAATCAAATATGAGAATAAAGTTGATAAGTTAAACAAGTATTGAATTTTTGGGACAACTGATTCACCCCCCTCTCAGTTGTCTACCTTTGTATTTCCAACAGCCACCACATTGACGAGGAGGTCTGAGAGGTAAGGATTGCTTGTTTTTTGTTGTAAATTTGTTAGTTTAAGGTTGTTTTTGATATTTACTTTTTCAATTTGTAGGAGATGTTAATAAACCTACAAACCCTCCTCAAAATCCTCAACATGCACAACAACAAGAGGAACAAAACCTCACAAACCACAGCAAGAACAACAACAACAAAATCCTCAAGTTGAACAACCACAACAACAATCTCCTCCACCAATCCCTCAACATCCTTCTAGCACTCAACAAAACTTAATGAGTGAAATTGAAAACAATAAAAAAAAAATTGAGGATTTAATCAGGAGATTGAACGATCCAAACGGTTTAACCATGGAAAGAATGACCCTAGCAACTTCACTCAAAAAAATGTTAAAACATGTAGATTCAATCAGCAAATAATTAACTAGTTGGCAAGATAGGAGGCAAGCAACTAGGGCTTATTATTGGGATATATTATCATATAAAGATCTAAAAGATCTAAAAAATACAAAATTTGATTTGTGCTCATTATTCACTGACCCACGCACAAATGAAAATCTTACCATCAATGCAAAGAGGTTTCCTATCCATTGGTGCCACCACCAATAGATTAGGACCTTTTTGGGGGATAGGTGGTACATGGTTTTTTATTACCCACCATGCAAAAATTGTGAAGTCCCACAATATTTCCTTAGGAAACTATACTGTGAGTTCATCTTGAACAAAATCCCAAATTATTTTGATATAAGAGACTTCCATGGGAGAGGTGGGGGGTCGGCTCAAGATAGACGCAGTGCATAGTAGGATCCTACACGGAAAGCAAGATGACCTCTCACTAGGCCACCTCATGAGCACATCTTTATCCCTTCCATTGTGAAGGAGAGTGTTGAGGTAGAGACTTTGCAGGTCATCAGCTCTTTGACCCAGAGTGTCATCCAGCATGCCATCCCTATACTACAACACCATCCAAGGGAGTCTTCGAGTGGTGGGCTTCGATCCCATTTTTGTCAGACTTGTAGGGTGAATTGTTCATATGACCCCACCGACACTCAGGAGGTTGCTATGTAGGATACGTCTACAGCTATGGAGATGGCAAGGGCAGCTGACATTTTGAATGAGGCCGATGGCATTGATACTCAAGTAAATGTTAGCATGTTCATTGAATTTAATTTATTAAATTTCAATTTTTAAATGCAAGATTAACTAATTTAGTTTTATTATTTTAATAAAATTTCAGGGTCACAGTATTGATACTGGATACACTGGTCCTACACCCGCTTATTTCTCCACTATATCTACCGTTGAGGTATGTAACTAGTAAACAATTATAAATTTATTACATGTTAATAGCATTATTTTATGAATGGTATTTTAATATGTGATTTTGGATATTGAATAGGATAATATTGGAGGTTTCGAGGAGACACCTCCTAGTGCCAATGGATTTAGAAAAACCTACACGTAGGTAATAGAATAAAAAGTTTAACTAATGAATTGTACTTAATAGATTTGTGTAGTTTATATTCATATCATTGATTACGTTGCATTGTACATCTTTCAAACTCAAATCATTACTTCACATTCCATAACGAATAACTAGATGTTGATAGATGACAAAATTTCAACTACAATATAGTTGTTTAGAAAGTCAATATAAGCAGTGATACAATTACTTCACATAGCATAATTAATAAGTAGGAGCAGCTTCCATTTACATTTGTTTTTCATGGCATTCCATGAGACCACTTTTTACTGAGGCATATTTTCAAATAGTTCACTTCATTTTCTATGCTATGGATGCTTGGAAAAAATATATGAAAGAATAATAGTAAGCAATAGCATAGAAAAGGCAATGAGCTGTTTGAAAAAATGTCTCAAATAAATGTGGTCTCATGGTGATTTCCATCACCATGAGGCCCAATTTCTTTGAGGAACTATTTTGAACAGCTCACCACCTTTTCTATGCTACCACATTTTCCATACATGTCTACCAAAGAATTTATCAAACAATTCATTTCCTCGCTGCTATGGCTAAAAGCTTAAAAAAGGTGTTTTCCAACAAACTATGGATGCTTGGAAAAAATCTATCAAAGCATAATAGTAAGCAATATCATAGACAAGGCAGTGAGTAGTTTGAAAAAATGCTTTGAAGAAATGCAGTCTCATGGTGATGGAATGTCATTCCATCACCATGAGACCACATTTCTTTGAGGCATTTCTTCAAATAGCTCACCACCTTTTATATGCTACCACATTTTCCATACATGCATACCAAATAATTTTATCGAACTACTCACTTCTTTGCTGCTATGGCTAAAAGCCTAAAATAGGTGCTTTCCAACAAACTATGGATGCTTGGAAAAAATTTATCAAAGCATAATAGTAAGTAATATCATAGTTAAGAAAGTGAGTAGTATGAAAAAATTCATGAATAAATATGGTCTCATGGTGATGGAATGCCATTCCATCACCACGCGACCACATTTCTCTGAGGCATTTTTTCAAACTACTCACTGCTTGAAGAATAGAAACCAACCCATTAGCCAAAATTCCCCTCCAAATTCTTTTCAAGGTCCTCATCCTCAATTTACCAATCCATGGAACCTTCCACCTTTTATTCCACTTGTTCATGTCCCCATCCATCCCTCTTCATGTCATGATCGCCCTCCATCTCATAACCAAGGCCACACTATCCCATCCACCCCATCCTAGCATAATACCATAGAGAAGGCAATGAACTATTTGAAAAAATGCCTCAAAGAAATGTGGTCTTATGGTGATGGAATTTCATGACACATTTGTTTGTAAGGGAATTCCATCACCATGAGACCCCATTTCTTTGAGGCATTTTTTCAAACATTTCACTGCCTTCTCTATGCCACCATAGTTATCGTACATGTCTATGAAAGCATTTTATCAAACGGTTCACCGGCTTGCTGCTATGGGTAAAATCCTAAAAACACGTTATTTCAAACAAGATATGGATAGGGAAAATAGTAACCATGATAGTTAGAAATATATAGTTTAATAACTACTCAATTTTGTTCATTATCTCATACATTATAAGTCATGACATGGATCGCTATTTTAGTTTTTGTGATTGAATAATTTTTTGTTTTATTTTCAAATGTTGCAAGTGAATATGCCTCTAAATGTTTAGAGGGAAATGGAGATCGGTGTTTCATCTGCTATAGACTCCTCGATGGCTCTGATAGGGGAGGTATGAGGCAAATTACTAAACTTCAATTTACATTCATTGTTATAGATGTTAGTAAAAATTAAAACTATTATTGATTCATAGTTTAATTTCTATTTGGATGGTTTATACAAGGTTTCAGCACACCTCAGAATGGTAATTTGAATATTTCCCTCATGGAGAATGATCATCAGATGGCGGTAAGTGATTATTTTGTTAAATATATCATTTTTTCTAATGTAATTTCTATATATTAATGTCTTTACTTCTTATTGTAACATATAAGACTTGACTAAGAACTAAACCCTAGGAGGAGCACCAGGAGCACTCATCGACCATAGCATAAATGAGTGATAGACGTATTGCCATCCGATTGAAAAGAAAAGGGCAAGAGTTTATTTCGAAAGCATGGAGAGAAATGACTTTTGATTCCAAAGCCCTTTCTTGTATGCCTATATGGCATTTTTACACATATTTTATATTGGATATATTTGACATTGTATGCCTATATGGCATTCTCATAAGCCTATATGGCCATTTTGTACCTATATTTTATACTTATAACGACATATATTGATGTATGCCTACATGGCTATTTGGTTAATACAAATCTTTTTTATCAATAGTTTTCATATTTGCATTATAAATTCATGGTTCAATAGAAATGAATTACGTGTTTTCAAGTGTATACTTTACAACTTATGTGCATACTTTGTGACTTACATATATTGCAATGTATACTTTGCGACTTACGTGTTTTCATGTATTTACCTTATATTCATGCATATACTTTGTATTCATTTGTGTATACTATGTATTCGTGCGTATATTTCAAGGCTTACGTGTTTTTGAGTACTTGTGTTTCCCTTATTCACATGTACATGCTTGACTTATTCACGTGTATACTTATTAATTGGTTAGCCCTAACATTGATCATTGTTGTCCTTCATGGTTTGTCTTGAATATTAATTGATTGATGCTAAACAACTCTATTAGTCGATGCTAAACAACTTCAATATTTTTAGGAATAGTAGTAGAGTTACAAATTCCAAAATTGCACAAATTGAAAAGAAAATATTAACTGTAATTAAATGCACTGATTATTAACTTGATAATTGATTAAGAATGAGTATTAAATATATCAAGAGATGATCCCTCTAGAATGGCAACTACCAACTAGAAAATAGACAAAGCATTCCCAATACTTTGAAAGTAATAATCCACCCAAAATTGCAACGGGAGAGAAGGCTTGTTTAAGATCCTTGAGCAATGTATTTCTTAATGCTCTCTTGTTCTTACATGTCTCAATTCAGTTTAATCCAAAGAGTTTCATGAAATGCTTTATCTAAAAGTAAAAAACATGTTTTCAATTGGTATTCCATGAAATGTTTCATAAAAATATTCCAATATATTTAATCTTTTAATTGGAACAACTCAATTAAGCAAAGGATACATAATATTCACAACACTTGCAAAACATAATATTCATAGTAGATGATGAGTAGTTAACTTCTTGACACATTATCATACAAACATTTATCTTGCATAGTCTTTAAATATTTTCACAACATAATCCTCATAGTGTAGAATGAATTGTTATGTTCTTGATCCATCACCATATAAACACATCGAAAGATGTATATGTCAACTTTTTGCAATATTATTTATTGTATAGGAAATGGAATTGGGAGAAAGCAAGTTATAATTTATAATAAAAATAAGAAATACACTCAACGGTGGAAACTTTATTTATCACACCAAAAAATAAATGTACGTGAGAGCATCACTTATTTCTCTTAGACTCCAATTTTCAAGTATAGCAAATTATTTCAAATGAAAATGACAAAATGCTTCACAACCAAAGTTATTAATTGAGGAAAAATAAAATGTTTCCAAGTTCCACCATTGTACACATTTACAATTGGTTGTATATTGTTGTAAGGGCAAGGAGGATGATTAAAAAACATCTCGCATTTGCTAGACTTAAGGATGATCATATGTTTTTTGTGTGGAAAACTCAAAATTCTCAAATGTCGTGCGTATGTTTCTCTTTTTGATTGTTTTGCATGTCATTATAAGGGATCAAGTCGATTGAACATAGCTCAGAGCGATTCCGCATGTTTGAGTGTGAAAGAGCACCATGCCTAGTGTAAATGTACCTATTGAAATGTGTTGGAGCAGTTTGTTTGGTCACACAAGTTACAAAACGAAAGTTGCACCACTTTGCAACTTTACACTACTTACATTTGACACTTTTTCCATCAAGTAAAAATTCGACACCATGGGAAAATGACTCAGAGATAAAAAAAATTGAGAGAGGTTATTGTAGAGGGGCCCAATGTGATCTCTTAGGCTCAGACGAAGAGTTCATAAGCATCAGGGTTTCCGAGTAATAGCCCATCCAAGATTGTTGCCCTTTTGCACTTTGGACCCTTAAAGGACCGAGTCACTTGAATGTAGCTCAAAGCAATTTCCCATGTTTGGGTGTGAAAGAGGACCATTCCTAGCATAAAAGTACCCATCTAGATGTGTTGGAATATTTTTTTTGGTCACACAAGTTGTAGAACGAAAGTTGCACCACTTTGCAACTTTCAACTACTTGCATTTGATAACTTTTTTCCAAAGTGAAAATTCGCCACCATGGGAAAACGCCTCCGAAATAGTGAAAACTAAGAGAGGTTATTATAGAGGGGCCCAACATGATCCCATAGGCTTAGATAAAAATTTTCTAAGCGTCACGTTGTCCGAGTAACAACTCGTTGAATATTGCAACCATTTTGCACTTTCGACTCTTAAGGGATTCTACCGGTTGAATGCAACTTAGAGCGATTCAGCATGTTTGGGTGCAAAAGGGGACCATGTATAACATAAACGTACCCACTTAGATGCATTGGAACAGTTTTTTTGGTCACAAGAGTTGTAGAATGAAAGTTTCACCACTTTGCAACTTTCAACTACTTGCATTTGACAACTTTTTCACTAAATGAAAATTTGCCACAATTGATAAATGCCTCCGAGATAGCGAAAACCAAGAGAGGTTATTATAGAGGGGCCCAACACAATCCCATAAGCTTAGACAAGATTTTTTTAAGTTTCACTATATCCAAGTAACAACATGCTAAAGTTTGCAGCCATTTTGCACTTTAGACTCTTATGGAATCAATCCAGTTGAATGCAACTCAAAGCGATTCAACGTGTTTAGGTATGAAAGAGGACCATTCCTAGTGTAAAAATACCTATTTGGATGCATTAAAACAATTCGTTTGGTCACACGAATTGCAGAACGAAAGTTGCACCACTTTGCAACTTTCAACTACTTGCATTTGACAACTTTTTTCCCAAGTGAAAATTTGCCACCATGGGAAAATGCCTCCGAGATAGAGAAAACAGAGAGAGGTTATTTTAGAGGGGCCCAATATGATCTCATAGGCTCAAATGAGAAGTATCTAAGCATCATAGTATCTGAGTAACAACATGCTAAAGTTTGTAGCTATTTTTCACTTTGGACTTTTAAGGGATTCTACCGGTTGAATGTAGCTCAGAGTGATTTAGCATGTTTGGGTGTGAAAGAAGACCATTCCTAGTGTAAATGTACCCACCCGGATGCATTGGAATAGTTCATTTGGTCAAACGAGTTGCAGAATGAAAGTTGCACCACTTTCCAACTTTCAACTACTTATATTTGACAATTTTTTCCCCAAGTGAAAATTTGCCACCACGAGAAAACACTTCTGAGATAACAAAAACTGAGAGGTTATTGTAGAGGGGCCTAATGCAATCTCATAGGATCAAATGAAAAAAAATTAAGTGTCACGGTGTCTAATTAATAGCCCATCGAAGATTGCAGCCAGTTTGCACTTTGGACTCTTAAGAGATTTTGTCGATTGAATGTAACTCGGAGTGATTTTGTGTGTTTGGGTGAAAAAAAGGGTCATTCCTAGCATAAACCCACCCATCTGGATGCGTTGCAACAAATTTTTTGGTCACACGAGTTGCAGACGAAAGTTGCACCATTTTGCAACTTTGCACTGCCTACATTTGACACTTTTTCTATCAAATGAAAACTAGACACCACTGGAAAACCACTCCAAGATAGAAAAAACTGAGAGAGGTTATTGTAGAGGGGCGCAATGTGATCCTGTAGGATTAGACAAAGATTTCATAAGTACCATGATTTTCGAGTAATATTCCATCAAATATTGATTCGGAGGATCTTCGTCAAAAATTGAAGTTTCTCTTTTATCTTCAGGATCGGCATTATCAGAAAGAGGGAAAAATTATGACTCCAATGCAACTTGAATGGAGTCAAACGGAGCTACAGAGCCAAAGATACGTTCAGTCAAACCTTGGTCAACCTTGGAGCTAGGTCAGAGAAAAAAGGGCCAAAAATTGATGTCATCAAAAGTGGTCAAAATCAGTGTCAATGCAAAGATCTCGTCACAAGCTTTCCGACGACGTTTGTTTCACAGAAAACAGAGTCCATTTACACGAGATAGGAGCAGTCAAAGTTGGGTTGACTTTGTTAACATCAGCATGGTACAGTCAACATGGTACAGCGCACAATCAATAGTGTCCACGTCACCAAGAAATGCCACGTCATCAACAATTTCCACATCGCCGAGGAATGCCACGTCATCAACAGCCGAAGTCATTTGCATCAAAATAAGGTTTGGGGGGGTCGAACTATTAACCTCCCCCCAACGAACATACCACCCAGCCATTAGACCACTATACCGTCGACATTATAACAGGGGGTGCATTTTATTTTGATGAATAACAACTGCAATGGTTGTTATAAATGGCCGACAGGGGTAGAACCCGTGACCCCCGACCGGTTATAAAACCTTCTAACCGTTGCACCATCCAACAAACCCGACATAGTTAGGGAGTTTGTTTCATTTTGTTAAATTATTAAAACTGAATGCCCCTTAATTTAAATAATTCCTCCAAAAATAAAAACAATTGAACTTCCTAATCCTTTTAAGGATTAAAATGAAAAACCTCCTGTAACAAAATAGCCCGAGAATGAATAATTAAAAGGGCTTAGATTAATTATATGGGATTTAATATAGATTTTATGTGTATAAGGGGGTTATTTTAAAGATATTATATAAAAATGGAGAGATAAGGTTGATTTTGTAAATCAATTGGTTATCAGCCCAATTGAGTAATTTTTTTGTATAAAAAGGAGGATTTAGAGGTTTAGGGGGACATTCAGAATCCAGATTATACATGATTCAGGTGTTGAAGACTTGAGATTATTTCTGGAGAGACAAATTGTTGATCCTGTACGTCAGGAGAATGTTGGAATTTCGTCGTGCTTGAAGGGAAAAGTTTGTAAACAAATGTAATGCCGAATTTCTGAAGATTTCAATCGGATCGATCTAGTCTTTGGAGAGGGGCCCGGAGACGTAGTCGTTCTTACGATGAACTCTGTTATCAAGTTGTTTGCATTCTCTCTTTCTTGTCTCTCTTTCTGAATTTTGTCTTTTTGTCAATTCCATTAGTTTAATTATGGTGTGGTGTTGATTTCATTTTAATAATTTGGAGATTGGAATTGTAATCGTTGTGCATTCTTTAAGCAATCGTCTTAGATCCTAAATCGGATCAAATATTGCTTCCCTTTTTCACTTTCGACCCTTAAGGGATCAAGCCGGTTGAATGTAGCTTGGAGTGATTCCGCGTGTTTGGGTGCAAAAGAGGACCATTTCTAGCATAAATATACCCATCTAGATGTGTTGAGCATTTCATTTTGTTACACAAGTTGCAAAAAGAAAGTTACACCACTTTGCAACTTTACAGTACTTGCATTTGAGACTTTTTCCATCAAATGAAAATAGGACACCATGGGAAAATGACTCTGAGATAACAAAAACTGAGAGAGGTTATTACAGAGGGGCCCAACGTAATCCCATAGGCTCAGACGGGGAATTCTTACGCATTATGGTTTTTGAGTAATAGTTTGTCAAAGATTGTTGTCGTTTTGCACTTTGGACTCTTAAGGGATCGATCTGATTGAATGTAGCTCATAATGATTCCACATGTTTGGGTGTGAAAGAGGACCATGCCTAGTGTAAACATACCCATTCGAATGCATTGGAAAAGTTTGTTTGGTCACACAAGTTGCAGAATGAAAGTTGCACCACTTTGCAACTTTACATTGCTTGTAATTGACACTTTTTCCATCAAGTCAAAATTGGACACCATGGAAAAATGACTCTGAAATAACAAAAACTAAGAGAGGTTATTGTAGAAGTGCACTACATGATCTCGATGCCTCAAATAGAATGTCTGTAACTAACATGGTATCCAGGTAATAGGTCATCAAAGATTGTTTCCCTTTTGCAATTTGGATTGTCAAGGGATTATGTTGCTTGAATTACAAATGTTTGAGGGCAGCAATAAATTTCAATATTTGAGTAAATCTCATTACAAATGTTTATTTCAATAGACTGTATGGTATATTCATATTGATATATAATCATTAGGTTGATTTGTTTTAATAAATGAAGTTTTTATAATAAGTTAGTCAATTGGTACTAGTTATAATAGGGAGAAAATAAAAGAAGAAAAAGAATGATTAGTAGCCATCAAACATTATTACACTCACTATATTAATAATATGATGTTTACAATAAATTGAGATTTATTTGGTTTTCCTAATTCTTATGTTTGTGCTACAATTGTTTAATATGCTTCATACACCGTTCTAAAACCCAAGTGCTTGTACTTGTAGGCTGATGTAGAGTAGGGTATCAAAACACAAACTAACTCAACCAAACTCTTGACAAAGTCTTAACACTTCAAACTCAATGAATTTCTTCGCAAATTGACATTCTTCCTAGTAGCACAACAAACAAGGTTTTTCAAGCATAATTTCCAAACCCCATCTCATACCCAAAAAAAAATTATAGATTTGAGTACCCATTATCCTCTTTTGAAACATAATTCAATTGCAGGTGGGATTACTTTGGAAAACAAGGGCCAAAAAATTGTTGCTACACCTTGAAATAGGCCTAATTAGGCTCCCTCAACAAGGCACTTAATGGTTTTACACACTCCAAAACCTTGATTATCCATTTCAAAACCTTATACATGTAAAATTAGGTCTAAACATTCAATTCCCATCCCTTAGAATGGTTTCCAATCAACTTTTCTACAAAACCCTACTTCTATTCATCACTTTTGCTTAAAAACATGAAGTAAACCAACTAGAGCATCAACCAAATTTGCCCAAATCCTCATCCCTGCTCCCTCCAACTTCAAAAACATAAAATAAAACCTACCTACACCCATTCTAATAATTATTAAGCATTTTCATCAATGGTATGGGTCACAAATCATTATTTTTGCTCTCAAACCCTCAAAACTAGGGTTTCTAACCCGTTTTCAGAAAAAATACTATAACTTACTCAAATCTTGACGAAATAAAATGATACAAAATGAAAATGAAAGGTATTTCACTCCTCCATAAATTCTAATGCATAAATGAGCACTTCCAGACCATACCAAAACGTACAAGTTGTTGTAGCAGCAAAATTCAATGTAGGAAAATGCAAAAAATAGTGAATCTTTGTTATTCAATCCTTCAAATGTACATCCAGCCCCTATTTCGACCATTACAAAGCATATTTAATCTTTTCCAACCATATCCAACTGACTACAACTAACTTTTAACATCCTAACTATTCAACTTCCCTTTTACATCAAAAATGGAAAAGTTGCTATGCAACTTTTTTACAATTTTTGCTTTATCGAATTGACTCAAACTGAATCCTCCTAACCAAAACCGACCCAAAAAATTGCAACATGGTCTTAAAGACCTTATTTCAGAAACAAAAAAAAAAAACATGACCTTAAACATAAATACACTACATACTAAACCCCTTTTACAAAATGAAGGTCCAAGTGCCCTGCACCATAGGCACAATGTCTTAGGTACTCGATTCTCACAAATCTTTTACAATGTCACTCATACATTTGAGATTCTCTTATAATGTCTACATCATAGGTGTTCATAATAAGGTTAACTTCAAATGAATAACTTGATATTCATTCACTAAGCTTCACATGCTCTTTTATAGTGGCTTCAAATCAGAATTGAGATTTGTCAAGATCATCAAAATAAGGATGTTGCATTGTTTTTTTGGTTGAGATTCTCTTCGATGGCTCATAAATCAGCATTTTCTGCAAAGAGAGACCAATCAATTTTTAGTAGTTTACTTAAAAATAAACAAAATAAAAGAAGAAAAAGAAAGAGCATCCAAAATGGAAATAAAATGAAAATAGATGGAAGGCACTTACAAACAAAAAATCCACACCATTTGGTTCCAACTCAACAACAAGGCATAAATCTTGATGCTTCCATTAAGGATAGGCATGCTAGTCTCTCAACTTAGTCACTCCTAGTCATACATCTTCATTGGTAGTCCTAAGATACCTATTGCACACAACACCTCTCACGAATAGAATAACTTGAAACTTGAGATGCTCTTATAATGTCTACATCATAGGTGCTCATGATAAGGTTAACTTCAAAAGAATAATTTGAAATTCCCTCACCAAGCTTCACACGCACTTTTATAATGGCTTAAAATCATAATTGATATTTTTCAATATCATTAAAATAAGGATGTTGCATTTCTTTTTTGGTTGAGATTCTCTTGGATGGCTCATAAATCAGTATTTTCTGCAAGGGGACACCAATCAATTTTTAGTAGGTTACTTACAAACAATAAAAGTAAAAGAAGATGATAGCATTGGCATCAAACAAATTAATGTGCATATAAGTATAGATTAATAAGAACCAAGTGCATACTTACAAATTAATCCAACAAACCATCTGGATCTACTCTATTCTTTATTGTGTCAAGTATTGTCTCATGGTCAGACTCACATACCTTCCACAAGGTCTTGTTCAAAGGTCTACCCTCATATTTGGTCAAAAGAACATTGGATTCCATGACAAGGTTTGAGTAATTAATAATCTTATGATGCGTGTCAAAGTCCTAAAACAACCAATATTTCACTCTTATGTGGGTACCTTCTGAGCCACGTTCCAGTAACAACAACTGAGCCTGTAGGATATTCGATGTTTTCTCTATCTATAACTGGGGCCTCCAATTTCTTTTTGGCCTCAACACAACACAAGTAATAGTTTGTTCCCTCTCTATTTTCTTCATCTGCAATAACTCCATAAACATTCCCTACATTGATATGTGTAGCAAATCTCTTGAAATTAGTCAACATTACGAATACACTACAAAGTAAGATAACAATAGAAATTTCAAAAACTAAGTAGATACATTACCTAGTTGAACTAGATCTAATATGTGGTCAAAGTCGACCGATGATTCCATTTGTATTAGTTCCAATGTCTTTGAAAGGAAATACATGTGAAGTGGGTTAAGATAACTTGTCAACCATTTCTCAACCCACTCCTCTAACTCACAATCATTCCAGGCTTGCATTGTACATGAAGAACAAAAGCATGCCATCTTGCATGTATTGATACTCCATGAACTTGAATTTGAGCTAAGGAAAGAGTGTAGCGCATGTGATCCTATTAGTATACAACAATCCTCATATGGTGCAATGTTAGTATTATCCATCAACCAAAAAAATTTATGAACTAAAGACATACTTTCATTACCTGGACCCATCAAAGAATTACACCACTCAATGATTGATTTTGCATCTGTCAACCTTGCATTGTCTTTATACTTTAACTCTTCTCATGCTAATGCTTTTTTCACACATGCTCTAGCACCATCATGCTCCCCCTTTCCATGCCTGACCTCACAAAGTTCCACATATGTTGAACACTTGTAATGACATGCATCCTGCTCAACTAGTAGAACATGTGTGAGTTCTTGAACTATGTTGCACAGTTATTCGACCATATTATATGTCGACCGTATGCTATGCCCCTCTAAGCCAAATCACTGTAGAACATCTGGAAGCAACCTTGCATGAACTCTAGAGAATGTGTGTGATCATCACTACTATAAAAGTGATACTCTGTCAATACCTTCCTTTGCTCCTTTGTACTATCAGTTGCATGAATAAATGTTATTTGCACAAATATCAAAACCTATTTGGAATTGTAATATTGTGACTGCACCTCACGTTGTGATTGTAGAGTGTAGTTCTCTACAAATTAGTCAAACATTGATACTAAGCTGCCAACTGGAAAGGTGCCCTTGCATAGCTTGAATTGTGTGTCTAGCCATCAAGCTCTATGGGTATGCCTTGCATACTCATACACTATTTTGTCACGAAACATGGACATAAACTGATACACTGGAATCTTTTGAATAGCCAAATCACAAATTTTTGTTTGATTACCATCTTTTGTAATGTATGCCACTATTTTATACTTCCCAAACTCTACTAGTTTTTGTCCCACCTCATCTATGCTTTCCATATGTTGACATATTGGCATACGCTGCAAGCCACCACAACGCTCGCATGAACCATCCAAGCATGTTGTCCTGTAGAATATTTGGACATCCTCTATTTCACATAATTTTTTTGATAAGAACTCTCTTGAAGATGTTGGTGGGTTTTTTATGCCACAATCCTGCAAAACATCATTAGTATGCAAATCTAAACATATAGAACAATAAAAATCATCATGGTTAGAGAATTCAATATGTAGTCTACAACAACAAGTAGTGCGTGTGTGATTTATCTTGACATAAAAAGGTTTAAGAATTTCAAAATATCTTTGAAAAATAATAATTTGAGGATAATCCTATTGAAATTTATGAAAAAAATTGGGTTTGAGTTGTATCCAAAAAATTCTTTGGATATGACGCACAGTTCCGACTACCAATTCTCCTTCTTACCACAACCCTTTGATTCAGAGATGGCCTTGTGTTATTCTTCCAATACTCTTCAATTAGTGTTCTCAGTGCTTCAACAACTTTTTTATTTTTTCGTGGCAATCTCCTAGAGAAAACTCATAATTTATTTGAATCGGTGCCCTCAATTATTTGCCGCCTTTGAACGGCTCTTGATAAAAAAATTCTACTAATTCTCGTTTGTTCACTCGTCTTTCTAATGAGATGAGATCTCTTTGTTTGACTACTTACCAAAGTCAATGTAATGACACCTCAGGTGACATTACTATCCTTTGAGTGTGAGGTCTTACCCACACTATCATAAGCATCCATTAGATTCTTCACAATAGTGTTTTCACTTGAAGCATTCGATGTTTTCAACCCAAGAGTCTTCATGATGTTTCTATACTTTATACCCCGCATCATTTCAACAAATAGTTGACATCTTGTGGTCTCATTTAGCCTTTCAAAAAAGAATTTCCAAATATTATCAACATATATTCTACAAGTGTGTGTTGGAATCTTACCTTCCATGTGATGCAAAATATCATCATCAATATTAATCAAATACTTTGGCTTTCTACACAAATTTCTAGGTGGTTTTCTCCTAGGTACATACATCTCAACATTAGGAATTTCATCAATATTTAATTCAGGTGGGCTAGATTGTGTACCTTCGATTGAGGGTGGAGTAGAAGACATACCTTGAGGTTCACATGGGGATGATGGCGTACCTTCTTCATCAAATCTGAGTGATGATGTACTCTCAACTTGAGATGCGGTGGATGGTTTCCAACCATATTCACTTGTGGTAGATGGTGTCTCTCCATATTCACTTATGATAGATGGTGTCCCTCCATATTTTCATGTGTTTAATGGTGTCCCTTTGTATTCACTTGCAGTAGAGGTTGTGTCTCCAACTATGGTATCTAAATCTGTCTTACCATGATGCTTTTGCATTCATGCCCCTTGTGTTGCCAATGCATGTTCTCTTTTTGATGGTTGAGGTTCCTCTTCAATTGGCTTGTTTTTGTCAATTGTATCCAATTTATTCTTTTCACGATATGTCGCCACTTGTTCTCTCTCCTTTTCTTTTTTGGTTTCATACTCTTTGTCTATTGGTTTATTCCTTGTTCATTTCCTTGGCATGGCGGATAAATTTACCTATAGCATGGTAATGAGACAAATATTAGTTCCTAAAAAATGAATCCATACAAATAAATGAAATATATGTCATTTAAGGCCTTAGACCAAATACTTACAATCATTGTATAGAAGAGTATTTCTAGCATAGACAAAGGTCGCATGAATTTTTCTAATGGAATGCCTTAAAGAAATGTGATAATATGGCATGCCATGATTGCAAGATAGGCTCAAAATGGAAGCATGGACAAGGCATGTGAATTCAAATTCCTTGGCAAGCTAGTGGAGCATTGGCAAGCTAGCTCACTCACTAGATTGCCAATGTGGTAGGGTTGACAAGGTAGGGGCAACGTATGCCTCATCGAAATGGGGCCTCATGGTGATATGTAGGGGCAACGTATGCCTCATCGAAATGGGGCCTCATGGTGATATATATATCAACGTATGCCTCATCGAAATGGGGCCTCATGGTGATATATATATCACCATGAGGCCCCATTTCGATGAGGCATACGTTGCCCCTACCTTGTCAACCCTACCACATTGGCAATCTAGTGGAGAATTGGAAAGCTAGCTCACTCACTAGCTTGCTAATGCGGTAGGGTTGAGAAGGTAGGGGTAGCGTATGTCTCATAAAAATGGGGTCTCACGATGATGTATATCACCATGAGACCCCATTTCTATGAGGCATACAATGACCCTACCTTATACATCACCATGAGACCTCATTTATATGAGGCATACGTTGCCCCTACCTTCTCAACCCTACCGTATTGGCAAGCTAGTGGAGCATTGGCAAGCTAGCTCACTCACTAGCTTGCCAATGCAATAGGGTTGTCAAGGTAGGGGTAGTGAATTCCTTATAGAATTGGGGACTCATGGTCTTGCCAATGCGGTAGGGTTGACAAGGTAGGGGCAGCGTATGCCTCATAGAAATGGTATATCACCATGAGACCCCATCTCTATGAGGCATACGCTGCCCCTACCTTGTCAACCCTACCGCATTGGTAACTTATCTGACACCTCTAGCTTCAAATTCTAAAAGTCTAAAGGATTGATAGGCCACGCTTTCATAGTTTGTATTCATACTGAAAATCAAAATCAAATGAGCTTTTACCCTTTTGTTCCACATGAGATTTTTGTTCTCGTTGAGCTCATCTTAGGACACCTGTGTTATCTTTTAACAGATGTGTTGCCCCAGCCAAACTCCCCACCTCACAATGACTTCCACCCAGATTGACGCACCTAGATGCACCTTAAGGCCAAAAAAAGGGGCATTTCCCCATCTCTACCTCATAGAATAAGTAAAATAACATTAAAAGTAGTGGTATTTCACTTGCGCCAAAATAGCTCCCACTTATTCTACACCTCTCAAGTCATTTCACAAAGTTGGACTTAAGGCATCATCACGGTCATGCTAAAGGGGCACATAGGTCACCCTGATTAGAATGCATGCAGGACATCGAATTGTTGTGCGGTGTCTCCCATGGGTCCCAATCCTACCGTGATACATCACCATAAGACCCCATTTCTATGACGCATACGTTTCCCCTACCTTGTCAACCCTACTGTATTGGCAAGCAAGTGAGTGAGCTCACTAGTTGACAAGGTAGGGGCAATGTATGCCTCATAGAAATGGGGTCTCACGGTGATATATCGGGGACTCACAATTATGTATATCACCATGAGATCCCATTTCTATGAGGCATACGTTGCCCCTACCTTGTCAACCCTACCGCATTGGCAAGCAAGTGAGTGAGCTCAATATCTTGTCAAGCTCACTAGCTTGTCAATGCTACCACATTTTGCATACATTTATACAAAAACATTATTGTCAAACAATTCAAATGCCTTGTCCATGCTTCCATTTTGATCCATGATTGCAAGATAGGCTACACCTTTCCCCATGTTGCTAACTTAGCCTTGAATAAAGAGTCTTGAAATAGTGGAGAGAAGGGTTAGAATCCCTTTTAGGTAGACTAATCAAGGAAACATTTAAAATATATCACAACATAAGTGATGAGGTAGGTTTAGTGATGAGGTACATTTAGAAATAGAGATGAAAAGCAAAATAGTTTCAAAGATCTATCAATGTGGGAGGAGTATATTCCAATTCTTTAGAGACATGTATGAAAAATTTGGTAGCATAGACAAGACAATCAACTACTTGGTATAATTGTTTGACAAAATACCTCAATGAGATGTCCTCGTGGACTATAATGATTGCAGGATATGCAAAAAATAGATTTATTGAAAACGCTTTAGAAAATTTCAAGCATATGCAAATTGTAGGTGTAAAACCAAATTCAACTACATTTTCCAACATCCCCCATGCTATACCAAAATGAAATCTTTGGAGAGTGGTATGTACATACATAATAAAGGATTGAGAAATGATGTTTTATTTTACTTCCTTATAACTTATGTCATATATATGTGTATACAAAATGTTGAAGCATACACAAGCTAAGTTAATTGTTAAATAAGAAAATGCCTCAAAGAGATGTGGTTTAAAAATGTAATTGGAAAGTGTAAAGAATTGTGTAATTTAAAATGTGCATTGGAAAGCTAAGGTTATAATGGCAAACAAACAATGATCAACATGGAATGTGAAAAATAACAAAAATGAAAGCAATCCATAATAGAATGAAAGAAAATGTGTAAAGACTTCACATACCTAAAAAATCAGAGTTTCAAATGGAGGAGTTCTACCCAATTTTGTATCCTTTGCTTCTTCTTTCTTCAAACTCCTCAACAATTTGACTTTTTCAAAAGCTTGCTCCCCTCCAAACTTCAATTGTATATCACTTTTGAATGGAATTCAAACTTGAATTGATATTATATGCCTTTCAACGTGAAAACTTTGCTATTTCATGCAAAGGTGGTGGAAAGATCATTAAAAAGGTGGTGGAATGTGAAAAACATGCATGCACACTTCACAACATCATCAAAAAGTTATTTTTTGTTTGAGCACGTGTAGAACCAGGAGAATATGTAGAATGTGGGCCTTGAGATCACAGGTATATTGAGTTTTTTACTATTTTTAGAACAAGCCAAAATGTGCTCGCGTTATAACTTGCTCTCATTATAACATGAGCATGTTATTTCTTGCTAAAAAACAACCATATCTCTACTTCTTCAAAATGTGCTCACGTTAAGATAAAGTTCATTTTTTATAGATTTATTTTCTCTCTGTCTCTACCCTTAATCCCTCTACCCTTAAGCCCTCAACCCTAAACCCTAAAACATATACCCTAAAATCCTAAACCCTCTACCCTCAACCCTAAACCATTAAACCTTCTACCCTTTATCCTCAAACCCTAAACACTCAACCCTAATACCCATTCATTGGACCCTCAACCCTAATCCTTCAACCATATGTACCCTCAACCCTAATTCTTCAACCATATGTAGGTCCTAAACCCTAAACCCTAAACCATCAACCCTATAGGTCCTCAACCCTATACCCTCAATTCTCAAACCTCTACCCTATACATTGGATCCTCAACCCTCACATATATTTGTCCCTCCCTCCTCTTCTCTACTCTCTATCTCACTTATCCCTCCCTCCCTCTCTCTCTCTCTCTCTCTCTCTCTCTCTCTCACTCACTCCTATATGTCTTTCTCTCTCCCTCTCCTCTCTCTCAAGTCTTTCCCTCCTGCCCTTTATCTCTCTCCCACTCCTCCCTCTCTCTCTCTCTCAGTCTCTCTCTCCTACCCCCTGTCCCTCTCTCAACTCTCTCTCTCTCACTCATAACCCTGTCTCTCTCCCTCTACCTTAACCCTCCCTTGTACTTGTGCCTCTGTCTTTCCTCCTCCTCTATAAGTCTCCCTCTTGCCCCTCTCCTCTCTCAAGTCTCTCTCCACCCTCTACCCTTAATCCCTTATACCTCATCCTTACCTCTGTCTCTCTCCCCACTCCTCCTCTCTATCTTAAGTCTCTCCTCCTACCTCTCCTCAACTCTCCTCCTCCTATATCTCTCCCCTCTACCCTTAACCCTCTACCACTCACCCAACAAACCTTCCTCTATCAACTACCCTTCCTCTCCACTCCTTCCTCTCTCTCTCTCTCTCAAGTCTCTCCCTCCTACCCCCTCTCCCTCTCTCAAGTCTCTCTCTCTCTGACTCACTCCTTCTATCTCTCTCCCCTCTACCCTTAACCCTTATACCCTTTATCCTCTACCCTCTATGTCTCTCCCACTCCCTCCCCCTCTCTCTCTCAAGTCTCTCCCTCTCTCAAGTCTCTCTCTCACACTCACTCACTCCTATCCCTCTCAAGTTAGTTTCCCAATTTCACTAAATTGGCAAGCTAGTGGGTTGACTAGCTTGCCAATTCGGTGAAATTGGAAATGTAGTAGCTTGTTTGAAAAAATGGGGTCTCTCGGTGATTGTAACCAAAGACTTCATTTCTTGGACCCATTTTTTCAAACAGGCCACTACATTGCCAATTTCACTGAATTGGCAAGCTAGTGGGTGAAATTGGCAACCTAACTTGGCCTATTTGAAAAAATGGGTCCGAGAAATGGGGCCTCCCAGTGATGTAAATCTGGGAAACCCCATTTCTCAAACCCATTTTTTCAAACAAGCCACTACATTTCCAATTTCACCGAATTGGCAAGCTAGTGGGTGAAATTGGCAACCTAACTTGGCCTGTTTGGTGATGTAAATCACCGAGAGACCCCATTTCTTAGACCCATTTTTTCAAACAAGTCACTACATTTCCAATTTCATTGAATTGGCAAGCTAGTGGGTGAAATTGGAAACTACATTGTCAATTTCACCGAATTGACAAGCTAGTGGGTGAAATTGGCAACCTAACATGGCTTGTTTGAAAAAATGGGTCCAAGAAATGGGGTCTCCTAGTGATTGTTTAAAAAAATGGGTCCAACAAATGGGGTCTGGAGACCCCATTTCTTGGACCCATTTCTTCAAACAATCACTGGGAGACCCCATTATTTTTAAACAGACCACTATATTTCCAATTTCACCGAATTGGCAAGGTAGTGGGTGAAATTGGCATCCTAACTTGGCCTTTTTTGAGAAAATGGGTCCAAGAAATGGGGTCTCCAAGTGATGGTCCAAGAAATGGGGTCTTTTGGTGATGTAAATCACCAAGAGACCCCATTTCTTGGACCCATTTTCTCAAACAGGCCAAGTTAGGTTGCTAATAATCACCCTCAACCCTATACCCTCAACCCTCAACCCTTAAACCCTCCACCCTCAACTCTTAAACCCTAAACCCTTAAACCATCTACCCTCTACCCTCTACCCTATATATTAAACTCTCAACCCTCAATTCTCAACCCTCAACCCTTAATCTCTCAACCCT
>VDFB02000020.1:498238-537526 GCA_007258455.2 Sequoia sempervirens
TATAGGGTTGAGGACCTATAGGGTTGATGGTTTAGGGTTTAGGGTTTAGGACCTACATATGGTTGAAGAATTAGGGTTGAGGGTACATATGGTTGAAGGATTAGGGTTGAGGGTCCAATGTATAGGGTAGAGGGTATTAGGGTTGAGTGTTTAGGGTTTGAGGATATAGGGTAGAAGGTTTAATGGTTTAGGGTTGAGGGTAGAGGGTTTAGGGTTTGAGGGTATATGTCTTAGGGTTTAGGGTGTAGGGCTTAAGGGTAGAGGGATTAAGGGTTTTGGGTTAAGGGTAGAGGGTAGAGACAAAGAGAGAAAATAAATCTATAAAAAATCAACTTTATCATAACGTGAGCACGTTTTGAAGACATAGAGATATGGTTTTTTTTTAGCAAGAAATAACATGCTCATGTTATAATATGAGCACGTCATAACACAAGCACATTTTGGATTGCTCTAAAATAGTAAAAAACTCAATATACCCGTGATCTCAAGGCCCACATTCTACATATTCTCTTGGTTCTACACATGCTTGAACAAAATTTTTTTTTTTGATGATGTTGTGAAGTGTGCATGCATGTTTTTCACATTCCACCACCTTTTTA
Source organism: Sequoia sempervirens (assembly GCA_007258455.2). Classification (NCBI taxonomy): domain Eukaryota; kingdom Viridiplantae; phylum Streptophyta; class Pinopsida; order Cupressales; family Cupressaceae; genus Sequoia; species Sequoia sempervirens. The sequence goes on from VDFB02000020.1 coordinate 498,838, forward strand.
ATGATCTTTCTACCACCTTTGCATTAAATAGCAGAGTTTTCACGTTGAAAGGCATATAATATCAATTCAAGTCTGAATTCCATTCAAAAGTGATATACAATTGAAGTTTGGAGGGAACAAGATTTCGAAAAAGTCAAATTGGTGAGGAGTTTAAAGAAAGAAGAAGAAAAGGATACAAAATTGGGTAGAACTCCTCCATTTGAAACTCTGATTTTTTAGGTATGTGAAGTGTTTACACATTTTCTTTCATTCTATTATGGATTGCTTTCACTTTTTTTATTTTGCACATTCCATGTTGATCATTGTTTGTTTTCCATTATAACCTTAGCTTGTCAATGCACATTTTAAATTGCACAATTCTTTACACTTTCCTATTACATTTTTAAACCACGTCTCTTTGAGAGATTTTCTTATTTAACAATTGACTTACCTTGTGTATGCTTCAACATTTTGTATACACATATATATGACATAAGTTATAAGGAAGTAAAATAAAACATCATTTCTCAATCCTTTATTATGGATGTACATACCACTCTCCAAAGATTTCATTTTGGTATAGCATGGGGGATGTTGAAAAATGTAGTTGAATTTGGTTTTACACCTACAATTTGCATATGCTTGAAATTTTATAAATCGTTTTCAATAAATATATTTTTTTCATATCCTACAATCATTATAGTCCACGAGGACATCTCATTGACGTATTTTGTCAAATAGTTATACCAAGTAGCTGATTGTCTTGTCTATGCTACCAATTTTTTTATACATGTCTCTAAAGAATTGGAATATACTCCTCCCACATTAATAGATCTTTGAAACTATTTCGGTTTTCATCTCTATTTCTAAATGTACCTCATCACTAAACCTACCTCATCACTTATGTTGTGATATATTTTAAATGTTTCCTTGATTAGTCTACTTAAAATGGATTCTAACACTTCTCTCCACTATTTCAAGACTCCTTATTCAAGGCTAAGTTAGCAACATGGGGAAAGGTGTAGCCTATCTTGCAATCATGGCTCAAAATGGAAGCATGGAAAAGGCATTTGAATTGTTTGAAAATAATGTTTTCGTATAACTGTATGCAAAATGTGGTAGCATTGACAAGCTAGTGAGCTTGAAAAGATAGTGAGCTCACTCACTTGATTGCCAATGCGGTAGGGTTGATAAGGTAGGGGAGTGTATGCCTCATAGAAATGGGGTCTCATGGTGATATACATCACTATGAGTCTACAATATATCACCATGAGACCCCATTTCTATGAGGCATACACTACCCCTACCTTGTCAACTAGTGAGCTCACTCACTTGCTTGCCAAGGTAGGGGCAGCGTATGCCTCATAGAAATGGGGTCTCATGGTGATGTATCACGGTAGGACTAGGACCCAGGGGAGCCACTGCACAACAATCCGATGTCTTGCATTCATTTTAATTAGGGTGACCTATGTGGTACTCAAGCATGACCGTGATGATGCCTTAAGTCTGAATTTGTGAAATGGCTTGAGAGTTGTAGAATAAGTGGGAGCTGTTTTGGCGCAAGTGAAATACCACTACTTTTAATGTTATTTTACTTATTCTGTGAGGTGGAGATGGGGAAATGCCCTTTTTTTTGGCCTTAAGGTGCATCTAGGTGCGTCAATCTAGGTGGAAGACATTGTGAGGTGGGCAGTTTGGTTGGGGTGACACATCTATTAAAAGATAACATAGGTGTCCTAAGATGAGATCAACGAGAACAAAAATCCCATTTGGAACAAAAGGGTAAAAGCGAACATTTGATTTTGATTTTCAATACGAATACAAACCATGAAAGCGTGGCCTAGTGATCCTTTAGAATTTTGGAATTTGAAGCTAGAGGTGTTAGATAAGTTACCAATGCGGTAGGGTTGACAAGGTAGGGGCAGCGTATGCCTCATAGACATGGGGTCTCATGGTGATATACCATTTCTATGAGGCATACACTGTCCCTACCTTGTCAACCCTACCACATTGGCAAGACTGCGAGTCCCCAATTCTATAAGGCATTCACTTCCCCTTCCTTGACAACCCTATCGCATTGGCAAGCTAGTGAGTGAGCTAGCTTGCCAATTCTCCACTAGCTTGCCAATACAGTAGGGTTGAGAAGGTAGGGGCAGCGTATGCCTCATAGAAATGGGGTCTCACGGTGATGTATAAGGTAGGGGCAACATATGCTTCATAGAAATGGGGTCTCATGGTAATATACATCATCGTGAGACCCCATTTTTATGAGGCATATGCTACCCATACCTTCTCAACCCTACCGCATTGGCAAGCTAGTGAGTGAGCTAGCTTTCCAATGCTCCACTAGCTTGCCAATGTGGTATGGTTGACAAGGTAGGGGCAACGTATGCCTCATAGAAATGGGGTCTCGTGGTGATATATTGGCAGGGTTGACAAGGTAGGGGAAATATATCACCATGAGACCCCATTTCTATGAGGCATACATTGCCCCTACCTTGTCAACCTTGCCAATATATCACCATGAGACCCCATTTCTATAAGGCATACATTGCCCCTACCTTGTGAACCCTACCACATTGGAATTCTAGTGAGTGAGCTAGCTTGCCAATGCTCCACTAGCTTTCCAAGGAATTTGAATTCACAGGCCTTGTCCATGCTTCCATTTTGATCCTATCTTGCAATCATGGCATGCCACATTATCACATTTCTTTAAGGAATTCCATCAAAAAAATTCATGCGACCTTTGTCTATGCTAGAAATACTCTTCTATAGGATGATTGTAAGTATTTTTCCCAAGGCCTTGAATGACATATATTTCATTTATTTGTATGGATTCATTTTTTAGGAATTAATATTTGTCTCATTACCATGCTATAGGTAAAGTTATCCGCCATGCCGAGGAAACAAACAAGGAATAAACCAATAGATGAAGAGTATGAAACCAAAAAAGAAAAGGAGAGAGAATAGGTGGCAACATATTGTGAAAAGAAGAAATTGGATACGATTGGAAAAAACAATCCAATTGAAGAGGAACCTCAACCATCAAAAAGAGAACAGGCATTGGCAATAGAAGGGGCATGAATGCAAAAGCATTGTGGTAAGACATATTTAGATACCATAGTTGGAGACACAACCTCTACTGCAAGTGAATACAAAGGTACACCATTAAACACAAGAAAATATGGAGGGACACCATCTATCGTAAGTGAATATGGAGGGACACCATCTATTGCAAGTGAATTTGGTTGGAAACCATCCACCGCATCTGAAGTTGAGAGTACATCATCACTCAAATTTGATGAAGAAGGTACACCATCATCCCCATGTGAACCTCAAGGTATGTCTTCTACTCCACCCTCAATCGAAGGTACACAATCTATCCCATCTCAATTAAATATTGATGAAATTCCTAATGTTGAGATGTATGTACCTAGGAGAACACCACCTAGAAATTTGCATAGAAAGCCAAAGTATTTGATTAATATTGATGATGATATTTTGCATCACATGGAAGGTAAGATTCTAGCATGCACTTGTAGAAGATATGTTGATAATATTTGGAAATTATTCTTTGAAAGGATAAATGAGACCACAAGATGTCAACTATTTGTTGAAATGATGTGGGGTATGAAGTATATAAACATCATGAAGAATCTTGGGTTGAAAACATCGAATTCTTGAAGTGAAAACACTATTGTGAAGAATCTAATGGATGTTTATGACAGTGTGAGTAAGACCTCACACTCAAAGGATAGTAATGTCACCTTAGGTGTCATTACATTGAATTTGGTAAGTAGTCAAACAAAGAGATCTCATCTCATTAGAAAGATGAGTGAACAAATGAGAATTAGTAGAAAAACTTTATCAAGAGTCATTCAAAGGTGACAAATAATTGAGGGCACCCATTCAAATGAATTATGAGCTTTCTCGAGGAGATTTCCATGAAAAAATAAAAAAGTTGTTGAAGCATTGAGAACACTAATTGAAGAGTATTGGAAGAATAACACAAGGCCATCTCTGAATCAAAGGGTTGTGGTAAGAAGGAGAATTGGTAGTCGGAACTATGCGTCATATCCAAAGCATTTTTTTGGATACAACTCAAACCGAATTTTTTTCATAAATTTCAATAGGATTATCCTCAAATTATTATTTGTCAAAGATATTTTGAAATTCTTAAACCTTTTTATGTCAAGATAAATCACACATGCACTACATATTGAATTCTCTAACCATTATGATTTTTATTGTTCTATATGTTTAGATTTTCATACTAATGATGTTTTGCAGGATTGTGGCATAGAAACCCCACCAACATCTTCAAGAGAGTTATTATAATTTTTTTTATGTGAAATAGAGGATGTCCAAGTATTCTACAGGACAACATGCTTGGATGGTTCATGTGAGCATTGCGGTGGCTTGCAACGTATGCCAATATGTCAACATATGGAGAACATAGATGAGGTGGGACAAAAACTAGTAGAGTTTGAGAAGTATAAAATAGTGGCATACATTACAAAAGATGGTAATCAAACAAAAATGTGTGATTTGGTTATTCAAAATATTTTAGTGTATCAGTTTATGTCCATGTTTTGTGACAAAATAGTGTATGAGTATGCAAGGCATACCCATAGAGCTTGATGGTTGGACACACATTTCAAGCTATGCAAGGAAACCTTTCCAGTTGGCAGCATAGTATCAGTGGTTGACTAATTTGTTGAGAACTACACTCTACAATCATAGAGTGAGGTGCAGTCACAATATTACAACTCCACACAGGTTTCAATATTTGTGCAAATAACATTTATTCATGCAACTGATTGTACAGAGGAGCAAAGCAATGTATTGACAGAGTATCACTTTTATAGTAGTGATGATCACGTACATTCTCCATAGTTCATGCAAGGTTTCTTCCAGATGTTCTATAGTGATTTGGCTCAGAGGGGCATAACATATGGTCGACATATAATATGGTCAGATAATTATGCGACAAAATTCAAGAACTCACGCATGTTCTACTAGTTGAGAAGGATGCATGTCATTACAAGTGTTAAACATATGTGGAACTTTTGTGAGGTTGGGCATGCAAAGGGGGAGCATGATGGTGCAGGAGCATGTGTGAAAAGAGCATTATCATGAGAAGAGTTAAAGTATAAACACAATGCAAAGTTGACAGATGCAAAGTCAATCGTCGAGTGGTGTAATTCTTTGATGGGTCTAGGTAATGAAAGTATGTATTTAGTTCATGTTTTTTTTTGGTTGATGGATAATACTAACATTGCACCATATGGGGATTTTTGTATACTAACAGGATCAAGTGTGCTACACTCTTTCCTTAGCTCATATGCAAGTTCATGGAGTATCAATACATGCAAGATGGCATGCTTTTGTTCTTCATGTACAATGCAAGCCTGGAATGATTGTGAGTTAGAGGAGTGGGTTGAGAAATGGTTGACAATTTATCTTATCCTACTTCACATGTATCACCTTTCAACAACATTGGAACTAACACAGATGCAATCAATGTTTGACTTTGACCACATATCAGATCTAGTTCAACCAAGTAATGTATCTACTTGCTTAGTTTTTGAAATTTCTATTGTTAATCTTACTTTGTAGTGTATTCATAATGTTGACTAATTTGAAGAGATTTGCTGCACATATCAATGCAGGGCATGTTTATGCAGTTATTGTAGATGAAGACAATAGAGAGGGAACAAACTATTGCTTGTGTCATTGTGTTGAGGCCAAAAAGAAATTGGAGGCCCCAGTTATAGATAGAGAAAACATCAAATATCCTACAGACTCAGTTGTTGTTACTGGAACGTGGCTCAAAAGGTACCCACATAGGAGTGTGAAATATTGGTTGTTTTAGGACTTTGACATGCATCATAAGATTCTTCATTACTCGAACCTTGTCGTGGCATCCAATTTTTTTGGGACCAAATATGGGGGTAGACCTTTGAACAAGACCTTGTGGAAGGTATGTGAGTCTGACCATGAGACAATACTTGACACAATAAAGAATAGAGCAGATCCAGATGGTTCGTTGGATTAATTTGTAAGTACATGCACATTGGTTCTTATTAATTTATAGTTATATGCATATTAATTTTTTTGATGCCAATGATATCATCTTCTTTTACTTTTCCTATTTGTAAGTAACCTACTAAAAATTGATTGGTGTCCCCTTGTAGAAAATACTGATTTATGAGCCATCCAAGAGAATCTCAACCAAAAAAGTAATGCAACATCCTTATTTTAATAATATTGACAAAAATCAATTATGATTTTAAGCTATTATAAAAGTGTGTGTGAAGCTTGGTGAGGGAATTTCAAATTATTCTTTTGAAGTTAACCTTATCATGAGCACCTATGATGTAGACATTATAAGAGCACCTCAAATTTCAAGTTATTCTATTTGTGAGAGGTGTTGTGTGCAATAGGTATCTTAGGACTACCAATGAAGATGTATGACTAGGAGTGACTAAGTTGAGAGACTAGCATGCCTATCCTCAATGGAAGCATCAAGATTTATGCCTTGTTGTTCTTGAGTTGGAACCAAATGGTGTGGATTTGTTGTCTGTAAGTTCCTTCCATCTATTTTCATTTTATTTCCATTTTGGATGCTCTTTCTTTTTCTTCTTTTATTTTGTGTATTTGTAAGTAAAATACTAAAAATTGATTGGTCTCTCCTTGTAGAAAATGCTGATTTATGAGCCATCGAAGAGAATCTCAACCAAAAAACAATATAACATCCTTATTTTGATGATCTTGACAAATCTCAATTATGATTTGAAGCCACTATAAAAGAGCGTGTGAAGCTTAGTGAATGAATATCAAATTATTCATTTAAATTTAACCTTATCATGAACACCTATGATGTAGAAATTATAAGAGAATCTCGAATGTATGAGTGACATTGTAAAAGATCTGTGAGAATGAAGTACCTAAGACATTGTGCCTATGGTGCAGGGCACCTGGGCCTTCATTTTGTAAAAGGGGTTTAGTATGTAGTGTATTTATGTTTAAGGTCATGTTATTTTTTTGTTTCTGAAATAAGGTCTTTAATACTATGTTGCAATGTTTTGGGCTGGTTTTGGTTAGGAGGATTCATTTTGAGTCAATTCGATAAAGCAAAAATTGTAAAAAAGTTGCATAGCAAATTTTGCATTTTTGATGTAAAAGGGAAGTTGAATAGTTAGGATGTTAAAAGTTAGTTGTAGTCAATTGGATATGGTTGGAAAATATTAAATATTCTTTGTAATGGTCGAAACAGGGGCTGGATGTACATTTGGAGGATTGAATAACAAATATTCACTATTTTTTGAATTTCCCTACATTGAATTTTGCTGCTACAACAACTTGTACGTTTTGGTATGGTCTGGAAGTGCTCATTAATGCATTATAATTTATGGAGGAGTTAACTAAATTTCATTTTCATCTTGTCTCATTTTATTTCATCAAGATTTGAGTGAGTTATAGTATTTTTTCTGAAAACAGGTTAGAAACCCCAGTTTTGAGGGTTTGAGAGCAAAAATAATGATTTGTGACCCATTCCATTGATGAAAATGCTTAATAATTAGTGGAATGGTTGTAGGTAGGTTTTATTTTATGTTTTTGAAGTTGGAGGGAGTAGGGATGAGGATTTTGACAAATTTGGTTGATGCCCTAGTTGGTTTACTTCATGTTTTTAAGCAAAATTGATGGATATAAGTAGGGTTTTGTAGAAGAGTTGATTTGAGACCATTCTAAGGGATGGGAATTGTATGTTTAGACCTAATTTTACATGTATAAGGTTTTGAAATGGATACTTGAGGTTTTGGAGTGTGTAAAACCATTAAGTGCATTGTTGAGGGAGCCTAATTAGGCTTATCTGAAGGTGTAATAACAATTTTTTGGCCCTTGTTTTCCAAAGTAATCCCACCTGCAATTGAATTATGTTTCAAAATAGGATAATGGGTACTCAAATCTATAAATTTTTTTTGGGTATGAGATGGGGTTTGGAAATTATGCTTGAAAAACCTTGTTTGTTGTGCTATTGGGAAGAATGTCAATTTGTGAAGAAATTCATTGAGTTTGAAGTGTTAAGACTTTGTCAAGAGTTTGGTTGAGTTAGTTTGTGTTTTGATACCCTACTCTACATCAGCCTACAGGTACAAGCACTTGGGTTTTAGAACGGTGTATGAAGCATATTAGACAATTGTAGCACAAACAAAAGAATTAGGACAACCACATAAATCTTAATTTATTGTAAACATCATATTATTAATATAGTGAGTGTAATAATGTTTGATGGTTAGTAATAATTCTTTTTCTTCTTTTATTCTCTCCCTATTATAACTATCACCAATTGACTAACTTATTATAAAAACTTCATTTATTAAAACAAATCAACCTAATGATTATATATCAATATCAATATAACATACAATCTATTGAAATAAACATTTGTAATGAGATTTACTCAAATATTGAAATTTATTGCTGCCCTCAAACATTTGTAATTCAAGCAACATAATCCCTTAACAATCTAAATTGCAAAAGGGAAACAATCTTTAATGACCTATTACCTAGATACCATGTTAGTTACAAACATTCTATTTGAGGCATCGAGATCACGTAGGGAACCTCTACAATAACCTCTCTTAGTTTTTGTTATTTTAGAGCCATTTTTCCATGGTGTCCAATTTTGACTTGATGGAAAAAGTGTCAATTACAAGCAATGTAAAATTACAATGTGGTGCAACTTTCATTCTGCAACTTGTGTGACCAAATAAAATTTTCCAACGCATCCAAATGGGTATGTTTACATGAGGCATGGTCCTCTTTCACACCCAAGCACATGGAATCATTCTGAGCTACATTCACTTGGATTGATCCCTTAAGAGTCCAAAGTACAAAACGAAAACAATATTTGATAGACTATTACTCAAAAACCATAATGTGTAAGAACTCTTCGTTTGAGCCTACAAGATTACATTGGGCCCCTCTATAATAACCTCTCTCAGTTTTTGTTATCTCAGAGTCATTTTCCCATGGTGTCCTATTTTCATTTGATGGAAAAAGTGTCAAATACAAGTAGTGTAAAGTTGCAAAGTGGTGCAACTTTCATTTTTCAACTTGTGTGAAAAAAATGCCCCAACACATCTAGATGGGTACATTTATGCTAGGAATGGTCCTATTTTGTACCCAAACACGTGAAATCACTCCGAGCTACATTCAACTGGTTTGATCCCTTGAGGGTTGAAAGTGCAAAAGGGAAGCAATATTTGGTGGGCTATTACTCAAAAATCATGGTGCTTAGGAAATCTTTGTCTAAGTCTACAGAATCAAATTGGGCCCTTCTACAATAACTTCTCTCGGTTTTTGTTATCTTGGAGTGGTTTTTTCGTGGTGTCCAATTTTTATTTGATAGAAAAAGTGTCAAATGCAAGTAGTGCAAAGTTGCAAAGTGGTGCAACTTTCATTTTGCAACTCATGTGACCAAACAAATTGTTCCAACGTGTCTGAATGGGTGGGTTTATGCTAGGAATGACCCTCTTTTTCGTCCAAACACATAGAATCACTCTGAGCTACATTCAATCGACAAAATCTCTTAAGAGTCCAAAGTGCAAACTGACTGCAATCTTTGATGGACTATTAATTGGACACCGTGACACTTAGAAACTTCTCATTTGATCCTATGAGATCACTTTAAGCCCCTCTACAATAACCTCTCTCAGTTTTTGTTATCTCAGAAGTGTTTTCTCGTGATGGCAAATTTTCACTTGGGGAAAAAATTGTCAAGTATAAGTAGTTGAAAGTTGCAAAGTGGTGCAACTTTCATTCTGCAACTTGTGTGACCAAATAAACTATTCCAATGCATCCGGGTGGGTACATTTACGCTAGGAATGGTCCCTTTTCACACCCAAACATGCTGAATTGCTCTGAGCTACATTCAACCGGTAGAATCCCTTAAAAGGCCAAAGTGCAAAATGGCTGCAAACTTGAGCATGTTGTTACTTAGATACTGTGATGCTTAGATACTTCTCGTTTGGGCCTATGGAATCAAATTGGGCCCCTCTAAAATAACCTCTCTCTTTGTTCTCTATCTCAGAGGCATTTTCCCATGGTGGCGAATTTTCACTAGGGGAAAAAATTGTCAAATGCAAGTAGTTGAAAGTTTCAAAGTGGTGCAACTTTCGTTCTACAACTCGTGTGACCAAACGTATTGTTTTAATGAATCCAAATATGTATTTTTCACTAGGAATGGTCCTCTTTCATACCTAAACACGCAGAATCACTTTGAGTTATGTTCAACCAGATTGATTCCATAAGAATCTAAAGTGCAAAATGGTTGCAAAATTTATCATGTTGTTACTTGGATATAGTGACACTTAGAAACCTTTCGTTTGAGCCTATGGAATTGTGTTGGGCACCTCTATAATAACCTCTCTTGGTTTTCTCTATTTCAGAGGCATTTATCCATGGTGGCAAATTTTTATTTGGGAAAAAAATTGTCAAATGCAAGTAGTTGAAAGTTGCAAAGTGGTGAAACTTTCGTTTTGCAACTCTTGTGACCAAATGAACTGTTCCAACACATCTAAGTGGGTAAATTTATGCTAGGCATTGTCCCATCTTTCATTCAAACATGCTGAATTGCTCTGAGCTGCATTCAACTGGTAGAATCCCTTAAGAGTCGAAAGTGCAAAATAGTTGCAATATTCGACGGGTTGTTACTCGAACATCATGACGCTTAAAAAATTTTCATCTAAGCCCATGGGATCATTTTTGGCCCCTCTATAATAACCTCTCTTGGTTTTGACTATCTCAGAGGCATTTTCTTGTGGTGGCAAATTTTCACTTTGGAAAAAAGTTGTCAAATGCAAGTAGTTGAAAGTTGCAAAGTGGTGCAATTTTTGTTCTGCAACTTGTGTGACCAAAAAAATTATTCCAACACATCTAGGTGGGTACGTTTATGCTAGACATGGTCCTCTTTCACACCCAAACACGCGAAATTGCTTTAAGCTACATTCAACTGGGCTAATCCTTTAAGGGTCCAAAGTGCAAAAGGGCAACAATATTTGATGGGCTATTACTTGGAAACTGTGATGCTTATGAATTCTCCATCTGAACCTATGGGATCATATTGGGCCCTCTACAATAACCTCTCTCAATTTTTGTTATCTCTGAGTTGTTTTCCCATAGTGTCCAATTTTCACGTGATGGAAAAAGTATCAAATGTAAGTAGTGTAAAGTTGCAAAGTGGTGCAACTTTCATTTTGCAACTCATGTGACCAAGAAAATTGCTCCAACGCATTTCAATAGATACATTTATGCTAGGAATGGTGCTCTTTCACACTTAAACATGCGAAATCGCTTTGAGCTACGTTTAATCGACTTGATCCCTTACAATGACATGCAAAACAATCAAAAAGAGAAACATACACATGACGGTTGAGAAATCTGAGTTTTCCACACAAAAAACATATGATCATCCTTAAGTCTAACAAGTGCGAGATGTTTTTTAATTATCCTCCTTGCCCTTACAAAAATATACAACCAATTGTAAATGTGTACAATGGTGGAACTTGGAAACATTTATTTTTTGTTGTGATAAATAAAGTTTCCACCGTTGAGTCTATTTCTTATTTTTATTATAAATTATAACTTGGTTTCTCCCAAGTCCATTTCCTATACAAGAAATAATATTGCAAAAATTGACATATACATCTTTCGATGTGTTTATATGGTGACGGATCAAGAACATAACAATTCATTTCGCACTATCAGGATTATGTTGTGAAAATGTTTAAAGACTATTCAAGATAAATGTTTGTATGATAATGTGTCAAGAGTTAACTTCTCATCATCTACTATGAATATTATTTTTTGCAAGTGTTGTGAAGATTATGTATCCTTTGCTTAATTAAGTTATTCCAATCAAAGGATTAAATATATTGGAATCTTTTTATGAATCATTTCATGGAATACCAATTGAAAACATGTTTTTTTACTTTTAGATAAAGCATTTCATGGAACTCTTTGGATTAAACTGAATTGAGATATGTAAGAACAAGGGAGCATTAGGAAATACATTGCTCAAGGATCTTAAATAATCCTCTCCGTTGCAATTTTGGGTGGATTATTACTTTCAAAGTATTGGGAATGCTTTGCCTATTTTCTAGTTGGCAGTTTCATTCTAGAAGGCTCATCTCTTGATATATTTTATACTCATTCTTAATCAATTATCAAGTTAATAATTAGTGCATTTAATTACAATTAATATTTTCTTTTCAATTTGTGCAATTTTGGAATTTGTAACTCTACTACTATTCCTAAAAATATTGAAGTTGTTTAGCATCGACTAATAAAGTTGTTTAGCATCAATAAATTAATATTCAAGACAAACCATGAAGGACAACAATGATCAATGTTAGGGCTAACCAATTAATAAGTATACACGTGAATAATTCAAGCATGTACATGTGAATAAGGGAAGCACAAGTACTCAAAAACATGTAAGCCTTAAAATATACATACAAATACATAGTATACACAAATTAATACAAAGTATATGCATGAATATAAGGTAAACACATGAAAACACGTAAGTTGCAAAGTATGCATTGGAATATATGTAAGTCACAAAGTATACATGTAAGTTTTAAAGTATACACTTGAAAACACGTAATTCATATCTATTGAACCATGAATTTATAATGCAAATATGGAAACTATCGATAAAATATTTTTTTATTAACCAAATAGCCATGTAGGCATACATCAATCTATGTCGATATAAGTATAAAATATAGGTACAAAATAGCCATATAGGCTTATGAGAATGCCATATAGACATACAATGTCAAATATATCCAATACAAAATATGTACAAAAATGCCATATAGGTAGACAAGAAAGGGCTCTAGAATCAAAAGTCATTGCTCTCCATGCTCTCGAAATAAAATTATCTTGCCCTTTTCTTGTCAATCAGATGGTGATACGTCTATCACTCATTTATGCTATGGTCGAGGAGTCCTCCTAGTGCTCCTCCTAGGGTTTAGTTTTTAGTCAAGTCTTATATGTTACAATAAGAAGTAAAGACATTAATATATAGAAATTACATTAGAAAAAATAATAATCACTTACTGCCATCTGATGATCACTCTCCATAAGGGAAATATTCAAATTCCCATGATGAGGTGTGCTAAAGCCTTATATAAACCATCCAAATAGAAATTAAACTACGAATCAATAATAGTTTTATTTTTCACTAACATATATAACAATGAATGTAAATTGAAGTTTAGTAATTTGCCTCATACCTCTCCTGTCAGAGCCATCAAGAAGTCTATAGCAGATGAAACACCGATCTCCATTTCCCTCTAAACATTTAGAGGCATATTCACTTGCAACATTTGAAAATAAAACAACAAATTATTCAATCACAAAAATGACAATAGTGATCCACGTCATAGCTTATAATGTATGAGATAGTGAACAAATTTTTGAGTACTTATTAAACTATATATTTTAGGATTTTACCCATAGCAGCAAGCCGGTGAACTGTTTGATAAAATGATTTCATAGACATGTATGATAACTATGGTGGAATAGAGAAGAAAGTGAAATGTTTGAAAAAATGCCTCAAAGAAATGGGGTCTCATAGTGATGGAATTCCCTTACAAAAAAATGTGTCATGAAATTCCATCACCATAAGACCACATTTCTTTGAGTCATTTTTTCAAATAGTTCATTGCCTTCTCTATGGTATTATGTTGGGATGGGGTGGATGGGATAGTGTGGCATTGGTTATGAGATGGAGGGCGATCATGACATAAAGAGGGAGGGATGAGGACATGAACAAGTGGAATAAAAGGTGGAAGGTTCCATGGATTGGTAAATTGAGGATGAGGACCTTGAAAAGAATTTGGAGGGGAATTTTGGCTAATGGGTTGGTTTCTATTCTTCAAGTAGTGAGTAGTTTGAAAAAACGCCTCAGAGAAATGTGGTCTCATGGTGATGGAATGGCATTCCATCACCATGAGACCATATTTATTCAAGGAATTTTTTCATACTACTCACTTTATTAACTATGATATTACTTACTATTATGCTCTGATAGATTTTTTCCAAGCATCCATAGTTTGTTGGAAAACACCTATTTTAGGATTTTAGCCACAACAACAAAGAAGTGAGTAGTTTGATAAAATTCTTTGGTACGCATGTATAGAAAATGTGGTAGCATAGAAAAGGTGGTGAGCTGTTTGAAGAAATGCCTCGAAGAAATGTGGTCTCATGGTGATGGAATGACATTCCATCACCATGAGACCACATTTCTTCAAAGCATTTTTTCAAACTACTCACTGCCTTGTCTATGCTATTGCTTACTATTATGCTTTGATAGATTTTTTCCAAGCATCCATAGTTTGTTGGAAATCACCTTTTTTAAGATTTTAGCCATACCAATGAGGAAATGAACGGTTTGATAAAATGCTTTGGTAGAAATGTATGGAAAATGTGGTAGCATAGAAAAGGTGGTGATCTATTCGAAAAAGTTCCTCAAAGAAATTGGGTCTCATGGTGATGGAAATCACCATGAGACTGCATTTCTTTGAGACATTTTTTCAAACAACTCATTGCCTTGTCTATGCTATTGCTTACTATTATTCTTTCATATATTTTTTCCAAGCATCCATAGCATAGAAAAGACAGTGAACTATTTGAAAATATGCCTTAGTAAAAAATGGTCTCATGGAATGCCATGAAAAACAAATGTAAATGGAAGCTGCTCCTACTTATTAATTATGCTATGTGAAGTAATTGCATCACTGCTTATGTTGACTTTCTAAACTACTATATTGTAGTTGAAATTTTGTCATCTATCAACATCTAGTTATTCATTATGGAATGTGAAGTAATGCTTTGACTTTGAAAGATGTACAATGCAACGTAATCAATGATATGAATATAAACTACACAAATCTATTAAGTACAATTCATTAGTTAAACTTTTTATTCTATTATCTATGTGTAGGTTTGTCTAAATCCATTGGCACTAGGAGGTGTTTCCTCAAAACCTCCAATATTATCCTATTCAATATCCAAAATCACATATTAAAATACCATTCATAAAATAATGCTATTAACATGTAATAAATTTATAATTGTTTACTAGTTACATAACTCAACGGTAGATATAGTGGAGAAATAAGAGGGTGTAGGACCAATGTATCCAGTATCAATACTATGACCCTAAAATTTTATTAAAATAATAAAACTAAATTAGTTAATCTTGCATTTAAAAATTGAAATTTAATAAATTAAGTCAATGAACGCAATGTTAACATTTACCTGAGTATCAATGCCATAGGCCTCATTCAAAATGTCAGCTGCCCTTGCCATCTCCATAGCTATAGACGTATCCTATGTAGTAGCCTCTTGAGTGTCGATGGGGTCATATGAAAAATTCATCCTGCAAGTCTAACACAAATGGGATCAAAGCCCACCACTCAAAGACTCCCTTGGATGGTGTTGTAGTGTAGGGATGGCATGTTGGATGATACTCTGGGTTAAAGAGCTGATGACCTGCAAAGTCTCTACCTCAAAACTCTCCTTCGCGATGGACAGGATAACAATGTGCTCATGAGGCAGCCTAGCGAGAGGTCATCTTGCTTGCTATGTAGGATCCTACTGTGCACTGGGTCTATCTTGAGCCAACCCCCCACCTCTCCCATGGAAGTCCCTCATATCTAAATAATTTGGGATTTTGTTCAAGATGAACTCACAGTATAGTTTCCTAAGGAAATATTGTGGGACTTCACAATTGTTGCATGGTGGGTAATAAAAAACCATATACCACCTATCCCAAAAAAGGTCCTAATCTATTGGTGGTGGTGCCAATGAATATGAAACCTCTTTGCATTGATGGTAAGATTTGCATTTGTTCATGGGTCAGTGAATAATGAGCACAAATCAAATTTTGAAATTTTTAGATCTTTTAGATCTTTATATGATAATATATCTCGGTAATAAGCCCTAGCTACCTGCCTCCTATCTTGCCAACCAATTAATTTTTTGTTGATTGAATCTACATGTTTTAAATTTTTTTTGAGTGAAGTTGCTAGGGTCATTCTTTCCATGGTTAAACTATTTGGATCGTTCAATCTCCTGATTAAATCCTCAATTTGTTTTTTATTGTTTTCAATTTCACTCATTAAGTTTTACTGAGTTCCAAGAGGATGTTGAGGGATTGGTGGAGGAGATTGTTGTTGTGGTTGTTCAACTTGAGGATTTTGTTGTTGTCGTTCTTGTTGTGGTTGTTGAGGATTTTGTTCCTCTTGTTGTTGTTGTGCATGTTGAGGATTTTGAGGAGGGTTTGTAGGTTCATTAACATCTCCTACAAGTTCAAAAAGTAAATATCAAAAACAACCTAAAACTAACAAATTTACAACAAAAAACAAGTAAACCTTACCTCTCAGACATCCTTGTCAATGTGGTGGCTGTTGGAAATACAAGGGTAGACAACTGAGAGGGGGGTGAATTAGTTGTCCCAAAAATTCAATACTTGTTTAGCTTATCAACTTTATTCTTATATATGATTATTAAGCATGAAAACAAAGATCATCAACACATCAAAAACACACATAACACCAAGATTTTTTACGTGGAAACCCTGTTAGGGGAAAAACCATGGTGAAGGTCAGCCACAAGATTATACCCTACTAAAAGTATAATGAAAAAGAAATATGGGGAATTCACTTGCATTCAAGCACATTTCCTAGAGCTCATTGCTCAATTACAAAGGAAGACACACTGTCTTACAAAGAGATTCAAATTATAGCCATCTATAGGGATTTGAACTAATAAAATAACATCTGCTAATGCTTGATCACAGTTCCAGTTAAGCGCATGAACAACTCTTCACTCTTCTTCACTTTTCTTCACACTCTGCTTTTCCTTTGAATGATTATGACATTATTCGCACACACACACACACACATGGAATCCACTAGCATAAATCAATTTGAAAAAACAATCGCTCTTATATATCCGCAACAAGAAATTTCACCACTATGAGTCAGACACAAAGAAATAATAAAATGAATATAACTTCCAGCCCAAATCATTCATAATAATCAATGCGCATCAACCAAAGTTGGCCACAAATTAGTGAGGACCTAAATCAACATCATCAACATGAAAAAACTTTAATTAATTACACCTCGAAGATCCACAAAACGCTTCAACACCATGTCGCCCAAGAACATGAAAAATATGAACACGCAAGAGAAAATCACCAACCATGAGCACAACAATTTATGAAGATGTGCAAAAAAGATAGAGCACGATCTAGAAGCATCCAAAAACATTAAGAACCAACAAATAAATATCTGCAACAATTGAACTAACTGAAATAGCCTCATCTTCAATCTGGAACACTAACTGAAGAAACAAAAAAAACTACAAGAATAAAAATCTTCATGTAGATCTCTGAAACTTGACGTGGATAAAATAGATACACTCAGCAACAAACCCTTTAGTCCATAATCTATGATCACCAATGTACACAACATACCACCATACTGAACATCACTTCACCACTGACAACCTGCAACTCATTTCTTTACAAATTTCTCAATATCCTTGACATATACAACTTCAAATGCATTAATGCTAATAGTGTTGACATCAATGACAACCACATATCAGTAACAAAACCATAACATCCAAAAATATCTCCTTTGGCATTGATGGAAACACATGATGTGAAAAACACCATCGAAACAACTAACTCTTTACACTTACTCCCCCTTAGATTATGACTCATTTTATCCTCAGCTACTCCACATGAATATTCTCCCATAAGACTCTTCTCCCCAAATAGACACCAGTTTTCACATAACTCTACTCCCCTTTTGACATCAATGACAGAGAATCTCTAAGATTTGAACCACATATCTAATTTTTTGAACCATCCGACTACTCCGCCTGAGTAGCAGCCACCGCAACATCAATCTAAAACAAGATATGACTATGAAATACACAGAATGATGCAATGCAATGCTTTGCATCTTAGTTCTGATTAGTAGGGGTAATCACCCCTAACTTCTTTCTGAGATACTCAAAAGTATCCTTAGGAAATGGCTTTGTAAAGATATCTGCAATCTGCTCCTTAGTAGGCACATATTCCAATCTTGCTTCTTTTTCACTTACCTTCTCCCTCAAAAAGTGAAACTTGATAGATATATGCTTTATCTTTGAATGCAACACCAGATTCTTGGAAATGTTAATAGCACTTGAATTATCATAATATATAGCAATAAGCTCATCATATACAACTCTAATATCCTTCAACATCTACTTCATCCATAGGACTTGAGTACAATTGTTAGCAACAACAATGTATTCGGCCTCAATAGTGGACAAGGAAATGGCATTCTGCTTCTTTCTTAACCATGAAATTAGCTTTTTACCCAAGAAAAATGCTCCACCACTAGTGCTTTTGCTATCATTCACATCTCTGGTCGAATCAGCATTAGTAAAGGCACTCTAAGTAAGATCATCATATTTAGGATACCATAGGTCAAGATCAGCAGTTCCCTTCAAGTATCTAAAAATTCTCATCACAACAGTCACATGAGATTCCTTCGGATTAGCTTGAAATATTGTAACAATACATACAACATTCATAATATCAGGCCTAGTTTGAGTTAAATACAACAATCCACCAATCATTGATCTTTATCTTGTCTAATTTGCTTTCAGAGAATCATCTTCTGTTGTCAACTTACATCCGGTCACCATGGGTGTACCAACTGAATTTGAATCTTCCATACCAAACTTCTTCAGCAATTCCTTCACATACTTGGATTGAGATATAAAAATCCCTTTATCTAACTGAGTGATTTGCAATCCCAAAAGTAATTTCATCTTACCAATCATAGAAATCTCAAATTCATTATGTATTTCACTAGAAAACTTCATGCACAAAGCATCATCTCCTCCAAAAATAATATCATCAACAAAGAATTCAACAATCAAATCTTTATCATCATTCTTGAAATACAAATTACTGACAGCAGTACCTTTGTTAAATCCAAGCTTCAAAAAATAGTTGTCCAATCTTGCATACCATGCTCTAGGGGCTTGTTTGAGTCCATACAATGCTTTCTTCAACCGACACACCATATCTTCCTTATCAGTCAATTAGAATCCATCAAGTTGCTCAACATATGCTTCTTCCAATTCACCATTTAAAAAAGCTGATTTGACATCCATCTGATAAACTTTGTAGTCCTTGTGAGTAGCATAAGCAAGAAATAATCTTACAACTTCAATTCTAGCAACAAGGGAAAAGGTATGTTCAAAATCAATTCCTTCCATTTGTGAATATCCTTTACATACCAGTCTTTCTTTGTTTCTAATTACTTCACCTTGCTTATTCAGTTTGTTTTTGAAAACCCATTTAGTTCCAATAACATTCTTATCCTTAGGTCTGGGAACAAGAATCTATTTATCATTCTTTTCAATCTATTTCAAATCTTCTTTCATTGCTTCAACCCAATGCTCATCTTTACATGCTTCATTCACACTAGTAGGCTTAGTTTTTGAAATCAAACAATATGCTTATGTAATATTTCTCCTTGTATGGAAACCTTTGTTCTTATCACCTATAATCTGATCTTTTGAATGATTCAATCTTACATACCTTAGAGTCTTCTTAGGATGTTCTTCAACTTCAAGTTCCTCTGATCTCTCTTTTGTGTTTCCACTAGTTTCTCCTTCTTCTTCATTCTCTTGATTTACCAGATTGATTTGCACTTGGTTTGTAGTCTGTTCTTGATCTCCTTGATTTTTATTGTCATCTTGATCATTAGAGTCATATCTACAGGTTCTCGATGGTGTACCTAAGTCTTCGTCAACTTTGACATTTACACTTTCAACCATTTTCTTCAATCTTTTATTGTAACACCAGTAGGCCTTGCTCTTAGTAGAATAACCCAGAAAGATACCTTCACCACTCCTAGCATCAAACTTCCCTATGTTTTCATCTCTCTTAATGTAACATTTTCTTCCAAATATCTTGAAGTATTTAATAGTAGGATTTTGACCAGTGTGTACAGTGGTACTCCAGCTCAATAGATATGAGGGAATTTCCTTCACTAGTAGCATCTTCAATTGTTCTATTCTTCCTTTCCACAACTCCATTTTGTTGAGGGGTCCGCAATGCAGATAATTGTCTCTTTATTCCATGTTCTTCCCAAAAATAATTAAATTCGCTGGAAGTGAATTCACCACTTCTATTTGATCTTAGAAACTTAATATTTAAACCTGTCTCATTCTTAACCGTAGCTTTAAAGATCTTGAACTTTTCCAATGCTTGAGATTCTCTTTTAAGAAAGTAACCCATACCATTCTAGAATAATCATCAATGAGTAACATGAAATACTTGTAACCTTGTAGAATTATGACCTTAGAGGGACCGCATAGATCAGTATGCACCAGCTCTAACAATTCATTTGAACAATGCTTTTTACTCTGAAATGAAATCTTGGTTTTCTTTCCCAACTAACATTCCTTTCATATTGCATCAATAGGTTTCACCAACATAGGTAGATCTCTCACAACCTTTGTAGAAATTATCTTGACAATATTATCAAAGTTAACATGACATAATCTTCTATGCCATAACCAACTTTCATCAACTTCAGCAATCAAACAACTTTTACTAGCAACACTCAAGTGAAAGATATTACCCTTTTTTTTTGTACCTAAGGCAATTTCATTTCCCGAACTCAATATTCTGCACTTTCTATCCTTGAACTGAAGATTGTATCCCTTATCAACCATTTCACCAATACTCAAAAGATTATGCTTCAATCCTTCCACATAAAAAAAATCAACATTATGCTCACCATCAAGAGAAATGCATCCTTTTCCATGGATCACACCGACTGTGTTAACACCAAATCTCACAACACCACCATCATATTTTTCCAAGCTTACAAACTTACTTTTGTCTCATGTCATATGATGTGAACATCCATTGTCAATTACCCATTCATCTTTTTCTTGAACTTGAGCAACTAGGGCTTTCTCCACACTTGTGCAACTAGTAGATTCAGTAGATACAAGACTATTTTCTCTAACAAAAATATATACCCATTCATCATCACCTTTATTAGATTCATCATCTGTTACACCTTCATCAATAGCATAGTAACATTTCTTCTAAAATCTAGGCTGGTTATGTCTTGGTTTAGGGGCTCTTTCCAGACACCTTGATGCAAAATGACCTATCTTATTGCAAAACAAACATTTAAGAGGCAACTTTCCTGTTGGAAATATGTGTCTCAATCTCACAGGCTGAAACCTCTGAAAGAGCCAAGTCGGTGTGACATCCATATTATCTGGCCGACTAGCAGCTTTGGAACCTTGTGAAATGTTCTGGTCGCTGAGACCTTGTTTCAGTCTTGCCGAATGGACCTATCGCTATGACATGATGATCGCTGTGACAATTTCTATCTCACTCTGCTCGGAGAGATCTCTGGCTGACAAGCCATTCTTATTGGATGTCGGGGAGACTTTGGGTGACAAGCGGTGTCGGGGAGATTCATAGCAACTGGAGTCATCAGAGTAATTCATATGCTTCGGTATGAAGTCTTATCGATATGGAAAGTCTCGCCGATAGTGATGCACTTAGAGTCATCGGAGTAACACATAAGGGTTTGGTAAGAAATCTTGGTGACAGGTGTTTGTCTCACCGATGTTGTGGGATGTTGTTGGTATGACTCTTGGTGAAGGGTGATCTTGGGGTGACTTGAAGACTTCGGTATTACCTCTCAGCGATAGCGGTAAGTCTTGCCAACGGTTGTTTGTTTCGGTATGACTGGAAGGCTCAGTGTGATCTCTTGGCGAGTAGAGATTGTCTCGTTGATGGGAAAGCTGATATCTATGTGACCTTTGAACATCGGTATGATGTCTCATCGAATAACGATGGTCTTGCCGAATAGTGATAAATGTAATGGATATCAGTATGATCTCTTGGCGAATAGCGATTGTCTCGCCGATGAGAATTTTGAGGTTGATGCGACTTGTGAACTCGGTGTAATGTCTTGCCAATGGTCAGGAATTTTGGCGATAATGACAATCAGGTCTTGTGGCATTAGGGAGACATGATTAGTGTCTCACCGACATGCAACATAGGTTGAATGCCCTTGACCAAGTGATGACTATCCTACGTGGTGAGTCTACGACCAATCAGAGAAGCCGAATGGGAACCATTGGAAGTTAGTCTGTTGTGGCCATTCTGTGAGGAAGTTCAATAGACCAGTGACGACATGTATATACTCAAGAATTGCAGACCTTGTTCGGTTCGATGGTTGCATGAACAGTTGGATGAAGAGTTCGATGTATGATCAGTGTGAATTAGATTCTGAGAGTATTGTAACTTGAATGTTCTGTAGCAAGGTTGATAATTGTGAATGCTGTTGTAAATTGACATCAGAGAGAGTGAATTCCGTACTCTGTATGTAATTTGTTTACTGTAATACAAAGGGGTTTTTCTTGGTGTGGTGGGTTTTTCTCCCATAAGGGTTTTCCCATGTAAATCTGGTATTCATCTGTGTATGATTATTTCTCTGTTTTGTTATTGCTTTCAAGTGTATCTTAATTGGACTATAATTGAAAATTTAAAAGTATCTTTGCATTCTTCCCTAAGGTTTTGATGTTAGGACAGTTGTTTCCGCACCTTAGCTTTCCTTACATTTCCTTCATACTTACCTTTTCCTCTCAGTATTCTTTTGACAATAAGTGCTTCTAGCTCTTCCATCTCTCTTTCTTCTTCTTCAATATGTTTGATTTCATCCTCTTAGTTGAATGTCTTTCTAGATGAACTCTCACTCGGATCATATCTCTATCTATCTCTTCCAGAAGTAGTAGCCTTAAATACAAATTTGACCTTAGGAAGGGCATCGCCAAATTCGCTCAACTCAAAAGAAGTCAACTTACCAACCAATGTATCTCTGGTTATGTTTGTTACGATCCAAAGCTCTTCAATAGCACTAGCTTTTACTTTATAAGAATCAAGAAAGGATCTAAGAACTTTAACAACAATATCAGATTCATCTATCTTTCCACTAGCACATCTAATACCACACACAAGTTCATTCACTCTTTGCATTAAAGTATTAATATTCTCATCATCACCCATTCTTAGCCTTTCATATTTCCCTTTCAAACTTTGCAACTTAGCAATCTTCACATTAGCATCACCTTCATACAATGTTTCCAACTTTTTCCAGATCCCATGAGTAGTCTTCAGATCCATAACATTTTTCATCTTAGAATCAGTCAAAGCACTCAACAAAGCTTCCTTAGCCCAAATATTATACTCAACATCTTTGATTTCAACAAAAGTAGTAGGACCATTTTGTGGAATAAGATACATATTACTTGTAATGCTCCAGTAAGGTTCACCAATGCATCTCAGATGGCACTCCATTTGAGCCTTCCACAGAGTAATTTGTTCCATCAAATCTCAGACTATCCTTCTTGTAACTTGCCATCCCAGATCACCTTAAGCTATTAAACTTCTTCCAAGAAACTTAGCTTTGGTACCAATTGTTGGCAATACAAGGATAGACAACTGAGAGGGGGGATGAATCAGTTGTCCCAAAAATTAAATACTTGTTTAACTTATCAACTTTATTCTCATATCTAATTATTAAGCATGAAAACAAAGATCATCAACACATCAGAAACACACATAACACCAATATTTTTTATGTGGAAACCTTGTTAGGGGAAAAACCATGGTGGAGGTCAGTCCACAAGATTATACCTTGTTAAAAGTATAATGAAAAAGAAATATGGGGAATGCACTTGCATTCAAGCGCACTACCTAGGGCTCATTGATCAATTACAAAGGAAGACACATTGTCTTACAAAGAGATTTGGATTATAGCCATTTGCAGGGATTTGAATTGATAAAATAGCATTTGCTAATGCCTGATCACAGTTCTAGTTAAGCACATGAAAAACTCTTCACTCTTCTTCACTTTTCTTCACAATCTACTCTACCTTCAAATGATTAGGAAATTATTCTCACACACACTCTCTCTTGGCATCCACTGGCATAATTGAATTCAAACAAAAAATCACTCATATATATCTGCAATAGAAAATTTCAGTGCTACAAGTCGACCACAAAGAAATAATAAAATGAATATAACTGTCGGCCCAAATCATTCATAATAATCAATGTGCATCAAAAAAATTCAGCCACAACTTAGTGAGGACCTAAATCAACATCATCAACATGAAAACACTTCAATTAATTACATCTCGAAGATCCACAACACGCTTCAACACCATGTTAGCTAGGAACATGAAAAATATGAACACACAAGAGAAAATCGCCAACCACGAGCACAACGATTTATGCAGACATGAAAAAAAGATAGAGCATGATCTAGAAGCATCCACAAACATTAAGAACCAATAGAGAAGCATCCAAAACAACTGAACTAACTGAAAAAATAGAAAAAACTGGCAGAATGAAAATCTTCATAACTCGATCAAATCTTCATGCGAATCTCTGAAACTTGACATGGATAAACTAGATACACTAAAAAAAAAACCCTTTAGTCCACAACCTCCAATCACAAAATTACAAAACATACCACCATACTGAACATCACTTCACCATTGACAACCTGCAACTCATTGCTTTACAATTTTCTCGATATCTTCGACATATATAGCTTCAAATGCATTAATGCTAATAGGGTTGACATCATTGCCAACCACATATAAACAAGACAACCATAACATCCAACAATGACATCCGGGTGACGAAAAATGTTGCAAAATAGCTCCTCCAAGAACACGAGCATGGAAATGAAAGGTTTTGGCCAGGGGCATAAAAGAAACATAGTCAAAATGAAAATGATTTCAAATTCCTTTTTTTTCTTTTAATACCTCATAATGTGAGCACATTATAATGAGCTCATGTTGTGGGCTCATTGTGGCCAAGCCTTAGGCTCAACACACTAAGCCATAATGTGATCATGTTATAACATGCTCGCGTTATGAGCTTTCAAAATGTTTTTAAAAATTTGGCCACAAATTGGCCACCCATCTTTTTGCATCCGCCATGAGAAGAGAATATAGAAGGGGACTATTGTATATTTTGAAGGAGATTATAGAAAATTTAGAGAAGATATTTGAAGGTGATTATATTAGATCTAGTGAAGAAAACTAGAGAGTGAAGTGTAAGGTATGTGAAGAATAAATAAGAAGAAGAGTATGGAGAATTTACTCATATATCATAACGAAATTAGAGGAGGTTGAATTATATGGAAATATAATTGATTTGTAAAAAAATTAAGTCCATAATCTAGTGAAGAAGTAACATTATAAAGGTGGTACCATACTGGAGAGGTTGGTGCTTCATATCAAAGATATTGGTGTCTCTTGTTGAGTTGGTGCTCAATTGTGGGTATTGGTATCTCCAATGGGTTGGTGCTCATAAATTGTATAAGAGGAGATTAGTGTCTCTTGTAGGTTGGTGCCTACAAAAATTGTAAAAGAGATTTATATAATTTAGCAATATTTTTTCTATGGTTTTCTCTCGTAAGGGTTTCTATGTAAATCAGGTGTTCTTCTTGTGTTCTTTTTATTGATATTGTGCAATTGGTGTTATTGTGATGTTTAATTTTGAAAAATTAAAATATTCTATTATACTGTTGTGCCCTTAGCATACACACCCCATTCGTAATGGGGACCCTCTCTTTCCTTCACCTCGCCGGGTCATTTTTGTTGTCACCTCATTTTCCATGCCCCTTGTTTTGGTGTTCTAAGTGGTCTACGAGTTCGAAAGAGTTCATCTTGAGTTGACCATGTTTCCCCCCCTCGCTCAAATTTTCAAGGCTTTGGGCCTTTGTGGGATCCCATTGGCTATTTGCCTTAGCTTTTAAAGTTGGCATTCCTGGAGCCCATCGGGTCCGCCCTGTCGAGTTGCCCCTATCAGGTTTCCATCACCTCTTCACCATTCCTAACGACCTTTCTCCAATGGCTTTCTGCCCATTGGATTCTGCGTGCCTGTTCGCCGCTGCACTTATTGATGACCGTCCAAACAACAATCGACTAGAAGCTTTCTGATCACCGGGATTTGCCTCCCTAACCACCATCTCTTCATCACCGAATGATCAACGACTATCATCTGACCGCCTCCCGACCGTCGGGTCCCGATGATCCCACCGCCGTTTTCAAATGATGGCTCACCAACTTCAACCTTGCTGTATGGTCATTAATTGCTCACATTTAATGCATCATTTTCTATAAATAGGCAACTTTCACTTGTCATTTTCACCTATTAATCGATTAGAGAGAAGTCAAAGAGCCACTTCCAGCGCCTCCTTCAAACCCGACAAGTCTCATAGACGATTCAAAGCCTTTTCCCGTTGATTTCTCACCTCATTCATCAGATTCTTGAGGTATGTTTTTTGCCCCACACCCTGCTTCATGTTTTCTTTGATTTTTAAAAAATTGATGAATTTGAAGGGAAGAAAAATCGATAAGCAACTAAAATTAACAAAGGCGCACAAAACCCATGTGCTCAAATCTTTAAAAACCCTCAAAATTGATCCATATAACAGCCACAGAACTTGCACTCGCAATCGTTTTTCTTGAGCCAGTGCTTTCACCTCCCATGGGCCCATGAACTCCCATTTCTTCCACCAACCTTTGAAAACAAATTAAACTCTACAGTGGAAAACTCCTTCGCCGAGTGCGCCCTCGCGAGGGGACCCAATCCCTTCATCGCTCGAGCTTAGCAAAATTTCATAAACTAAAATGAGGTCCAACGAACTGCTCGAGTCCGACCCCATGGGATTCTGTCCCTGAGGCGCCACTCATGATCTGCCGTTCCAAATAGCTTTTTGACCCCAACTTTCCACCACCCGGGAACTATCCTGCTGATCGCTCATAAAGTTTAAACTTTGCAAAATTTTGAAACTTAAGTGTTGATTCATACCAGGTCCCACCTCACAGATTGCTACCCAAGGAAGTCCATTAGTATTTCATCATCCCAGATGAATTTCACTACCCATCCTCTCGACTTCCAGATCCCGAACCTGTCCTCACCAACCACTTTCATTTGAACACTGAACGACCAATTGCTAAGCTCTTTTTGGGTCCTGCCTAGCAGAATTCTGTCAGCGAGATGTCGTGTTGAACCCACCATCTCAAATGGATTTTGAGGGCTGCCTTTCCACCCTTCGGGTTTCAATGTTGCCACTGCTGCCAACATGCAAAATGGAAATGATCAAGTAATGAACATTAAGAAGGTCCCTACTGTTAGGTCACCGTCACCAGGACTCCGTCCTTGTTTTTCCATGCTCAAATGGAAAATGGCTACCATTTTCCCACTTCCCAAAACCTGACATCCACATTTCCTATGGATTCTCTAAGTGATTAACAAAGAAAACACGAAGGCTCCTCCGCTTGTCAGACCCGATGTGGCGGGTTGCTCCTATTGGGCTGCCATGCGACTTTTTCCATTTCAAATGGTTGCAACCCAACGTCCTTCTGCTCCTTCCAACCAAAAAATCCTGAGCAACAAGTGAGTTATGTCGACCGCCTTGTGAAGCCACAGGTCTTGCTCGGCAGAACTCCGCCCTCGAGACACCATGATCGATGAATTTATCAATGATTTCTTCGAAGGTTTTGATACCTAGAGGCAATTGTGAAAACCAATCCATGGCTGGGCCTGCCAAACTCTGTGGAAAGAGGCGCATCAAATAGGAATCATTATAGGAAACCTCCATACACATGACATTGAATTCTTTGACATGATCCATCAGATTTCCTCTCCCTTTGTATTTATCAAATTTAGGAACCTCAAAACTGGGAGGGAAACGTACCATTGCAATGTTTCGATCAAATGGATATGGAAATAGGTTTTGTTGTGTATGGAGTGATGTAGTAGGATGGAGGAACAATCAACCAAGCTTTGAAAACCAAACACCAACACAAAATCAAATAACTAGCACAACTTCCATAGGGTTAGCTCTATGGCTTTCCAATTCACAACTGAGCAACTTAAAGACCAATTCCTCAAAGAAAACTATAAGAACACCCATTGATCATCCATATAGCATCCATATTCCATCAAAAAGATATTTCCAAGTTTACAAGTAAGATTCATTTGTCAAAACATAGAAAAACATTAAGTCACCGTATCCAAGGGCTAGTAGAATTAGCCCACTTTTACAAACAAAGTGTCTCTTAAACTGCTTTTCACCTTACCAATTCTTGGACAGTCACAAATTGTGGCACAAAACAAAATAATCTATGATCAAAACCCCCGTACTACCCTTCTATATTGCTGCTCCATCAAACCCTCATTTTCCTTCCTAAAAACTAGGGCTTATTGAAAGTCCTATGCCCAAATCACTTGCAAACCCAAAATCACTTAAATCCTTCATATTTCAACCGACACATGCTCAACACATCTTAATATTTGACTGCTCTCACATTTTACACATACTTCCTTTGTAAACCACCTTATTTTCCCCTCTTTTCACCCCTTCACCATAGGGTTTCTAACTTCCTTGCACAACCAATCACTTACAGCCACTCAAAACTTCTAGATAGCATTAAATACACCTACCAAGGTTATTTTCTAGGGTTTCTACCCATATTTCATTCTCTATAGACTTTTCACTTACTTTAGCCTTGACTCCAAGGCCTAAAACACAGTTTTGCAATAGGGCAGTGTTGTTGATTTACATTCAATGCTCTTCCACCACAAGGAGGCTCATACTATTATTCTCCCTACTTTACATGGGCCCATTCCTCTAAGTTATAGCCTACACAGAAGGAGGAATGGCCCTTCAACTCACATTGAACTTCAAAACCCTACTTCCCCTGTTTCAAACCAGTCAGCAGAAAATTCAATTAAATTGGCTTAATTCACAAGAATAACTCTCAAGAACCAATTCAAAACAAAGGAAACACAATCCTAAATCAACATCCAATCATTCATGACCAGTTCCTGCTGTATGGACCCATACACAGCCAAGAAATGAGAGAAAAACCAGAAAATAATTGGAAAATAGAACTTTGTATTAATTTTCTCTTTTCAAAAATGCTTTCACCAACACTTCTCGAGCCTTCAAGAGGCAATCTAAACATTTTTCAATCCAAAAAACCAAAAAAAAGCCTATAACTGACCATAAGACTACCTTAACCCTTACATTGCTTAATTTTGCCTTGTTTGACAATTTGTTAGCAACAAACACAATATTATGCAAGCTTTTGCACTTTTGGAAAAAATAACCTTAAAAACCCCCCAATTACATGAAAAATAGTCACAAAGACCTTATTTAACATTAATTTAATCAAATGCCCCTAAATTTCTAATGCCTTCCTTCAAAGGATGAATTGTTGAAATTAAGTGTCGGGTGCTCACGATGGGGATTCTTCATTTTACCCATTTTAATATCCTACATTTTTTGTGTTAGTTCCTTGAGTTGCAATGCCATATCATCTTGCGGGTTTGGTGGGGGAACATATATTGTGTATTTTGCAATGGTGCATGAATACTAAGTTGTATTTTGATATGATGGGGTGTTGTATGGTGTGTAAGGTGGTGTGGGATATTGTGAAGGTGAAGGTGGTAGAGATGTATATGTTCCTAACGTATTTGGATTGATTGATTTTTTTTTGAGGATTATAGTATAAACCTTGTTGTTGTTTCACAAGAACTTGTTACTATTGGGCATACTATTGGGAAAGTAATGCTTGTTGTTGGGCTTGTTGCTGTTGAGCTTGTTGTTGTGCGACTAGGGATAATTGTTGGGCTTGCTCTTGTTGTTGTGCCACTAGGGCTGCTTGTTGGGCTTGCTATTGTTACTGTGCTACTAGGGCTGCTTGTTGGGCTTGTTGTTGTTGTTGTGCTACTAGTGTTGCTTGATGGGCTTGTTGTCATTGTTCTACTGAGGCTTCTTGCTAGGCTTGCTATTGTTTTTGTGTCACTAGGGCTTCTTGATGGGTTTTATATTGTTGTGTTGCTTGTTGGGCTTGCTATTATTGCATGACTTATTGATAAGCCTATTATGCTTGTTGCAAGGCTAGAGCATGTGCTTGCAATGTAGGATCATTTGGTTGTTGGGACGTCTATGATGGGTTTTGGGTGTTTATGGTTTGAGTTGGTTGTGGGTTGATGACAAGAGGTTTGGGGTTTCCTTGGTTTAACATTCCTTATAGAATGGTGGATTGGGATGGAGAATTGTAAGTTTGAGGTCCCATTTGATTTTGCATGAAATGGTGGACAAATGGTAAAGATGATGATGACACCATTTGGTTTTGTGATGGTAATGGAATTTTAGGACCCTAAAATTGATTGAAAGGATTCCCTTGTTGTATTTGAGGTGGGACTAGAGTATTACCTTGGTTGATATGGTTTGTGACCAAAGTGTTGTTTTGATTTGGGTTGGTGATGGAGGGAATGGATGTATTTTGTGCGATCGAAGGGTTTGATGAACCCATTGGGGGATTATATGAAGATGTCCCTTGTTGTGTTAAGGGTTGATTTTTTATAAGGGTATTAACTTTCCCTTGTTTTTCTGCTTGTGACACTTGGTCCATGCTACCTTGCATTACATTGGGTAGAATTGTTGTACTTATGGGGATGGATGAAGATGGTTGTGCTTGATACGTCGAGGTTGTCATGGAGTGATGTAATATATGTGGTTTATGTGGATGTAGGGGATGCTCGAGAATGGGAGGAGCACCAAATGTTGGTTTCCAAGTGGTGGTTTTGGGGGGATTGGTGTTTAGAGTACCCACAAGTGTCTTTCTTTCCAAAGGAGGAGTGTGGCCAAAGTCCTTAGCAAGACTAGTTACAAGACTAGGAGTTTGTGTTTGAATTAGCCCTATTGATGGAGTTGATTTAATGGTGGATGAAGTCAAGCCTTGTGTTAAGGTTTGCGTAACAAAAGATGGGGGAATTGGAGCCACTTTTTCTAAAGCTTGATGTTCTTTTTTGTACTCAATGATTTATTCTTTAGTAAGTCCAAATGGGTTGTTCATGAATTTTTCTACCTCATATGGTCCTGATGGAGTTTGGGGTTGTTGCAAGGGGGTAGAATGACTTCTTGGATCAAATTATTGGAGATTAGTATCACTTGTGGTGAATGTGACTTTGGCTTGTTCCATGATTCTCTTGTGTTGTGATCTTATCATTACCATAAATTATGGGTAACCTATGGGAGAGTTATGTTGAGATTTGTCATGTTTAAACTCCTTAGTTGTCTCAAATTTTGGTAAAAGGGATGCTCTAAGTCATTTTGGAGCAATGGTGAGAATGGGGGATGAAAAGGATGAATGATGTGGGTAGTGATTTTTTTGCAAACCTTTGGGACAAGAATTTTGACTATAGGTTTGATTGTTTTCATGGATAATGGATTTGTAAATCTTTAAGGTAGACTTGTGACCTTATAGATAAACTAGTCTAAGATGTGATAACTTACTTAACTAAATGTATGAAAAAAGATTCATTTCACACACAAAGTAGCTCAGTTAGGATTTGGGTTGGTAAATATCTTAGTCCAAAGTGTTGATGTGTTCAAAATTTTGCAAAGGTTGGTGAAGTGAAAATGTGAAAGATGATAAGAGGTGGATGAAATGTTTGACACAATTTTTTTTTGATATATTAAGAAACATTTACAGGGTGCTATACCCTTTACATGATGAGCCCCAAGGGCTATAAAAAATATCAGGTCTAGAGCATTAAAACAAAAACCACCAAAAAAAAGAAGTCAAAAACAATAGACTCCTAATAACCCACAAACCATGACCCAGCCAAAACAAGACACAAAAGCAATAGACTAACTAGCACCCTCCCATTTCTAAGAGAAGAGGTTAATAACATCCTCCATAACCTAGTTGTGGCCCTCCTCCATATTCTTCATTTCTTCCTTGAGCACAACAGAAAGGGTACCAACAACATGGTGGATCATTTTGATAGTGAACTAGGTCAACCCAACAAATTTACTTTTGAGTTTATCCATCCACTCCGACAACATGCTATAGTCATCCACCTTGTCCACAGTCTTAGAATTATCTTCCTCCATAGCCTGAGGGTTTGAGGATAGAGTCATCGAATCCTCTTTAAGCATCTTTTTGAGGTCAGAAAAGTGACTAGGTCCTTCCATAAATTTCTTCCCCTCCTCTGTATCTTCCTCCTTCCTCTTGCCTTTATTGTCAGACTACTCCTCGTCACTAGAATTATCATTCATTGGCACTTTCTTACTATTTTTCACCAATTTGTGGGATCTCCTAATGCTGGTATTCTCCAACCCCATATCCACAGTATCAGCCACAACGGTGTCCCCCCTAGAGTATTTACCCACATTGTTCTTCCCTTCATTTTCCATGGCCGATAGCTCCACCTAGCATTTACCCTCTTCCCATACTTTTTTCCTTGTTTCAGGTTTGTTGTCTGTCTTGACGAGGAGCAGTTTTGAGCTCACAAAGCCCGATTTCTACTTTTGACTGAGTAGTCCCCACACCACCCTTTTTTTTTCTTGGTGGGAGGTTTAAGCTTATGGGTTTTGGTGTTCACTAGAGGGGTTTTCCTTTTAGGGCCCTTAGACTCAGACCGAGAGGGATTCAGATTGGGCTGGTCAAGGAGTTCAACCTCCTCGATACAGACAAAAAAAATATGTTTGGGTGGACAAAGAGCCAGATGGAAATGATAAATCCTTAGGATAAGGCCCTGGTGTATTAGCATAGGGGTGTTTCATTAGAGTTTTGGGCAGTAGTGTCTAAACACTTTTCAACAAAAATCTCCAAATCAGAAAGCAAGAAAAAGGAAACTCAACAACATTTTGTGATGAAGATGATTGAGAAGAGGAAGATGGTAATAATAAAACACCCTATTCCTACCTTCTAAGGTGACATACTTCATAATAGCGAGACAAACTTGATCCCAAGGATGAGGGAGCACTTCCCTTTCAAAACTCAATTGAGACTTGACTGGTTTTTCATTTTCTTTGAAGAAAGCATTAAGGCTTTCATTATCTTGGGTCTTGGTGTGTTTAGTGTACTTCTTCCCACTGCATGAAAGCCCAATTTATTGAGCTATGACCTCCTCATTTACCTCAAAAGAGATACCTCCCATCATAACCCTCCTATCTTTCCAAGAGCTTGAAAACTAAGCTGACATCCTCGCATCATGTCCTACTAAGCACTCCATCAACGGTGCCAACCCACCTTCGACACAAATATGCCAAACTAGAGGATCCTTTTATAATTCCTCATAGTTATTTGGACCCGTCTTTACCCTATCACCACCCATATTGCCACACTTCACTTTGAGATACCGGTAATCCTGCCAGAGAAAGAAATTTAAACTTTTTTCAATGCAAGAGGTCACCCAAAAAACACTATTTTTAAGCTAGCCAATATGAATTTAAGTAATCAAGGCAATCTGTAGGTTACATGTGCTAGATGTTTTTTCTAAAGAGGAAATCTCCATGGGCTCATAATTGAAAATATTGAGATGCAAAAGGCTTAGGTTGTAGAAAATCATGGCAATGATAGGTTTACCCGTCAAGTTGCATATGCACAAGTACCAATGCCAAATGGCCATGGGGACAAATATAGAAATCTCTAAGTATCTATCCTTTATCTTATGAAATTTTTTAGTGATGTTGAGAGGACTTAGTATGAAATCCACACGACATGAAGAAGTCACATCGAAATTGAAATTGAAGTTCCATATAGGTATGCTAACATTATCACAAGACTACAAATTAAATTTATGCATGGCCCAACCAATCTTAGCCATTAACCCATGATAATTCCCATCACCTCTCATAATTAGCTCCGTAACCACATCCTTCACCGAATTTTTCAAATAGTACCACCTATTTAACACCTCATCATCCTTCTTCATCCACTGCACCCAAAGTAGAAATATGTGGACAACCCATAGAGCCTTAACAATAGCATAATTAGTTATCATCATGGATAACAAAGGTGCCCTATTCATTAAGGATAATACCTTGTAACTTCGGTAGTAAGTACCCAATACTCCTCCAACACCTGGAAACACTCCAAGAGGAACCAAGATTAGCCAAATGGTCAGCAACTTGATTTCTGTCCTAAAAGATGTGAGATAAGATCTTCATATCAAGCTTCGATACCATATGATTTATGTCTAAAAAGATAACTCTAGTGTTTCATCCTAATAACCTTCCAATGCTTATTGAATCAATCACTGACTTGGAATCCCCTTCTATAAGCAGTTTCTTTATCCCTAGAGTAACAACTAATTGGATGCCCTTTAATAGTTCCCTAACTTCCACAATCATGGAGGTCTGAATTCCAATGCTCCATGAGTAACTTGCCACAAATTTACCCCTATTATCCCAGATGATACAACCGATGCTAGCCTTGCAAGGGTTCCCCTTGGTCACTCCATCAAAATTGAGTTTGTGCCACCCTTGATCTGGGGGTTTCTAAACCATGTCCCCTCTAGCCTAGGCCTTAGAGTTTTTAAAGAAGTTGGTCTCCAAATTCCTATTCCAAGATTTAGCCATCTTGATTTCCTATTTTGTAGGTGCTTTTGTCAGGGTTTTCCCAGTGTAAATCGAAACATTTTTAGAAATAAGCCTTAGCCCAATGCCAAAAACCTCCTTAGGACTCACCTTAATATTCCTAAAAATTAAGTTATTTCTCTCTTTCCACAAGCACCAACAGATGATGGGGGGAATTGGTTCCAAATATCTCTAGGGATAGGATGTTGGAAGGGACCAGACCAACCCAAAATGAAAGATTTGATGTCCCTACACATAGTCCAATGGGTCAATAGACAATGCAATAATAATTGATCAACATACTCTTCATTGCATTTACATAGCAAACACCTATTTGGGAACTAAAATCCCCTTTTCCCCAGGTTATCCCGAGTTAGGATCATGTTATGATAAGCCATCCACTAGAAGAAATTGATTTTAGGAATCATGTGCCTATTCCAAACCCATCTCCAAGGTTCATTATGATCACCCTAGACCAACAACAAATTGTAAGTCATTTTGATAGAAAGATTGCCCAACCGATCTTTGACCTAG
The DNA here is from genome assembly GCA_007258455.2 of Sequoia sempervirens. NCBI lineage: Eukaryota > Viridiplantae > Streptophyta > Pinopsida > Cupressales > Cupressaceae > Sequoia > Sequoia sempervirens. The sequence continues at coordinate 533,949 of VDFB02000020.1, forward strand.
GAGAATTCATCCTCAAAGTTGGATAGAGGTAGTTTGATCAGGGAGAGCAAGTCTCACAAAGACTTATCCAACAACATCTCAGGGGACATGGGGCAACAAAGAACAAAATCTTTCCAATGCCTAGTACCCAATTGACCAAGAAAGTAGTCGCTAACATACATACCAAAGAAAAGTTGCAAAAGTCTCATAAGGCTCTTGAAACTAGAGTGCGATATGTGGGAGTCAAGAAACCAATGGTCCTCCCAAAATCTAATGTAACTACCATTCCCAAGTTTCCATTTCATCCTAGAAATGAGCAACCCCTGCATTCTGAAAATGTTATTCCATGTCAGTGAACTGGTAGGGTGATCATCTGAGAGGCATTTAATCGTAGGTCTATTTTAAAGATACTTAGCATTCATGATCTTGCACTAGTCCTTTTCATTCCTTAATTGGTCCCAACCAACCTTATCAAGTAAGGCTTTGTTGGTACATTGCACATTCCTGATCCCAAGCTTGCCACATGATTTAGGAAAACAAAATTTGTCCCAACTAACTAGAGAAAACTTATTCTCCTCGGTCCTAGACCATAAGAAGTTTATTTGGTTTTTTTCAAACTTCTTAGCTATATATCTAGGAATTTTAAAGATAGAAAGGAAGTAGACATGGATCCCTTGAAGGGAAGCAGTTAGAAGTTGCATCTTGCTAGCATGGCTAAGGATGGAGCCTTTCCAACCCACCAATTTCCTTTGAATCCTTTCTAAAACTATGTTCCAAAAGGTAGGAGTGACTTACTTGATAAGTGTATAATGATAAAAACACTGAAGGGAGAGAGCCACTCACACAACCTAGGACAACAATCACCTGATCTTGGAGGGCAGGAGTGTTGTTGAAGAAATAAATCATGCTTTTATTGTAATTTATACATTGGCCAGAGTAAGCAATATAATTGTTAAGGAAACTCTTCCATTTCCTAGCTTTAATAACAAAATCCATCCCAAAGAGGATGGTATCATCAACAAACTATTGAATAAAAATAGGTTCCAACAAAGTTATAGGTTTAACCCCCTTTATGGAGCCCTCTGACAATAGTTTGGATATGTTCCTACCGTAACACCTATAATCGCGGATAAACAAATACTTAAGATTGTCACATCTCAACCCTAATGCACGCTTACTTTGGTTTTGTGTGGATTTGTTACATGACTGGATGTGTGTGGTAGAATAATAATTAATATTATGGTGTTTTGGTGTGATGATATATGAAAAGTGTTTACTTAAATTATGAAAATTTGAATAGTAACGAATGTGTTTTACTTTGAAGATGAAGCAAAATAGAGTAGAAATATTTGAATTCATATATTATATTACTTGATTTATATCTTTACGTGATACTAATTCAGTTATTGTTGTGTGCCTAAGTGCACTTGAGGTGCAGGAGGTCGAAGACCAAGGGTGTGATTAAGGAGAGGAGGTTAGCTTCTTGACAGGACAAAGCAGGATGTTCTCTCGATCACACACAGGCACTTAGATTCATATAGATTGCATTTAGGAATGTCTAATTTTAGTGTGTTTGTTTTGAATTATTTGCAAATTAAATAACAATTAGTAAATTAAATAAATGATGAAATGAAAGCATGATAAAGTAAAGGAATTAAATTTTTAATTATAGTTAATTATAGATTTTGATTTAAATGCTTATGCATTCTACTCTTCTTTTAATTTGTGTTAATCTTTGAGTTAATAAGTTAACTAATAGTTAGAAGATAATTATTTTATTATTGGATAGATATTTTCAAAAGGGGATTTACATGCAATTAAATTAAATATCATCATTATTTCAAAATCCATTTTCAAGATTAGGGTAGGAAATGGAAAAGAAAAAGATTATTAAAAAGGGAAAAGAGTTCCCGAGAAAACAACCGTTCTTGAAATCATTCTTGAAATTAAACTCTACAATTTTTGCTTTAATGGCTAATAAGAAAATGTTGAATCCTTCAAAATAGTGAGTTTGAGAATTATTCTTTGGGAGATAGTAAGAAATTAAAGAGTTGGTAAAGCAGCTGAAAAGGAGGAAAGAGAAGAAGCTTTCTCAGAAAAACCAGATTGAAAAGGGGCAAAGGGAAGAAGTTGTCTAAAGAGCATCTCCAGTTGGAAGCGTAATATCCAGGTTTTCCATTCTTTTTCCACAAATCTTGCTTGAAATTTGAAATTACTACTGAAGAATTTGAATTCTAAGTGTTTTGAATTTTGTTTGCAAACTGTGAAAATCTGAGAAAATGTTCCATTCTTTTGTGTGCATTGAAAGAATTTGCATAATTTTACCCCTTTAAGATTGGGGTTTTTCTCCTTTGCAAACTATGGTATTAATTTTGACTCAGAATGCTCTATCATTACACAAAGATTCTGAAAATATATATATATATATACACATAATTGTCACTGTGCATATGAATATATATATATATATATGTACCCTATTCTTTTGAAATATTGGAGAACTTAAATTGCATACTGTGTAAACTATGGAGAGATTGTTTTATTTAAGTTTTAGTTAATGAAATAGGGGTTTTCCCCAAGCCCGTCCCATGGAGGAAGGGCGGCACTGTGAGAGGGACAGCGCCCTCCATAGGCCAAGCCCTGTGGAGGAGGTGTTGCCCCCTCACAGGCAGTGCCTTCCCCATGGGAAGGGCGTCAGCCTTAAGGCAACAAAAGTTTTTTTTTTTCTGCTTTTTATTTTCATTTCAAAAATTCAGATTTAGCTGTAAATCCATATGGCAATGGAAAAACTAATGAATGACTATCATAACTTAAAACTTCATGTGCATACAAGAAAAAATAATAAATAAATAAATATATATATATATATATATATATATATATATATATATATATATATATATATATATATATATATATATATATATAAATATATATCTGTGTGTGTGTGTGTGTGTGTATGTATATTTATGTATATAAACAAATATGTCGATAAGCAATGTACAGAGTTATATATATATATATATACCCGAATTGTTTCAGAAAGCTTTACAATGATAGGATACAAAAAATACAACATTATGGCATATGTATTTTGTAAATCTGTATGAATTATTTTTGATATATGAACAAGTACAAGTTTATATATATATATACACACACAAATATTTATATATATAAATATATATATATATACACTGACATAAATACCACTTTTTTCCACAGCAAACATTACCTTCTGACAATGGTAACATACAGAAAACACAGCTTAGTTTATACATTCAGCTGTACGTCTACTAAGTATTTACATATATATGTATATATTATAAATATATATATATATACCTACATAATAAATATTTATATAGATCTGTACAGTGAACTCTTATATATATACCTACATAATAAATATTTATACAGATCTGTACAGCGAACTCTAATATCTAAAATTTAAAAACTTAGAAAGAAGTAGAATAAATTCACATAAATAACTGTGTACGCTAACAAACTTGTATTTATGTGCAAATCTGGAAATTTACATTGTTTTTCTTTCCAAAACTGTTATTTTTCTGAATATCGATGCATTGTATGAGTTACCA
>VDFB02000020.1:537626-576820 GCA_007258455.2 Sequoia sempervirens
CCTCAACACTAATCCCTCAACCCTCAACCCTTAAACCCTAATACCCTAAACCATCAACTCTATAGGTCCTCCACCCTAATCCCTCAACCCTATACCCTCAACCCCTATCCCTTTCTCTCTATCTATACATCTCACCTCTCTCTCCCTCCCTCTCTCCTACCCTCTCTAATTGTCTCTATCTACCATCTCCCTCTTTCTATGTGCATCTTGCTCAATCAATCCCTACCACCCTCTCTTGCTCCATCTATCTATCTCTCTATATCTCCCTTGCACTCTCTCCCACTCCCTCTTTCTATGTGCATCTTGCTCAATCAATCCCTACCACCCTCTCTTGCTCCATCTATCTATCTCTCTATATCTCCCTTGCACTCTCTCCCACTCCCTCTCTCTCCCTCTCTCTCAGGTCTCTCCCTCCCACCCCCTCTCTCTCAGGTCTCTCCCTTTGGAAACCTACCTAGGTAACTCTCTCTCTCTCCCCTCTCTCTATCTATCCCTCTCACCCTGCCCAGATAAGTCCCTCTCACTCCACCCCCTCTATCTCTCCCTCTCTCAGGTCACTCCCTCCCACACCCTCTCCCTCTCTCAAGTATCTCACTCACACTCCCTCTCTCTCCCACTCCCTCTCACTAGCTATCTCAAAGTCCTCCCTCTCACCCCCCTCACACCTCAAGCCCTCCCTTGCACCCTACCTACATAACTCTCTCTTTCTCTTTTGTCTCTCTCCCCCCCTCTCTCAATTCTCTCTCTCCCACCCCACCCTCTCTCTCTCTCTCTCCCTCCCACCCTACCTATCTAAGTCCCTCTCCCTCCAATCCATTCTCTCCCACTCCCTCTCTCTTAAACTCTCACTTCCACCCCCTCTCCCTCTCTCCAAGCTCTGTCTCTCTCTCTCCCTCCCACCCTACCTAGACAACTCTCGCTCTCTCTCTCTCTTAAAATTCTCCCTCCCTCTAAATACATACATACATACATACATACAAGCATACATGTACATGTGTAGATACAATCTTACATACATATAGGCATACATACAATATACATGCATTGATACATACAAGCATACATACATACATACATACATACATATAAGCATGCATACATACATACATGACATACAAGCATACATGTACATACAAACATACAAATATATAAGCATACATTCAATAGAATAGCATTTAACATAAAGCAAGACATAGCGTGAGTGTGTTATATCGTGCTCACATTATGTATTACTAGACATGTCCCTCACAAACACAAAAAACCATGTCAAAACTAAAATATAACACACTCGTGTTATAACACGCGTGTTATATCTTGCTTTGGGAATCCCCAAGCCTTGGGCTTGGTATTTGTCTTGGAATACCAACCCAAAGTCTTGGAGGGCATTCCCAACGACCAAAGACGTGTTTTTGCAAATTCTACAATATTTCACATAATCAGGTTCGTGCTCACTATTAGGATTGCACGTGGTTCAATGCCAAACAAATCAAACACCTGGGTAATGTTAGGTTCTCTATTAGCTATCCAACGATGTAATTTTTTTCACTTTCTGACAATGTTAAGCCTTTCATCTATAAATTATTTTGTTTGTGTGTCTCTTTTTTGGCAAAAAGAAGTATTTGGTGTTTTTTTCATTAAAAATTAACCATTCAACGAAATTTCAAATAAATTACATTTTTAGAAACTAGACTCCATTCTACAAACTTAAAAATAAAAATAATTCAATTAGTTTCCAAAAAATTTAGGGGTAGCACAACCAAAATTCTATTTTTCAAGAAGTGTCCACTTAGAAAATTAGTAAAAATCAAATATTCATTAAAAAATTATCAAAAAAATTGTGCATCAACTACATACTATTAGTTAATTTCTCACTAGAGCGATTTTAAAAATACTAAAAAAAAATTCATTGTGCTAGGGATGTACAACAGTTGCTATGTTATTTTTTTCTGACAAAAACAACAACAATTTTTGTACGTCCCTCTTTTGAACCCCTTAATCTCAACCATTTTCAAAATAAATTAGTAGTTTAGAAAGTAGACTCAGAGCACTTTGATTCTTTTTTTTGTTCCATCTCAAAATTTTGAGTGTAACTATCCTCAATTTCATGTCCAAAGTCAGTATTTCTTGATTTTAGGAAAAAAAGTGGTCACTTAAGCCCCCTTTTTGGGACCCATCTTTTTGCACTTACCCTTCACACAAATATTAGTGAACATATGATATATCTTTTTTATCTTTCACACACACCTTTCTTCACAAATTTCTTATTTTATTTATATCCTTATGCTAAGTAAAGATAGGCATCTTTTTGAAAAGTGATGACCCTCAAAGTAGACATGTCCTTTCCTTCTTCCATTTCTCCTTCTGAAGATTCTTAATCACTACCTTTAATATCTAATTTAATAATTTATTTTCACTTTTAATCATTTCCTTTTATTAAAACATAGTCTCTACCATTTGTTAATGTTTTGTTGCCTCATAATATATGGAATCACAACCTTTGGAGATTAATCTTTGCACATGTTACAATCAATCACTTCACATTTTGATAACATTTGCTATCCTTAATATATATAAGTTTTAATTTATTTTTATCTCCATAGAGGTCAGCCAAAATTTTAATGTTTGGGTGCCATTTCCATGGGGTTGGTGTTAGAGTAGGTTTTTTATTTTCCTTATGTTACGGGTATTTCTTTTTTCCTACACATATTATTTAAGTTTCCTTAGGTTTATTAGGTGTGGTTAATATGAGGACATGTGGAAAAATATATCATCTCCATGTGTCACTCTCTCCCCACACACGGGTAGTTGAGTTACACATCCTTTTTTGGATTGTTGTGCCACCTCTCATAACTACTATTCTATTTTTACCTAGGTAGGTTATGGGGTAGTTGGGTTTCTCACCCTCTTTTGGTTTTATGTGCCACCTCATTTTTGTCTTCACCTAAGGACGTTATGCCACATGTTTTTTCATTTACCAAGTAGGTGATAACCTCCCACCTTTTATGGGCAGTAGGAGTTAATGCACCTCCTGGATGCATTTGCCCCTATTTTTTTATATATTGAGCACTCTCCTCTCACCTTCACTAGTTCAACTAGTTTAGTGATTGCTCAATGGGAGTATTGAGAGTATTCTGCAATTTCTCTTGCCTTGTCTCTATTTTTCTCTTATTTTAGATTTATCTTTATTCTTCTATTTTGATCTTCGATCATCTATTCAGTGAAGTTGCATGTGATCTACAACCGATATCAGATCCTGGCTTGGTTCTCGCTTCTTGTATAATCTAACATGGTATCAGAGCCGTGTTGTCTGGTATAGTTCATTTTATTATCTAATTTTTTTGAGAGATTTGAGACTAATAGAAAGCTAATATTTTTCCTCAAAAACCAAATATGCTCTTCTCTTGCATCCTTATATGACCTAGAGAATCAGAACAATTTAAAGGAAAAATAAGCATATATTCAATTTGGTTTACATATATCTATTGCTATGAGATCTAGGTGATTTGCAGCTTTTTGGTAATAGTGGAGGCTTTTTCAACATTTCCAAAGAGTCCAGAAGGTTAGAGAAAGTCAAAATTGACTTTTATTTCACCAAAATCAAAGATTGGAGTATACAGTAAAAAAAATCAAAGTTAAAAACTTGAATTTTTACTAGAGTCGTTTTCATTTTGGCTTCAAAAATATGTCTTTCACTCATTTTTAAGAAAAAAAATTTCTGGGTTTTATTTCCAAGGTCGAAAAACCATCTGGGTAGTTGTTACTTTTTGCATAAATTTGATAAATTTTGCAGAAATCAAATCAGAAAAGGTGTGAGTCATTCATCATAGGTAGATTTTGCATTTTTCTTCAAAAGTGCGTAACTTTTTCCTCGGGCGTTAGATTTTCGCAAACGGGTACTTGACAAAAAGCTGGAAATGAACACTTTCCATCCATGAAATTTTTAATAAAAAAAAATTCCTTTTTCAATTAGATATTGTAGGTTGAATCCGCTACATTTTTTATCTTCAATAAGTCATATCTTTCACTTTTGTAATCCATTTTTCAAAAACAAAAAAAGTGTTGAAAAGATATTGAAGAGTTATTTGTCTAGATTTTATTTGAAAATAAATTTGTATCAAATATTGTAATTTTTGCCATTAAAGGCCTTATAAGCCATGTAATATGGAAAAGCCTTGTAAAAGCACTAATCATAAAGTGCCAACATTGTAATATCTTGGGGGGTGATTTTTGAGACTAGTGGAAAGGGGGGGTGTCTCACGTGTCTTCTTTCTTCACACTTTTCTTTCTTCCTTGCAATCTTCTTTTCTACCCTCATGGATGCATCTACAATTCCAATTTTAACTCCTTATAATTATTTTGAATGGAAATCTAAGATGATAATATATCTGAAAAGACATGGATATCATCGTGTAACAATGGGACTTAAAACTGAACCGCAAGATGATGCAAAACATATTAAATGGTTTAACAAATTTGATGAAGATTTTGGTACTGTGTGTATGTCAGTATCTCCAGACTTAATTTTTCATATTGATTCTGCTAAAACACCAAATGAAGTGTGGACCACTTTGGAAACACTTTTTGGTAAGCAAGATAAGTTAAGAGGTCATCAATTGGAGAATGAACTCATAGGGTTGAGTCCTAATTTTGATACCATACAGGACTTCTTCACAAAATTCAAAGTTGTTAGATTTCAATTGGAACAGTATGAAATCAAGAAAGATGATAAGAAACTGATATTGAGTATGCTTTCAAGGCTTGGTCCTAACTATTTTGTATTTGTTTCTACATTCTATGCTACAAAATGTGCCCTAGTTTCCACATATAAAATGCCTTCTTTAGATGAGTATGTTGCAAAACTCACTAGGGAGCAAGACAAATGTGTTCTAATGGGTACAATTAAACCCTCTAAGTCACATGCCTTAGTTGTTAATTAGGGCACAAAATAACATAAAGGGTCTAATAAGCAAGATAAGAAACAAAAGAACCAAGGAGAGAAGAAGAAAGATCATAAATCTGCTACTTCGAAAGTAGATAATCAGACCTCTTCATAAAAAGGTGAACAACCTAAGAAGGAGAAGGTCAAGTGTTCTTAGTATAAGAGGCCTAGCCATGATGAACATACATGTTTAAAGAAACAAATTGACCACCTTTCACATCTTCTAGAAAAGAACAATATCAAGGTGCTTGATTCAGTCAAATAGAGTTCATTAGAAGGTTCTTCTAAGGACACAGACAAAAGTAAGGGGAAAGGAAATAAAAAGGCCCTAGTTGTTGCTTCACAACTAGAGTCTTGGATCATTGACTCAGGTGCCTCACACCACATGGCCTCATCAGAGGATAATTTCACCTCTTTGGATCCATGTTATATGCCTACCATACTTATGGGTGATGACACTCATGTTGAAGTGCATGGGAGAGGGTCTTTTGATGTGGTTCAAGGTAAATTTGAGGATGTTCTTTGTGTTCCATCTTTGTCAACTAATCTCCTGTCTGTTTGGAAAATCACTCACACTAGTTTTGGCAAGCGAGTTGAGTTCACTCCAGATACAATGGTAATCAGTGGAATGCATAATGAGTCTATAGTTGTTGTCAGAAAAGCAGATCATCAATCTAGACTATATCAATTTTCTCGCTTTGTTCTTGACTCTCCTTCGACAGTCTTACTCACTCATGCAGATGAGGTGAGTTGTTTGTGGCATCAATGGTTTGGCCACTTGAACTACTGTTACTTGCAGCAACTCAGTCAACATGACATGGTTTTAGGGTTTCCTTTTATTCAATTTTCTAATGGATTTGTGAGGGATGCATTCTTGGTAAGCATCTTGAGAAGAAATATGATAAAGGAAAAGCATGGAGAGCTATAGATCTATTGGAGTTGGTACACAGTGACTTGAATGTACCATTTCCACAACCATCTTTCAGTAGGGATAGATATGTCTTGACATTTATTAATGACTTTTCTAGATACACTTGGGTATATTTTCTCAAACAAAACTTTGAGGTCTTTGATCATTTTTTAGATTTCAAAGCTTTTGTAGAGAAACGATCTGGGAAGTTCATCAAGATTTTGTGTACAGATAATGGGGGTGAAAATGTTAACAATCAGTTTGAACAGTTTTGTGCTTCAGAAGGAATCAACAAGCAACACACAATTCCATATAGTCCTCAACAGAATGGTGTTGCAGAACACAAGAACGGATCCTTGAAGGAGATGGAAAATTGTATGATACACTTCAATTCTTTGGCACCTTAGTACTAGATAGAGGCCATCAACTATGTGTGTGACATCCAAAACTGAGTTCCTCACAAAGTTGTGAAGGGAGTAACTCCTTTTCAAGCTTGGACTGGTCAGAAATCCACAGTTAAGCACTTTTGAGTGTTTGGTTCTCTTGCATGGGCCCATATTCCAACAAACAAATACAAGGCTATGGATCCGTAGAGAAAGCCTTGCATATTTGTTGGATATCTAGATGATTTCAAAGGTTATAAGCTTCTCCATCTCACTACTCGTGAGTTATTTATTGAGAGGAGTGTTCATTTTGAGGAGAGCTTTTCTAGTTCTTCTCCTACCACTTCTCCATCTACCATCACCTTGGATACTTTGCATCATGATGACAGTTCTTCAGAGGATCTTAATCCTCCTAATATTGATGAGGAGTCTTCTTCCTCCACTTCAGATGGTGATAGTGATGATGAGGATTCACATTCCTCTTCTAGTCATCATTCATAGGTTGATGATTCTCCTCTAGATTCTCCAACCTCAGCACCTCTTTGGGATTGACAGACATTGGAGTCAGTAGGTGATTAGGTTGGTGATCGATCAGACACAAGAAAAAAAAAATCACAGTTTCAATAGGCTCCACATCTCTTTGTTGCTTCAGCTTCTGATCCATAGTCTTTTTGAGAAGCTTCTAGTATTCCTAAGTGAGATGTTGCAATCCAAGAAGAGTTCAATTCCTTAGAGAGGAATCACACATGGGATTTAGTCCCTCTTCCTAAGTGAAGAAATTTTTTTTGATGCAAGTGGATCTATTAGACTAAATTTATAGTAGATGGGTCAGTTGATAAATACAAGGCTCACTTGGTAGGAAAAGGATTCTCCCAAGTTCCTGGGATTGACTACTCTAAAAATTTTCCACCAATTTCTAAGATGAATTCCATCCAAAATGTCCTTGCTATAGCTACAACACATCATTGGGAAGTTCATCAGATGGATGTGAAGAGTGCCTTTCTTCATGGTGACCTTCAAGAGGAAATTTTCATGGAGCAGCCACAGGTGTTCGTACAGGATCCTTCACTTGTGTGTAGACTTTGAAAATCTCTCTATGGCCTCAACCAGGCTCCTCGAGCTTGGTATACCAAGATGGACTCCTTTCTTCTGACAGTTGGGTTCAAATGATGTCATTCCAATCCGAACATATACATTATGCAGTAGGATGAAACTCTCACATTCTTGGTTCTCTATGTTGATGACTTATTGATCACAGGGAATCACTCGTCCACCATCATGGTAGTGAAAACTACTCTACATGATAGATTTTTGATGTCTAACTTGGTTCTTTTGCATTACTTCTTAGGGATTGAGATCACTCAATCATCATCAGGCATCTTCCTTGGACAACCCAAGTATGCACTTGATATGCTCTCCATATTTTGCATGCTTGAGTGTAAGCCTGCATCGACTCCATTTCTGTTAGGGTTCAAACTTGAGGCTAAGTTTTCTTTACCCTTGGTTGATGGCACTTTGTATCGACAACTTGTTGGGAGTCTCATCTACTTGAATCATATGAGACCTTACATTTCACATGTTGTGGGCATGGTCTCTTGATTTATGCAGGAGCCACATGAGTTGCATTGGAAAGCAGCTAAACGGATCCTTCACTACATTCAGGGTACTCACAATTATGGGATTTAGTATGCAATAGGCATGGATATTGACTTGGTGGGGCACACAAATTCAGATTGGGTAGGTGATTCTCAAGATCGCAAGTCTAATTTAGGGTGTTGCTTCTCACTTGGTTCCATTCCAATTTGTTGGTCGAGCAAGAAGAAATCTGCAATTTCTCTTTCATCTATAGAGGCTGAGTATTGAGGAGCAGTTAATGCCACCACTAAGGCTATTTGGCTCCAGAATATTCTCACTGAGTTTAGTATTTCAATCAGAAATCCTACGGCCATCTTTTGTGATAATCAAGGTGTAATAGAGATCTCAAGGAATCCAGTCATCATCAGAGGATGAAACACTTTGAGATTCATATGCACTACATTCAGGAGTTGATTCAGGATGTCATCATTGATCTTAAGTATTGTTCTACATTAAAGCAAACTATGGACATCTTCACCAAACCCTTCACAAAAAGAAAGTTTCTTCATCTGCGAGCTTTGCTTGGGGTACGACAAGTGTCTACTTCAAGAGGGGTTTCTTAGTCCTTCATTCTACTCTGTCTATTTAGGGGGGCTATTCCTCTTCTATGGGGCTTCTTCTTATGGGGGGGATTTCTATGTACATGGGTACCTAACTATTAGGAAAAGGTGTGTTGTACACCTTGCAATATATATAAAATGTAATTATTTAATACTGGGGAAAATAAGTTAAATAAAGTACTTAGTATTAAATGTGGGGACATGGTTTTGTAATCTCATGGTTTTAGTCACATTTTTTTATGTAAGACCACTTGATGGTTTTTTGGGAGCTTGGTTCTATAAAAGCAACCACAAGGGTAGCTGCTTAGGTTGGGAAATTTGCAGGTTAGCTCTTGTTAGCATTTGTGAGGGTTTGAAGCATGGCATGGGATGTGTGGTTGCATGCTTGTTCACATGGATTGCTTGGAGAGGGCTCGATGCTTCAATGGTGTTCATGGAGACTCTGAAGATGTATTGTAATGTTTATTGTTGAATAATACATGAGAGATGGATGCTTTTGGAGGCTGGGTTTTACCCTCTTAAGGGTTTTCCCAAGGTATATCTTGTGTCATATTTTCATGGGTATGTTGTCTATTCTGTTGCATGTGGATTCTAAATACTTAGTTGCATAGATTTCTCTTTTGGGTTATATGGAAATTGTCTTTAAATGGCTACAAGTTTCCAACAATTGGTATCAGACCCATGGTTGTGGTTGTATAACCCTTGGTTGAGAAAAATATTGTTTGAGTTTGAATCTATACATTGCATGAGAGAATGAAAGGCATGGCAAGATATGAGGGTTTTGCAGGTTGTTTATTGCAAATCTGGAGGTTTTGGATTTGTTGTTATGATAAGTTGTTTACAAATTTGGGGTGTGAGAAATTTTGGATGAAAAATATTTTTTGGCTATGTATTCAAATGGGGGTTTTGTGGGGGAAAATTACATATGACCTCCTAAGACAAAATGGACCTCATAGTTGAATCTGGGTTGGCTGAGAGAGTAAGATTGATATATAACTCGACCTATTTATGTTACTATGAAAGTAGAAGAAAAAAATAACCCCAGCTAGGTCATACGGCCATCTAGGCCATTTGAAAAATAAAATAATATTTAAAAAATATTTTTCCCGTCGATTAAAATTTAGTCCTACAAAAGAAAAATAAAAAATAAAAAAGGGGGCCAAAAAGTTTGATTTGAAAAAATCTTGGGGGGGGGGGAGGGGGGTTCGCCCCCACCCCTTGTCTATCGTTGTACCCTTGCCAGGGCCGATGGTACCTATCAGCAGGAGCTGTCCAGTAGCTATGCCGCCAGCTAGTAGGGTACCGCCAACGACCCGCCAACGGGCCCGCCAACCCCTATGGGGTTTAATACTGCTAACAGAGTTTAAATAAAAACTTTTTTAAAAATTTATTTTCATTGCCTTTTTTGATAAATCCACCAGTGGAAACATTAGAAAGCCCGATGAAAATTGTGACATTTGAAATTTAATTATTTTGAAATTTAGCTTCAGGTTCACCACCAGGGAGCAGCGCCACCCGGGTGGGGCCGCCACTCAGCCACCTAATTTTTTTTTGCCTTGGGTTCAAATTGTAGTTTTACTTCCAAGTGTCATAACTTTTATTCAGGGTGTCATTTTTTTCTCTTCTTGGACTCGTTGGAAATGTGACTCAGAGATCTACACTATGGTGCAAGATATTTTTCTAGATTTTATAGTTTTACTAGTGTTTTTTCTTGGTCAAATTCAAGTGTTCTATTTGAGCTTCGAGAGGTGATATCGGGTGCATATGGAGTCGGATTTTGGACTTCAAATAGTTGACGGAAAGCTTGTTCAGAGCACTACATCGTGGGTTGGGTTTGGAGTTATTTTGACATGGTTATTAGTATATGTTTATGGGTTACTTTGACTATGGTGATACTATGAGTTTATGGATGATCGGATCTTGGAGATTTGATGTTGGATTCATTGTATACTCAGTTGTACATCTTGTATTATTCTCTCATTTGACATGGTTATTAGTATATGTTTTGAATTTTTATGTTGCATTGTTGTATCTATAAGTTGTGCAATGTTGTAGGCGGTCTATATTTACATGTTGCATTTATGACTTGGACATGGGTTGTCTTTTCCCATTGATATTTTAGTGTTGATGCATGTTCAGTTTTGGTGACTTGGTTTAGTCACTTGGTTTGCTGGTTTTTTTGTCATGTTGAGGAGGTGAGATGGTATTACCAGGTTCAGCCATTATATGAGACCTATGCAGTTGACTATGTTATGTAGATATGTAGACACAATTAGGTTGATTTGTTGGTACATTTGGTGGTGATCATGGTGTCATGGATGTTTCTTGTCTTTAGAGACAGTTGATGATGTTTTCTATAGCAAAGATCAATATCCTCCTTGTTTTGAGATAACACATGCTCAAGCAGGTCTTTGGCTCTAACTGCATCCTTCCCAACTGAAAGGATCTCCTTAATTGCATTATCTCCTCTCACTTGCACATCCTTCAACCAATCTATTACAGTTTGGCAGAGGCCTTCATCTTTTCAATCTCGAAAATAGTTTCCTTGGGTAGGAAACCAGGAGTAGCAGAGGAAGAGGGGTGGAGAGATTGCAGAGGCTTCATTACATCCTCTAAGCACTTCTTAAGCCTCTCATTTTCCTTCCTAAGCTCATGTTTTGATTGAGTCTCTTTCCTTAGCCTCCCAATTATTACTGCACTAGACCCTTCATACTCTTCAATATCTTGTTCCATAGATGTTGGTCCAAGGTTAAAAGTTTGCACATTGTAATCCTTACCAGTGACCTCTTCTCTAGTTTTATCCACAGCAGGGGTGGCAATGTGAATGACCCTGTTACTTGCTTCATCTCTTTCTATCCTTGAAACTACTTTGGCCACCTTCTTCTTCTTACCTTTGCCGATCTTGGACAACATCTCATCCCAATCCAGAGGGGTGTCCTCAACAACAACTTGTTTCTTTCTTGTAATCTCCTTTTCAAGCCAATCTGGGACAGTAGGATCCACCCGAATTTCTTTTGTTTTGGCCTCTTCATGTTGTTTTGTTGTTTCATCCTTTTCTTTTCTTGGATACTGCTCACCTTGATCACCTACTTCAATCTCTTCTTCTTGCACTAGTGATGGGGTTCTAATGGGGATATTCTCCTTTTCAGGTGATCCGTTTCCTTTGCTGCTCTCTGGAGAATCCTCATATTGCACTAGTGGAGAAGGGTGCTTTTCTATCTCTTCAACTTCGAGCTCGGCTACTGCACCAAAGAGTTCTCCTTCCTTGAAAGGTTCTGCCTCTCCACTAGTCTCATGTTCCTCAAGAGTCTCTTGCTTAGGCACACTTGGCAAAGGAGAAGTAGCCCTAGGTTGTTCCACAGTGGGTGTCTTTGGAAGAGGATCCATCTTTTGCATCGGCTCCTTAGGGGATGGAGTCCTTGATCTCCTTGAATAAACCTTAGTTTTTTCCCCTGAACTCTCCACATCAACAATCGGAGTCTCATCTTTGGAAATTTCTTGACCTTTTCTCTTTGAAACCCTAGTTGTTCTTGTCTTCTTAGGCTGCGGAGGAGCATCTTCTTCTTCTACTTTTTCAAATTCCTCTTCATCAGAGGAACTACTTATTTTTAGGGTTCGGCTTCTTTTCTTTCCTTTTGGTTTTCTTTTAGGTTCTGGCTCACTTTCTTTAGGACCTCTAATTTTGATTTTAAAGGGTGAGCTCCCTTTAGTTTTCCCTTTGGGGTCATCTTCCCCGGATTCTTCTGAAGTGGACATAGGATTGAGATTTCCCATCAAATTAAAGGTACAGGGTACCTTCTCACTTTCCAACTCCCAAACCTTATGTTTCAACCATGAAGTAGTAAATTTCATGATAGGGGCCATTAGATCTTCCAACTTAGTTACCTCATCATCGTTCCAGTTTATCTCTCCAATTGATCTGTCCTTAACAGACTCATATGCATGATCTTGCACCAGGTTTCCATCATCCTCTAGCTGGTCCGGGATTAACTTGACATTGTATTGCCTAATCACATCAACAGGAAGCCTAGAGTACCTTTTCTTCCTTGCCTCAAAATCATCTTTGATATTTTCCCAATAGTCTTCTAGGTCATCCTTGTGGCGGTATTCTTTGGTGGCCTTTTTCTGCGCTTCCCCGATGATATCAAAGTTTGTCCTCTTGGAATGGAAGGAGAAACCATGAGCTGCCAATTCATCCCTAGCTGCATGTGTCGATTGGATGGAAGGGCACACCTCTGCTACGCCAATTCCAAGGGGGAAATCCCCACCAAAACTTGTTTTATGCTTTGCCTTTTTGACAATTGCATCAAATTCATATATCTGTCTAACAACTTCCAATAACACAATATGATCAATAGGGTACCTAGGTAACCTGTATGGAGAAGCTCGGCATCCGTCAATTCTGATGTAAGAGAAGGTGGGAAACTGAATGAACCAGGCTCCATATTTCTTTATCAACTCCTTCACTCCACAACTCACATGCTCCGCATTTTGAAGCAACCTAGTGATATGCATTGTGAATGCATCATTGGCTCTTCTATAATCTGATGTCCTAGGTGCACTCGGTAAATATTATAAATTACATCCTGTCCAAATGTTCCCTGTGGATTCAAACCCCTGTATGGGTAGAATCTAGCCAACACATACATCACATAAGAAGACATGGTGAACTTCTTGGTTTCTAGGACATCCCTCAGCTGTTTATCAATCATAGTGCTAATAAGTCTTGCCCAATGGTAATTAGTTCCTGTTCAATTTTATTGATCACATGGACCATCCAACTTTCCAACACTCCAGCACTCTTCAAACCTGCCACTTTGCTCAAAAATGTGATTGCATCATAAATATCTGATCTGAATTTAACCCTATGCAATTGCTTGGGCAGTTTGGAATAGTGTGACTTTGGCTTCTCCAACCAAGAATTAATCATCTACTGAGCTTTGGTGGGCTCATTCTCATAATATGTTTTGGCCAAGTCCATGTTCAAGGCACACATAGAAGGAAAATCTGGCATGTCAAAGGCTTGGGAAATAGAAATAGGATTATATTTCACTAAGACTCTTCCTTCGGTACTGACAACCCTTTGTGTGTCGAAGTCATACTATTGGGCACATTCTAGTATTAACTCATAGCATTGGATTATAGGAGGGAACCCTACCACATGAACTAGTCCAGACTTCATCATTCCTTGTCTCAGGACCGATAGATCCTTCTGAGCTGTTCTTTCTTTGAATTCCTCATATCACCATGCTCCAACATTGGTGTCTGAGACCTCAGACCACACAGAAGATATCTTGCTGTCTGGCAGCTGACTCTTGGTATCCAATCTTAATCTTTCTACTTCTGAAATGGAGGACCCCTTCGTATTTCCTTTAGATTTTCCTACAGCGGCCTTGCTTGATTTAGCCTACATTCACAAAAGAATGTCATGAGTATCCAATTATCATACATATTCCAATCCAAAGGTTAGCATAAAATCATATAAAGCAATTAAGATCCATCACAAATCATTAATCTTTGAAAATCTAGAAAAATAAAGCAATCCGGGAAAACAAGGCAAACCGAGAAAATCCGGTCAGGGTAGAATTTTAGAGAAATCTGACCCAAACATATTCTTGCTGCCAAGACATCATTCACCAAATAAATCGTTAGTACGGACAAAATGTTATAAGATTATCATGAAATTCATCCATTAGCAACAAGAAATTAGCATTTAGCATTTACTCCATTACCCCTAACTTCAGGAAATCAAAAGAAATGAAACCAGGCAAGAAAACCAGAAAAATGCAGACAGGATAGATTTTTACGGACAGTTTGGGAATCCGGAGTTCGCTATACTCCGTAGAATTGGCCGAAACTGGGAAAATCTGGGTGCACAGGAATTATGCGGACACCTCAGAAACCCGATGAATGTTAACATGCGAACCATCGACTGAATGATCATGTAAAACCTTGCTAATTGGGATTAAAATGGTCCCAAAGTTGACGCCAATAAGCAAGACCTCAAATGCACACAAATTCAAATTTTCAAAAGCCTTCAAATGACTAATCTTCAGGGTGAAACAATGATGCCCTAATTTTGATGACTAAACCCTCTGCCATGAAAACCAGGGTAAGCTCAAGGTCTGAAATACTATCTGTGAAGATCAATCTAAAGCACTCTGGGGGCTTCCCAAGGGAGGGGCTATTTTAATTTAGGCACAAGATATGCAAATCGCAACAAATTCATCAAGCCTAACAAAATCTGGGCAAAGCACTGAAAACCCTAACCTCGTGGGATATAACAAATTACGCACTTGGGGGCAAAATCTGGCCCATAACACCATCCATACTCACATACCCGCCATTTAATGGGCAAACACAAGCACGAGCGATAAAGTTTTGGTGAGGAGTTAAGTCTAACCCTAGTTCGATAAATACAAAATCGTAACCAAGCAAAGGCTGACGTAGAATGGCTACCAATCGACTTAGAAAGATTCAATCATGATGCAAACAAAGGGAGGGGTCAGCGATGAATTACCATGGATTAGTCCAGATGAAACTTGAACTTGAGGAAGCGACTGCAAAATGAGTGTGCCCTAGTAACGAAAACCTTGATCAGCGCTCAACTAATCCTCATGCAAGTAGCTCAAATTCAATGATCAAAGCTTGAATGAAGAATGAACTCAGACAAAGGTAAAACAAGTGAATAATGAATTGCACCGATGCCTAAAGACCTTAATCCATCCATATCTCGGTGGTTCCGAGCAAAGGTACTCTTCAAGCATTAATGAGCCATGTTTACGTCAAACTAAACCCGAAGCAGGATCGAACTTGAAAAAAAAACCAAGACACACCTAAGAAACTGATAAGTAAACATGAATTCGCAGATATAGCAGAAACCGAAATTTAACGGGTTCGTGGATTTTGACTTAACTGGGAAGATCCGCTGTAATCCTAAAAATCCCGGAGTCAAGCAGAAACCCGGATTCAAAAAATTCAGCAATGAACAGACAATGACCAAAGCGAAAATCGCCAAAACCGGAAAATCCATATTCAGGTCAAAACCTCAGATTTTCACTGAAACCCAACTTTAACCAATTCAAGCCCCAAGGCAAACCAAAGACAAGACCAACATCTCAAGACCTCAAAAAAAAATCCAATAAAACCAAAGGTCAAAAGGCATCCCAAAAGAGGGTCCCTACTCCAAGTGGGTGTGTGCAAAACTACACAATAGAGACTTTGGCATGTCATGATGGTTTTATGCAGGTGCATTGTTGGTGGTGCTAGATTGGTTCTTAATTATGGTTGTGGCGATGTATCTTCTTGGTATGAGGATCATGGTTTTACTTTTCCTTTTGGGAGCTCTTGTTACATTTGAGTTCTTTGATTGTGTGAGGGCCTTTTAGTTGATCTTCATGAGGAGATTGTTAGCATGATGTCATGGATAGCTTGATTACACCTTTCAGTGGGAGCTTTGAAAATGATGGATTGGCGTTGTTGGATATGCTTATGATGGTTTGGCGGTTGTAGGTATCTTCTTGGCTTGGAGATTTTGGTTTCACTTGTATGTTACTAATATTGCAGTTGAGTATGTGTAGAGTTGGATGATCTTCATGGAGAGGATGGTTTTCATGATGTCATGTGTAGCTCGTACCATGGTTCAATGGGAGTTGTTGGAAGTGACATGGATGCATCAATGGTATGCTTGTCTTCATGTGATTGGGGATATGTTTTCTTGGTTTAGAGTGTTTTGATATTATGTCATGGTTTACTCTTGATGCTAGCTTAGAGTTGTGGCATGGTACATGTTCTCTTGAGACCAGGATGTATATATGTATGTTATGGTGCATGTGATCTCCTAGGAGGAGATGGTTAGATCATGGATGTCATGTTTATGTTCCTAATTCTTGATTGGAGCTTTGACATTGATCAAGTGTGGTTCTCTTTTTATTGGGTACATTGATCATTTGCTTGATTACTTCATGATGATGCTATGTTGCATTTGGAGTTTGGCATGGATTGGTTGGTTACAGGTACTCATGGATACTTGGAGACATAGGTGAGACTTGAGTTCTCTTGTGATTAGAGACATGTGTTGAGATAGTTACTCTTGATGAGATTTCAGCAAGAAGTCTGAGGAGCCTACACCTTGGTTGGACATGAGTTCAACATGGACCTATGAAGAGAGTGTTCTTGGATGAGTCATGATGACTTCAATGTCTTGGAGGAGAATTCTCATTCCCCACTCTTGTTCTACTTGGTGGTTTCACTTGAGAGGTATTGCCCATTGTTTTTTTCAAGTGTTTTATGTTTATGCTTTATCTTCTCATGCATATGGATCTTGAGCTATGGATATATGGTTTTTGAGGGTTCATTTGAGGAGTGTTCACATGTCTATCTCCTTATGCATTGTGATTACATTCATTAATGTTGAGTTTAGGAAATGTTTTGGACTTATTTCCTTCATTGGGAATGGATTTAGTTTGATCTTCTTTGGTTATGAGAGGCTTACATCCATGTTGATTACATGATACATATGTTATGTTTGATCTTGGTGATTGAATGGTTGGGTGTTTTTATGGCTTTTCTTTTGGGGTGTTGTGGAGGGGATCATACTTGACATAGTTGGCATTTAGAGGTGTATGTAGAAAGATTTTCTATAGGTATATGATGTGCAGTGTTTCTCTTTTTGGTCTTGGTTATCTTCTTGGATGTTCAGTTTCACATTACATTGGTCTGAGGTTTGGTTGGAGCTATTGTGATCACTAGCTTGTGGTCATGTGTTTTCACTTATGTTCTTGGGTGATGACATGGAGGTTCCTTTATCTTCTTTTTTTCTTTGTTGGGTGTGGAAAAATTGGGAGAGCTATGGAGACTTGTGATGAGAGTTGTTCTTACATGTTATTGGTTTACAGGTTTTGCATATCATTGTGGATTATTCCTTGGTACTACATGATGTTGTTTACACTTTCTATATGATGCTATTGGTGGACTTGGTACTCCTAGATCTTTTTTCAGATTTTCATTACCCATGCAATGGGAGCTCTTGGATGTGTATGTCATTCTTTGACAGGTTTGGAACATGGAGTTTAGGATTGCAGTTTATGGGTGTATATTTGTATGGCATGGGTTTACTATGTTTTGTATACCTTGGAGGTATGGATATTTGGATGTGTTGGCACTTGTTGTGGGTGTTATTTCAGCTATGGGTTTGTGTATCTTGATGACTACTGGTGCATATTGTTACCTTTGGATTGAGTGTATGTGTTTGGGATATCAGTTGAGGCAGGACTTATGCTTTGTTGTGACAAATTATGTGGCTTCTCTTTATATGGATTCTTATCTTTGTGCATTGGCATGATGGTGGATGAGAGCATTCATGCTTGGGTTGGTGGTCACTTTGATTCTTGTTGTAGGTATCTTAATGGAGCACATGGATCACTTTGATTCCATGATGGTATATGTGGCTCTATGGATTGTTCATTTGATTCATGTATTCAGGTTACTTGTTCACCTTATGCAATGTATACAACAAGTGGGAGAATGGTAGGAAAAGGAGTGTTGTACACCTTGCAATATATATAAAATGTAATTATTTAATATTAGGGAAAATAAATTAAATAAAGTACCCAATATTAAATGTGGGGACCTAGTTTTGTAATCTCATGGTTTTAGTCACATAGTTTTATGTAATACCACTTGATGGTTTTGTGGGAGCTTCTGGTTCTATAAAAGCAACCACAAGGATAGTTGTTTAGGTTGGGAAGTTTGTAGGTTAGCTCTTGTTAGCATTTGTGATGGTTTGAAGCATGGCCTGGGATGTGTGGTTACATGCTTGTTCACATTGATTGCTTGGAGATGGCTTGATGCTTCAATGGTGTTCATGGAGACTCTGAAGATGTGTTGTAATATTTATTGTTGAATAATACATGAGAGATGAATGATTTTGGAGGCTAGGTTTTTCCCTCTTAATGGTTTTCCCGGGGTATATCTTGTGTCATATTTTCATGGGTATGTTGTCTATTCTCTTGCACGTGGATTTTGAATACTTAGTTGCATAGATTTCTCTTTTGGGTTATGTGGAAATTGTCTTTAAATGGCTGCAAGTTTCTAGCACTAGCATGGCTTCATTTGTCAGAACCCATCTTTTCACCCACCTAAGCTATGCTTAAGGGGAGTGTTAGTGTAGGTTTTTTATTTTCCTTATGTTAGGGGTATTTCTTTTTTCCTACACATACTATTTAAGCTTGCTTAAGTTTATTAGGTGTGGTTAATATGAGGACACATGGAAAAATACATCAACTACATGTGTCACTCTCTCCCCACACATGGGTAGTTGAGTTACACATCCTCTTTCGGCTTGGTGTGCCACCTCTCATAACCACTATTCTATTTTTACCTAGGTAGGTTATGGGGTAGTTGGATTTCTCACCTTCTTTTGGATTTATGTGCCACCTCCTTTTTGTCTTCACCTAAGGAGGTTATGCCACATGTTTTATCATTTGCCAAGTAGGTGATAACCTCCCACCTTTTATGGGTAGTAGGGGTTAATGCACCTCTTGGATGTATTTTCCCTTTTTTCTATATATTGAGCACTCTCCTCTCACCTTCACTAGTTCGGCTAGTTCAGTGATCGCTCGGTGGGAGTATTAAGAGTATTCTGCAATTTCTCTTGCCTTGTCTCTATTTTTCTCTCATTTCAAAATTTTCTTCATTCTACTATTTTGATCTTCAATCATCTGTTGAGTGAAGTTGCATGTGATCTATGATTGACATCAAATCCTGGCTCGGTCTCACTTCTCACAGAATCTAATAGTTGGCCCAATATAGGATTTAAATTATATTTGAATCTATTCTCCATAGAGGCACCAATAATAAATTATATTGAAATATTCTCTGGAAACGATTAGTGGCCTTTGAACTTCATATGATTTGTCCATACGTCTTTGACATCAATGACAATTAATCCAAGAATATTAACTATTCACTTTGACATCAATGACAACTTCCAACAATCTTGACTAAGCACCTTTGACATCAATGACAATATTTCCAATATGGATAGTTGTGTCAAATTTTCATCTAAAAAGAGAACTAGATTTTTCTTAAGGAGGCTTGTGAGACTTACAATTATGTACAAGATAAAGAGTTCTATTTTTAAGAAAATATCTAGAGAATATGAACCTTTTCATAGAAAGGTTTCATTTTTTTATGAAAAGAGTGTGGACATCAGTAAGAGAAGGAATGAGAGATTAGAACATGTGAAACTAACATAATTGAATGAAAGTATTAGGCTTACATGAATAATTTGATGCTAGAAGATTGAGTAAAATAAGATCATCTCTTTCCTCTAAAATAGATGAGTGTAATGGAAACCTTTCCAAATAATTATGAGGATAATAATGGAGGGGGTGTGTAGCATATAGAAGGAGATATGATAATGGTAGATGATACAGAGAAATAAAATTGTTGAAAAAATACAATAGATCTATGTTTTTAAGACATGGAGGAGCATTTGGTGTATATTATATTCTTTTCATAATTTGCTATTAGAGCATATATAATGGGTAGACAAAAAAGTGAAGAATAAAAAATGGGTGAATTATTTCAATTCATCTTGTAACTTGAAATGAGAATGGGTGATTTATTTTACATGAGGAGGAGATGCTAAAAAAATAATGAATATATTTAATTATTAGATCACATTTCACAAGTTGGATCCAAGTTATCATAGATTAAGGACACGTAAGTAGATATTTATAAAAATATTATATATGTGATGAGATTTGGGTATGAGAAATTCATCAATGAGAGAAATTAGATAAGAATTTGGAGGAAAAGGATGGTTCATGGTAGACATTATAGATCTATAAGAGGAGTACAAGTTGAGAGTTGAACTTGGTAGGGAAGGATGGTGCATGGCATAGCTAGAATGTGGTAGAGACAAAAGGAGGCCTAAAACTTACAAACCACCATAATAGTGGGAGATCACATTTTTTCTTATTTTGTGTATGATTTGAGCATCTTGGGAAATTGAGAAACTAACATCAACCAAAAAAATTACTTTCATTGTATTTGTTGAATTTAGTTCTTGGATATTTTGGTGTAGAGGGAGATTATAATGTTAAACTTTAAATAATTTTCCCTCTCAAAATGGTGCCTAGAAATGTGGAGAAATCCACTTTCCACATAATGTGTTCACTTACAAATAGACTCTTGGAAAGAAGAATTTATTTAGTTTATGTTGGAAGGATTTACAATTTTCATCTGCCACCCTTGTTTCCATGCTTAGATTCCAAAATTGGTGCACCCATGTGAAGGATGAGTTACAATTAAGAATAATTTTAGTTGTCGTGTTTGCTTGAGTCTTGTGTGATTAGTTGGTAGATTGTAGGAGCCATGCTTGAGTCTTGATTGTCAAATTTGACTCCTCTTTAATGATGACACCATTTTTGAATTATTTCTAGATTTTAATTCCTCAAATTTAGCTCTTTGATTTGGAATTAATTCCACATTTACAATTGAGCTCCTACTATCTCTCTTGATATTCCTTGAAAACTAAAAAAAAAACCTCATTTATGGTGCCCTATTGAGGATATTGTTTAAAAGATGTGAAGAAGATTACAAAATTTGTATTATAGAGTATTTTTTGCATGTTGAAAGTGAAAGAAGGAATTGGAGATGTCACTTACAGATTTGTATCAAAGGAAGAAGTTCAAAGTCATTTGTTGGCTCTAGTGTTTGAATAGAGGTATGTATATTCCATGTAAATGATCATTATGTTTTATACCTAGTATTTATGGTTTTAGATCAAAGAAAATAAATTTTGTAAGCTTATGTTGTCCAAAATTTTCCCTATTCACTATTATGTAATGTTGTCCTTCCATAGTAAGAAAATAAGCATGTTTGGTGTTCACAATTTACCTATAAAACTAACAAGTTTAAAAGTAAAAAGTTTATTATCCATTTATAATATAAATCAATAAATTGGCATGTTTTAAGAATTTTCATGGTCAATCAATTTTTTTACATAAGATCACATAATTATTTTTAAAATTAGTAAAAAATATGGTATATGTGTTCCTATTTAATGACTAGGTGAGTGCACTTTGTATTGCAAGTTGGATCTCTTTAGAGAATCGTCAAATTCAATTTCCTTGGTATCTTAGGGACTTTATTGGGCTATTATAAGGTTTTGTATGATCTACAAGAGCAATGTTAATCTTCATTGAATTCCATATCCTTGATTACATTAGTAGCCATAGTGATATCACCCACTCAACCTAGACAATGTGAAGGATAAATAAAGAAGTTAGGTCTAGCATAAGTGGTTCCCTTGATATCAGCGAACTAATTAATGTAATTTGAGTTAAATGACCTTTGATTAATCAATGATGATTGGGTAGCTCGGATATTTATTCTTTTTGTCTCCTAAAAGTATATTTCATATGTTGTAAATATAGTTGTGATGATACAACACATTTTCTATTATGATCATTTTAATTCTTTAAATATATAATATATTTTTTAGGTATACTATGACGATGGATTACATTTTTTTCCACCTCCACAATTCCATTCTAACCAAAATAAAGTTAAGAGTTAAATTGAACATATATCCATTTTCATTTAGAATATGAATTAAAATCTAAATTTGTTTTGGATGAAATAAAGATTCATCTTCCATTTAAGAAAATCATTATCCTTGCAAGAAATTCTTATGTTCAAAACAATTAACTACATAAAATAAAATAAATTTAAGCATCAAATTGTTGACAAAAACTATTAGTTTTGGTCAAGATATTTGTATACTATAAATGCTTTTTTGGTATTTTAAAAAGTTCCTAAATTGTGTGAAGGTCTTTGTAATATTGCATTAGCCACCTTTCAATTATGCGAATCTCCTTCTTTCGAATATGCACAAGCCATTTTGGATCCTCCTTAGTTGCAAATCTAAGATCTACATGATGTGCCCCTACAATTTGTTCATTCTAAATATAAGCTTTTAATAATAAAAGAAAAATATTTCTCTTTCATCAAATAAATGAAATTATAATCAAACGTACCTTCTTTAGCAATGATTGCCACAATACTTTCATTAATATCTTCTAATACCCTACAATATAAATTCAAAAACAACATTAACAATCACAAATGTTTATTGTTTATATGAAGAATCCAAGAACAACATAGTCTCTTATAATTCAAAAATATGTAGTAAATAAGATTGTTATCTCACCCTCCATTACTCCAAGGATCTCTCAATCCATTGAAAAATATTATGTTGCTTCCAAATCGCTTCAACACCCTCTTGATATTCTGCAATACATAACACATATAATCCTTTCAAAAGAGATCTCATCATAATTGTATGTAGATAAATTCTTAATATGATACAAATTCATTCCAATTATCATCAGATTGTACTTACATGACCACCAAATTCAGTGGGGATCCAATCTAGCCTTGGATCAATTACATCCTCATTTGTAGAACTTTGCATCGTCTCCATGTTGAGAGTTGATCCAACAAACATGCTTTTTATTGGATCTTTGGTCATTGGCATTATCATCTCTGTAGAGGCCTACACCCCAACAATGAAACACTCCCTTTACACACTGGTCCACCAAAAAATCATTTCAAACAAGTGTATTTAAATGATAACAAAATTTTGAACCTGAAAACTCCAGCCACCCATTCCATGGGGATCAGTTGGTGTGAGATCAAAGCAACTCATGTTTCCAGTGTAGTTATAAAAAATGTTTGCTGCTCCATATAATTGATTTAAGATGTCTGTCCCGCCAGATGGATTGTCTATTGCCTTGCACATCTACATAACCAAGACCATCATTAGGAACTTCAAATTTCCAGAGTTCACAAAACAATGACTACAAAACCTAATTTTTTGGTGGAAGATTTTGCCTCAGCATTCCATCCCACTCTCTAATCAAACATGAGGATGATGATGGGAAAATATTGCATCATAAGCATTCATTAAGTTTTGAATCTAAGATCAGATTTTCTTTTTCAATAGAGGAACAATGACAAATGGGTATGAAATATCATTACTTGTTTCACTGGATAGGCTGGCAAATTCTGAATAAAGTTAGCAGGGGTTGGATAATCTGTCTCTGCAGCTTCAAAGTAAGCTTGACTCAGCCACCATTCCACAAGATCAACGTCACTATCTCTGAACCAATGCCAACAATTTTCTATGAGAAAAAATAAAGGAATATTAGACAATTTTGTACAGAGATTATGTGGTTTTACTGGCAAAGTCTGAAAGATTCTTTGAGAGATCTTCTGCCGCTTGGAGTTGATGACATCTCCTCCAATATCTTCCACGATTTCTTTATTACATTGAAGCAGTTTTCACTTTCACTCTGCCAAAACCCATAAAACAAAAGTTAAAGCCATTTCACTAAAGATTTATTACTGTGTAGATAGGATCAAAATGTTAACAACTGTGAACTGTGAACTCTGTAATCTTTCAATTTCAAACATTTTAACTGTGAAAACCTCATGAATTGTGCACTACAAGGAAAGAATTGGTAATACCCTAAAGTCATTTGAGGCGATGTTGTAGAAACCATCTGGAGGTACGATGTAAGCGAAAGCCAAAATCGGAGCTGATGATGCCAATGCCCCAATTGCAATGTGTGGGTACTTCAGTCTGAACCACGCCGCCAACACTGCAAACCCATTTCATATATACCCATATAAACAGGGTTTCCTCACTGCATTTAGAAACTCATAACACAATTAATGAAACACACTTACTTCCACCGTAAGATCCTCCAAACACAACTACGGGTGAATCCTCTGCTGTCAAATTCTTTTTGAGATCTGTAATTAATGTAGCAAAATCAGCCAAAGCTTGAGTGGAACTTAGATAGCCCAATGTGGTGGCATTGCTGTAAGCTACATCTTTACTCCCGAATGGCATTGATTCGCCATAGTAACGGTGCTGAAATCAATTAAAATCCATAGTGAGATCTTCTCTGGCTAATCAGAACCAAACAGGTTTCCACAATCCATTTTGAATTAATTAGATTTTTCCACTTACCACCCATCATAGGAAATACACAATTTATGCACTAGAATCCTTTTTCCTGATGATGGGTGATATGTTCCAGGTGAAGGGAAGAGGCAGAGGAGGAGAGTACTAAAACAAAGAGCAGAAAATAGAAATATAAACACACAGATCTGAAAATGATTTCAATTTCATATTATTTATTTCAAAGACATACAATATTTGCTGTCATCAAACAAACTTAGATCTGCTCTTTTTCTTTACCCTTCAAACTCCCCTGTTTTTTGTTGCTTCAGACTGTTACAGCAGCAATACATTCATCTGCTCTCTGTTTTTCAATACATACAACTCTACCACAAAAGACTACTCACTTCAACGTATATGCACAGCAAAAGAAAAACACACCAAACACATTTAATTGCAATTAATATTTAAGTCTTTTCCAGCATGGAGAAAATCTGAGGACAGAGATTATATGTGCACAGAACGGTGGCGTGTGAAAGAAGCTGGAAATGTTTTCATCGCAGCAGAGAGAACAGAGTACGGTGAGGTAGTTGGGATTAATTCCAACACCAGGGGCTCAGGAAAATTCACCATCAATATTTCATGGTCAACAATTCATCTTTGTGACATATTTATTCTATATACAATTCACCATCAGCAATTCATTACGATAGTATATTCACTGCATATATCTTTTCTATGTGATCAACAAAATTTCTGCACTTTTTCTTTTTGAACACTCTTGACCACTTAAATGTCGAAAAAAAAAAATATACGTGATGAATATACCACAGCAATGAATATATCACCACAATATGACGATGAATTTTCCTAGAACCTTTCCAAAGAAATGATGGATCTCAAGATTTAGATCCCGGATGTCTTATAGAGGTATTTACATTACAGATTGCCCAGTTCTTTATACAGTACCTATTTTTGTTTTTGTTTTCTGTAGAGTTTTGAGATTTAATTCAAAATTTCAAAGTGGAATATTGCAGAACCTTTATAATTTAATTCAAAGTGGAATATGTAGAGCAGAACACACCTCAGTGAAGACGAGAAGAGCCTTGAAGTGAGGTGCAATGTCGAACATAAAGCCGGTGTTTTCAGTAAACCATTCGATATAGCCTTCATTTCCTGTATAAACGAAGATTGGAGAATTGGATGAAGCGCCGCCCCAGTGTTCTGAGTTAATAAGATACTTCTGTTGAAATTTGACAGAGCTCTGTGGAGTGAAGCTGAAATGGTCCAAAATCTGTGTGAAGTATTTGACATCATATTGTACAGAGGGAGAAGACGTAGAGGGAATTGCTTGATTGTTCCGTCCCATGACTCCATGAGGATGAGGAAGGGAAGCAGCAGACACAAGAGGAAGTCCAGCCAATACAACAAATGTACAGAAGAGTAGGCACCCCGCCCTACAGATAGCCATTGTATGGAAATTCTTTTTTCATATACGTTTCTATGGTATTTATGTCATATGAAAGAAAGATATATTCATGGTCAGCTTCGCCTTTGTTCTGTTTCTGCCTGGTATTTTCTTCCTTAAGTCTATATGCCTAGTCATTGTCTCCTTCGGTTTGTTGTTTTCTTCCTGATTTTTTCTTCAAATGTGAAGAAAGTAAGATTGGCATGATGGGTGTTTCCATCGACCAAAAATATGATTGTTGGCTTAATTTTCAATATCTTTAACTCCAAATCGAAATCCAATAGAATCATAGATATATGCAATACCCATGTTCTATCGTGGAATTTAATTAGAATGTTGTAAATATAATAAATAGATAATGGTAGTATAGTTTTCTATGACATTAGTTTATGATTTTTTATTATTAGTGTTAAAAAAATTCGTGTTTCTAATTTTTAAGTCTATTATTTGTCATCTTGGAACAAATATACAATCATGGACTTGACCTAAGTCACTTCTACAATCATGAATTTTAATTCCAAACTTTAAAATCTCTAAATTCAAATTTTACTTTGCTTGACCACTACCTTTACCATTTTAAGTTAGCTTAATGCATATTATGTTGATACGTATGTTTGTTTATTATATTTAAGGACATTTATTCACTCACTTGAATTCAATCATGTTGGAGATCACTTAAGAACATGCTAGGGTTTCATTAATAAATCATTTATGATAGCATTCTAGTAGTATTTGTTAGAGAACCATTAGAGCACATCAAGGTAAAATTTTAGAGTTACATCTTAATTTACACCAACAAAATAGTTTCAAGCAAAACAATATTGTCCAAAATGGGTGGAACAATTTTGCCTAAAAATGTGGCACCTATGTGGTACAAAGAGTTTCAACTAAAACTCTTGCTCTAAATTTTTTAAATTGATACATAAATTCATAAATGATTTTATATCAATTTTGATATTCACTTAGTTTTGGTTGAAACCCTTTCACCCAAAATTCTTAAGTTGGTAGCCCATATGATATCCTAACCCCTCTTTTAGAGAAAATTCAACAAAAATGGATCTTTAACTTTAGATTTCTCCAACCATTGATATTTTTTATAAAAATATAAAAATGCCCTTTGCTAGGACTCAAAACCTTGAATTTATCAATAGCATTGTTTATATTTTATGTACATTTATTATTTTTAATTTACTACAACCATATCATTATAATCAAATGTAATGTTGATTGGAAATTTAAAATATATAATATTTTCTAGTTCCTCTAGGCAAGTATACTAATGCATTCAACTAGTTTTAATAGTTTGACTAACATCAACCAATTGAATGCAAGAATTAAATTTTGTTGACTATATTTTCTAATGTTTATATTTATTTCATATTTTATTTAATATTAAAAAATCATTTTACTTCAATTCTATTGTATAATAGTAGAGTTAGTAATAATTCAATGATGTAAGCATTTTGAATAATGTTTGATTTTTTTTCCCAATCATATACAAACACTATTCCTCAATAGTGTCTAACTATTCCTCAAGAGTATACTAATGAATGATGACCCTTCAAAGAATTGTCATTCATGTGAGAGTCTAGAGAATCTACACCATCTACATTTTAGAAAAGACCAAAACAATTCTCACCTTCTAATAATGGCATCTTTTCTTTCCTACGTCTTATCTGGGCCGACTTCTCAAGAAAACTCCTTAGGGTAAGGTCACATGGAGGGAGGCTTCCTAAAATATCTAAGTGGGTGTTTCTGAGATTTTTTAGAATTTTTTTAAAGCTGGTGGTCCTATGAATTTAATAGTGCAATTCAGCTTTAAAGTTTAAGCTCCAAAATTTAATGAGTAAATTGCAGTATTTTGATAAAAAATAATAAATAAATAAGAATTCTCTCATTTTTATTTTCTGATAAAAATTTAAAATTTTGGATGATAGACAAGTGGCAAAAAAAACTCTTAAACTGTAGGGGCAATTTCTCACCCCACCTCAATTTCACCCGCTCAAATCTGCATTCCTAAAAGTAGGGGCTGCTATTTTTCAGGAAAAAATTCCAATTAATCCTATAACATAATTATTTTTGCTTCATTAGAACTTCTAGCTCCATGAAAATAGATGCCCAAGCCCCCAAGAGACCATACTGTTAACTGTTCGTTGACTACTGCGCTTGCGAGGAAAGCTCTACAAATTGTGGGTTCTCCAACACGCGCTGGCACAAAATCCTCACAATTATGACGCTCATGTCCAGGTACTACTACTTTTGGTACCGACTTCCTTTGCTTTTTTCAGCCATAAAAATAAAGCGCGTAAAACATAAGAGTTTGTTGGTGCTTTCTTTGCTTCTGTGTGCGCCTTCCTACTTATTGTTGTGCGTTTAGTTTCACTGATGTTTCATGACATGGCACCTGGTCAAGTGTAAGCCCATTCTCAACAAACCCGCAGCTGCATGTCTGCCAAGTGCCTCCTTTTAAGGCCCGAAGAACTGAATTTAAGGTAGCCAATCCCATTTCAGATTCTGTTACGAGCCGATTGTCATGCCTTTTAAACCCTAGGGCAGAAACCCTATGTCACAAAGCTTAGTTGAAAACTTGAATACTGGTACACTAAATATGATTGAATAGAGCCTTATATTAACTTTTGGAAATTATGAGAACTAAGATCTGAAATACTAAATTACGAGTTCCAGAAGCAAAACATTGGTTGATGAACTAATTTAAAAGAAAAAAGTAAAAAATACGATCCAAAATACTAAATCTAGATTGCAATTTCTAGAAGCAAGATTGATTGGTGAACTAAGTTAACAGAAATTAAGGTCCGGGAATCTGTTTTGATTTTACCATTATGCAGAACAGCCAAAGCATGGATAAGAGCCACTTCCCAAATGAGAATAATATACACAGGCAAAACAAATAACCATATAATCAATCAAATTTGGCACACGTTACCTGGTTAACGATATTCAGCTGATTTTTTGTTTTGTGTTTTTTTTTTGTTATTAATTTATTTTTGCCAGTTTTAACTCTGTTCAATCATACACTTCATTCTGCAGATTTCTAAACAGTGTTGGAAAGCAACAAATGCAGTAATTCAAATCTTTACAATGAACTCAGAGTGTACCTTTGCAAATGAATTATTTCAATTCAATATGGGTAATGAACATACTAAAAATAGCATTCCATAAGGATTCAAATTGCTCATGATACATAATCATTCTGCATAAATGTCTGGTCTATATGTAGGTTGACAGAAGTGAAGAAGTTCGGTCTTGACATGTGTTCAAGTTTCAAATTAAAGAAAAATTTATGTATTACTATGGTCTAGCGCAACAATCTTTTAAGGAGATAGTTGACCATGTACATACTCTAGTCCAACTAGCAACTACATGACCCCTAAGTCCCAAAAAAGAGCACCTTGTAGCTCAAAACTTATGTGTAGTTGAGATCCTAAATAGTTTACAAAATAGGAAGTGTGTTTACTTGGAAGATTATAGGATTTTCAATTATAATATTAATGCATGTATAATTGGACGCATCTAAGAATCTTATGTACATTGATCCTAAATAGTTTACAAAATAAGAAGTGTGTTTTCTTGGAAGATTATAGGATTTTCAATTATAATATTAATGCATCTATAATTGGATGCATCTAAGAATCTTATATATATATATATGCAAGAATCAGTCAGGTATTTGTCCCCCTATAAATTGTAGTGCACCTGGTAAAAAAATTTCACATGACCGATGACGTTGGCGCAACACGCCCTCCGATACCACAGGGACGATAGGGAGACTAGACCTCGTGACCTCTTCCTACAACAGGATGCTTTAGCCAATTGAGCTAGTCCCACCACCCCAAAACATGGCATATATTTTGTTTTCTAAAAAAAATCTTAATTACCCAAATCTGTTTCTTGAATTTTATTTAAATGTAACCAATTGGTGAAAATTATCGCATAAAAAATAGCCTGGTAACTATGTAAACCACCCTAGTTCACAAACAATTTGTAATATGCTATTCTCAGTGCCTAGACCAGCCAAATCTTAAGTTCCTAAACTATTTCTTTCTTGTACATTTACAAAGATGTTCACAAAAAGGAAAAAAAAAATCTTGATACTTAAAAATAAACTAGCTTCAAGCATAAAATGAATATGGTAGGGCATTTTTAAGCATCTGCTTAGATGAACTGAAATTTATTGAAATGTCTCAACTCAATAAATCAAAACCTTTTATCCCACTAAGATCTAAATGTTCAAATTGCATGGATCAATTGATATACATAGGAAAATCGCAACATAAATATCTTAATAAGAAAAATAAACAATAAATGATAAGATATAAGTATAATGACTCCAGGCTACTAGATCTCAAACTAAAACCCTCATCCATTTCGATTCTTCATGTTCAACTAAACTCATACCACTTCAATCCTTAAATTATCACAAAGTGTTGGGAAAATAAACATGTGTAAACCTTTTCAAATCATTGACTCATCTAACCAAGCTAAACAACATTCCATATCTAAGATTTCCACTAACAACATCATAAAAATTATTTCACAATTACATTTTTCAAATATTGCATTCAAACTCATGAAAGTCAGACCAAAAAAAACCTACACTAATGCTCAAATAACTTCATACAATGCTAACTCTATGAATATATATTTCTATGAATATAATTATTTAATTAGGTTTCTTATTATATTTAGTAAGGCTTTAGCTCACATCAAAGGTTTACAATAAAAAGAAAAAATGAAAACATCATGTGTAATATGGTTTTTTTTTAAAAACAATACACATGGACAATGCACCCCCCTAACTACTTTTGTCAACTAAATCTTTCAAACAACCAAACACAACTAACAACTGGCAACAACATGACGCAAATGGTTTCTTGTTTAATATGGTGCACTAGAGAAGTGAATCATCTTCAAAAGAAAAAATATTTTTTTCATAATAAATAGTTTAGACAAAAAGATACATCACATCAAAACAATGGCCTTTTTAATTTTTTTTCATAATAGTTAGTTTAGAAAAAAATATACATCCCATCAAAACTATGACCTCTTGAGTAAATATGACTTAAAGAATTATTAAAAATAAATATTTATAAAAAAAAATCTTGTGTACTAAATATTCAACTTATCTAAGTGGAAAAAAAGAAAAGAAAAAAAAATAGAAAATTAAAAATATATAAACATGAACCACACTAAGATTTACATACTTCATAATTTATACCATTTTAAAAGTCAAAACATACATATCACTTTCAAATGTTTCATGTTAAAAACTTATATTTATTTTTACTATTTCCTTTATAAAATTGGGACACAGTTCTAACCTTTCACACATCATCCTAAGTCTATTTCACTTAATTTTTGTCTTCAAATATATAGTTCAAAGTCATAAAGCTAGGTTCATAAGGGTTTGATTAAGAAGAACATGAACTTCATAATTAGACATATTCCACAAAAGTGCTTGTAATCACTACTCAATTCTTTATGCAAATCCAAACACCAAAATTCATGAAAAATAAGTCTCAAAGTGTAGGGATTAGCTAGATTAGGTCTATGAGTTACAATATCATTTCTATGCATTAAGATCAATTCTAAACTCATGAGGACCACTTCCACACTCATAGCTCGCTAACCCTGGACAATGCATAGTCAATTAAACATAGTCAAACAATATAGGAAAAAATTCTATAATATTGATAAATGGCTTCTTGGCAATTGGAGAAAAAAATTGGCATTAAAATTAGAGCTAAGTACTCATTCATTTGATTTTCCTATTTTTGTTTTTATTAGAACATTTCTTTTTATTTTTTGAAATAATTCTTAAATCTATTTTAATTTATTTCTACATAAATAATTTCATTCTACTATTTTAATTTTAATTAGACTCATGTTTTGTGTGTGTCTTCTCCCTATCTTCTCTCTCTCCTTTCCTAACCCCTCACCTATTTATTTTTACAAGTCTTCTCATTTTTCACTCTCTTATTCTCTATGCTCAATATTCTAATGATGGATCATGTATTATGATCTGAAACATTGATGCAAAAAATTACACACAATTACAATCCAAAAATATCATCACTAACTTTGTCTCCAATCATAACCCGGATCTTAATTGCCAACTTTCGTCAATCTACAATGCACTGAGGAACCCCTTTCTGTAAATTGTCCTCAACAACAGTTGCATTGACAAGAATCAATTACAATTCAGCTGCTTCCCCACTGCAATCATTATTTTTCTCATCATTTAGATCAACAACTCCTATTTTTTATATTTTGTTTGAACTAGCTAATAGAATTTCTCCCAAAGGTTTGGGGAATGGTTTAGACCTAGATATTTAAATTCACTCTTACACATGTTGCTCTGAAGCATAAGCCAATCTTTTGAAACACCAGCATAAACACCATGGTCGTGAGGCCCTGGAAACCATTTAAATATATCAAGAAGATATTCACCTAGAAGCATGGGGATGAGATCTTTTGCATCTCTCTTGAAGTTTGACTCTCCTTTCATTAAAATGGCATTGTACTAAGATTTTTTGTGAGGATGACATGATATCTCTATACAACATGCAACAAGGATAAAACCATAAAAATCTAATCTACTAGAATTTTTTGGGCCTCTGATGTAGAAGTCTTCATCACTTTACAAACTCCATGAAGAACGTGATTATGTATTGACATAAAAGGATAAACAATCCCTTTCATTAAACCCTATATCAACCCGCCTTGTAAATCCACCTTAGGTTGTGAAACCACGAGAATTTAGGCATCTTTCCAAACTCAAATATTTAAAACAAAAGGGGCCTTGCAACTTCATGTGCTCAAAATTCTTGAAAACCCTTCAAGACATATGAATCTTTAGCAATACAAATCATACTTGGAGAAAGAATGAGAACCATGTAGAATCTCATCTTGAAATTGTTTGAACGTGTGGGGATGATCTATCTTTATCTCCTAAATACTCTCCTACTACATGCAATGTGCCCTATGATCTCTCCTTTTCCTAGACTCCCACAATGCAACCATGCAACTCCTTCAATAACCTAAAGATAAAACCCTAGAATAATTCCTTGTTATGTGGGTGAAAAATGGACTCCTTCCAAAGGAAAAAGGCTTCACTTTTTCCTCTTTCTTATATTTTTGTGCCCAATTATTATTTTCATCTTGATTCAAGGCTTTTAGCAATGTTGAGACTATTTTGATTAAAATAGGCTAACACTTTTGGTGACCTCTACAAAAAAATTCTTGCTAAAACTCATAAGAATAGTTGGATTAGACCATCCATTGGACACAAGAGCCGTGAAAAAACTTGAAAAAATATTGAAATAAGACATTATACACTACTGTAGAACTCCAAAAAATATATTTGACACCTACCAACTCACTCAAACTACCTAAGAAAACTCAAAACATGACTGAAGCATAACTGACCAAATGTGCAACAACACTTGGAGTAATGCAAAGAGACCTAAAACCTGTGTGCAACAACACTTGTTGACTCAAAGACACTAAAATAATATGTACAATCATATCTTTTCTTCTCATAAACAAAGTTTGAGGTGTACCCCATTGACTAGGATAGGAGAAACTTCACCTTCCATATTTGACAGCTGGAAAGAATTGTGTTGTTTGCAACTTGTGATTATGAATTGACCACTCGCATGGCATCAAATTTGGTATATTTCCTAGGTCTTCTCTTTAACTCATCCTACTTGAGGACAAGGTCACCTTCCTTGAAGTCTCTAGGTGCCACCCCTTTATTAAATTCTTCTTCATTTGTATTTGGTGCATTTATAGGTGTTGCATTGCCTACTTCCTAATTTCTTCTAGCTCCATCAACTTAGCAAGCCTCACTTCCATGGGTCCTTCTTCCAACATTTCCAACTCTTTTATGAGGCTCAAAGTCGGTAACTCAACTGAAATAGGTAACTTTACTTCCCTTTCATACACACACATAAAAGGAGAGCTTCCAGTGAACCTTTTAGGAGAAATCCTAGATCAACCAATAAAGCTTATTTCAATCTACTATACCAAGTTCTTTGGTTATCTCCAATGGCCCTTTTGATGATCTCGATCAAATTCTTGTTAGTGGACTCAACTTTCCTATTGCCTTGTGGATAGTAGTTAGATGAAGCACTCAAATGAACACCATAGTTAATAGCCCAATCGGTTACTCTTATTCCTACAAAATCCAAAGAATTATGAATCATGAACACTAAACCTTATAAACAAGTCCTCATAAAAGTTTAGGATTACACTTTCATTTGCCTCTTTTAGTGTTATAGGTTCCTTACATTTGGTGAAATAGTCTGTAGCTATTAACACCCATTTGTGTCCACAACTAGATGGTGGATTAATGAATCCAATGAATTCAAGACCCCACATTAGGAAAGGTTGATCTACTGATATTGGATACAAGGGTAATGCTACTAACTTTTGTTTTCTTACAAAAATAACACATTAGTTGTACTTTCTTATCCATGCATGTGCATCCTTGAAGAGAGAAGGCCAATAGTAACCAACCCTCATTATTTTCAAGGTTGTTGTCCTTGGTACAAAATGACCACCAACTGGTCTATCATGAAACTCATGCAAGATTTTATCAACTTGATTAGATTCTACACATTTCGAAAAGACATTATTATAATATTTTCTAAACAAAGCACCATTCAAAAGGACATAAGGGATTTCTTGAAGTCTGAAATACCTCCTTTTGGCACTATTTAGCTCTTTGGGATACTCACTTGTTTGAAGATAATAGAGCATTTTATGTGTCCAACTAGTACTTGTTGATGGTGCAATAGTCTTTGGCTCATTATTTTTTTATGAGGACAACTTCTTGAGTTTCTTTATCATTGACTAACCCAACAATTAGTTTTTCACACAGTCCTTTACCTCTTACTAGATTTGTGATGATTTCCACATCATATTCCATCACTTTGGTGATCCACCTAGCCCTTTTCTCACTTAAATATTTACTCAACAAGAATTCTCTAACACTTGGGTGAGCAACCATCAATTGAATCTTGTTAAATTAGAAACCAAATGTCTAAATCACAACAAGTACATGTTTCTCACAAAAGTGTACCTTAGCTCATAACCTTCTAGGCCTTGACTGAAAATGTTATTGGCTAAGTTCCAAACCATCATCATGTTCTACTATATCAACATAGCAAAGATGGTATCTATGCTACCAAAAATATAAAGAATGAAACTCTTGGAAAATTTAGGATTCACCAATGTAGGTGTTACTGCTATGGCTTCTTTAATAGCCTCAAAATTTTCCTTTCCTTCTCTTGACCAGCTAAAACTCACATTTTTCTTCAACATGGCAGTTAGAGGCTTCAAAATGTTTTTTACATTAGTATAAACCTCTTTACAAAATTCATCCTTCCAAGGAAGCTTTGTAATCCTTTTTTATGACTAGGAAAAGGGAAAGCAATAATAACACTTACTCTTTCAAGATCAATAGTAACTCCATGTTTTGAACCACATGTACAAGGAGTTTACCTTCATGGACAAAAGAAATGCACTTTTTGGGGTTAAGGGATATTCCATACTCCCTACACCTGTGAAACACTTGCCTCAAATGTAAAAGGTGTTCATTAGCATCCTTTGAAAAAATAGTAATATCATCAATATAAACAAGCACCATTTTGTTAATTATCCCTTGGAAAGCCATGTCCATTGCCCTTTGAAAATTTATGCCAACATTAGACAAACCAAAAGGAATTTTCTTGTATGTCACCACTCCCCACTTGGTGGTGAAGGTTGTCTTATACTAGTCTTCTTCTTTCACTAACACTTGGTTGTACCCAAAATAACTATCAAGTAAGGAAAAACTCTCAAAACTTGTAATAACTTGAAATTTTTGGTCCACAGAGGGCAGTAGGTAATGGTCTTTAAGTGAAGCCCTATTCAAGTCCCTAAAGTCAACATAGGTTCTTATTTCCCCACTCTTCTTCCTAACATGAACAAGGTTGGAAACCCATGAGGTCTATTTGATTGGTAAAATGATACTATCTCCAATCAGCTTATTCAATTCCCTTTTCATGAGTGGCTCAAGCTTGGGGTTTAAAGGCCTTTTCTTTTTCCTTACTGGTTTTGCATGTGTCTCAAGTTCAATGGTATGTTAGGTTATTTTGGGGTCAAAACCTTTTGAATCAGAATATTCCCAAGAAAAAATATCATGGAACTCTTGACAAAGTAAGACAAAATCTTCTTTATCATCTTTACAACAAAGCTTACCAATCTTAAGAAGCTTATCTTTGAAGATTTCCACCTCTTCATAGTGATCTTGCTTGAAATGCATGTTGGGTTTTCCCTTTTTAGCTGATCATCAGAATTGAAAATGGACCCCAAAGTGACCTAACCCTTTGGTAACTTGTTTGTTATCAGCTATATGATCTTATCACCATATTGCTATTGTAACTTCTCTTGGTTCCTAGTTGAAAACTCTGCTTCTTCAAGCAAAAAACTATGTTGAACACTTAGAATATTGAGAGGGGGGGGTGAATCAGTATTCTATTAAACCATTCAAACATTATCCATCTAATTACCAAAGAATATTCAACTATTATAAGGAAAGAAAGCATGAAACATCCACAACATCACATAACACATGAACACCAAGATTTTTTACGTGGAAAACCAAAAATGGGAAAAACCATGGTGAGGGTTAGCTCACAATATATTATAACCTGTTATAGTATATTAAAAAAATGCTCACTATAGGTGGACTCACTTTCCAAGTGGACTCATTCCCCACAGAGAAAAAGATAAAAGAAAGAAGATGGCTCACAACCTATTTTGAACTGTTACAAATGCATCTAAAATATGCAATAATACAATTCCAAGGAAGCACAATAGCAATCTTCAAACTGATATGGACCAATGCTCTACTTTGCTCAAGTTCACTTCACACACAATACATTTCACATCTATATCTCATCACTTATCCCAAAACACTGAAAACAATCCATCATATATATTGGAATCAAGTGTAACATCAACTAGGTTGGCCTAATTGGATGTAACATACAAAATTCAACTTGTCAGACCCGAAACAAATTCTCCATATTTCATACCGCAATTAAAACTTCAAAACTTCTTAAGATAGTTTAGCATGGACCTAAAATAGATCCCACATAAAGGCTCAAAACATATTAACCCTTTGCATATTCATCAAACGTGTTAGGTTGGAACTCCATAGGACCTAAAAATAAATCCTTCAATTGCTTATCCAATTCACAACATGTGGAACTCAAAACATGATACCATCTAGAATTCAAGCTCAACTGACACTTGGAAACTTATCTTCAACACTGCAAGATCAAATATTCATCCACAGAGGAGTGTAAAATCTCCCACACAAGCACACTATACAAAAATGATTGTATTATACTAGGAAGAACTCTATTACTCTTATCTCTCAGCTTGTATGTCCAATCAAGATGAAATATTGGATTTGAGTGCATCTAACAACCACAAAAATTATGTTAGAATTACAGAGAAAAATATTCTTATGTGAAGTAGTGTGACCCAAAAACCAATGCACTGTAACATAGAACTGTCGGTTTTGACACTTGTCATATTTTCACATAATTGAGATTTTCAAACCAACTCAACTTGCACAAATATCTTCCACAACACCTCAAAACATGTTAGTATTAATCAAAATGATCCACAACAATGTTGACATCAATGACAATGTTGTAATACATGGTTATGAACTTTCTCCATGCTCATGTTGCCAACTAGTATTATCAATGACAATCTCCTCAAACTTCCAACAATCTCCCCTTTTGTCATTGATGGTAACATGCTAAAAATCTCCAAAAAAAAACTCCAATATTCTCCCCCTTTGATATCAAGGGAAAAGGGCACCTATGAAAAATTGTTTTAACTCTTATTGGAACTCCCCCTAAATGATGTAGTCATATATACAAACTAAATAAACTCCCCCTAAGTCATATATCGAAGCAAAAACTCAAAATTATTATATATGGTCCACATATTTACAAAGAATATTGAACCAAAATACATAAAAAGATAAAGAAATGTGTCAACTAGAGGTGGTTGATGCTTGCAATTTCTTCAACTAGTCCTCCCAGGCCTACCTTCCTTGTGCCCATTCATGCTTAGCCTTCGCAAGCAACCTGATCTACATTTCAAACTCCAATAGAATTTCTTATCCTTCTTCCAGTGTAGCAGGTATCAGATTCATCCTCTTTTCCTTATCAGAACTAAGAAGAGCTCAGGAAATAATTGTAAGTTTGGGATTGACCAAATCCCTTACCTTGCCAGACTACAAAATGATGTGTTCTTTTTGTGCCTGTAGCTAGAATAAATTTTTTTGAAGATCCTATATGATATTCCTTGTAACAAAAGTAAGGTCAACTACTAGGTTGTATGCACCAGAGGCTGCATTAATCTGAGACTCAATAGATTCCATTTCCTTCCTTATACTTTGTGTGGCTCTAGGCCACTTCATACCATACTGCAATAGTTCCTTAGCCTCACGTATGCATGCTTATGCATCCTTCAACAATTTTGTAAATTTCTTATGTGCAATGGCACATCTCTCTGTAATCTCAAGAATCCTTTTGTCACTTAGTCTCCTCTCTACTTCTTTCTCAGCCTCTTCCTTTAGTCTAGATGCATAGGACTTGAATGAATCAATGAGTAGTTTAAATTTCTTCATACCAAATAAAGTAGTGTCGATGTTTGACCCTGGTATGATCTCCTAAAATGCTTTGACTACCTCATCCATTAGCTCTCCACTCTTATGATGATTTTCAATTATCTCCTTCCTTGCGAATGTATGAAACAAGTCTCCTAGTTGAAGCTTCTGGATAAGAGAGATATTTTTCAAATCAACACTTCCTTGTTGCATGGGCAATTGCAATAATTGAGAAGACACAATAGGTTGAGGCTGAACACTTAATAGATTTCTCAAAGAATCTTTAGATGAGTTGGAAGATTCACCAAGAGACTTTGTAACTTCTATAGCTTTTCCCTTATCATTTTTTGTACAAGAGTCAATAATTTCATTATTTTTGCATCTTTGGATGTATCCTTGTCCTTCTATTCTTCTTCTTCCATTTCTTCATGCTTTTCTTCCTACTCTTCACCTTTCTCTTCTTCAATATTTTCCTCATCATCATCTTTATCTGCATTCACTTCCTCTGCAATGTTTTCTATATTTATCGGAGGAATAACTTCAACATTTTGTACTAGAGGCATGATAAAATTTTCCTTCACAATGTCTTCTCCGATCATTGCCTCTTCTTCATTCACATTTGA